>JZKD02S0333852.1:898946-912012 GCA_000966675.3 Picea glauca
ATGCAAATGCAAGTTGCAGGGTTAAGCAATTATAAAATGGGCACATCGTATTGCAACCGTATGGAAGTCGTCGTACAGCATACAGGTTGTATGGAGGCGTACGGGCTAAGATTGTCTTATGGCATGGAATGAAATGTGCCATCTTAGAAAACCTATCCACTACCACAAAGATGGAATCAACACCTCTTTGGGTCCTTGGCAATCCCAATACAAAATCCATGCTAATTTTGTCCCATGGCTTGTCTGGTATGGGCAATGGCTGATAAAGTCCTGCATTCTGCTTTCTTCCCTTTGAATGATGGAAAATCCTGCACCTGTCTACAAACCTATGGACCTCTGACCGCATCCCTGGACAAAAGTATGACTCGCTTGGTTTTGTAAATGTCTTATCATGGCCAAAATGTCCTGCCAATCCTCCACTATGCTTCTCTTTCACCAAGTTCTCCCTCATGGAGCAATTCGGAATACACAGTTGATTTCCTTTGAACAACAATCCATCCTGGATCACATACTCTATCCACTGACCTCTGTCTCTGAGAACTGGATTCTCAACTGCTTCATAAGCTTCCTTAAAGTCTGAATCATCTGCATACATGTCCTTAAGATCATCAAAGCCTAACGTCTGGACTTTGAACTCCTACAACAACAAACACTTCCTGATCAAAGCATCAACAACTTTGTTAGCAGTACCCGAAATATGTTTAATTACAAATGTAAAATTTTGCATGTATTCTACCCATTTAACATGCCTCTGATTCAGCTTTTCCTACTGAGTCACAAACTGTAATGCATGGTTATCACTATATAGAACAAATTCATTTGGAATCAAATAGTGTCTCCATTTCTTCAATGCCTGTATGATGTCATAGAATTCCTTATCATATGTGGAATATTTCTCTTTTTCCTCATTCAACTTCTCACTGAAATATGCAATCGGCTTGTCTTCCTGACTCAAGACCGTTCCTATGGCAAACCCGCTTGCATCACATTTTACCTAAAATGTTTTCTAAAAATCCGGTAACACCAGAATTGGTTGTTCTGTAATTTTTCGTTTCAATAAATTGAAACTCTTCTCAGCCTCTTCAGTCCAGTGAAAATATTTATGTCTTTTATTGACTGTGTCCATCATTGCTGCACTAATCCCACTGAAATTTCTGATGAATTTTCGGTAGAAACTAGCCAGTCCATGAAAAATCCTCACCTCAAAAATATTTCTTGGTGATGGCCAATTCTTAATTACCTCCACCTTATTTGGATCCATCCTCAACTCATTTGCAGATATAACAAACCCCAAATAAATGAGTTATGTCTTCATGAATGAGGACTTCTTCATGTTTATCAGTAGCTTCTCTTGCTGTAATCTCTTCATCACAATAGCTAAATGCTTCAGATGTTCCGCCCTTGTCTTGCTGAAAACCAATATGTCATCTAGATACACGATGATAAATTTCCTGATGAACTCCTTCAGGACTTCATTCATCAACCTCATAAAGGTACTTGGTGCATTCGTCAAGACAAACAACATGACAAGCCATTCATAAAAACCTTCGTTTTTCTTGAATGTTGTTTTCCATTCGTCACCTTCTCTCATACGAATCTCATGATATCCACTCTTCAAATCTATTTTTGAATTTTTTTTTGCTCCACTTAAGCAATCCATCAGATCATCCATCCTTGGCAATGGGAATCTATACCTGATAGTTATCTTATTAATGTCTCTTGAATTGGTGCACATCCTCCAGCCTCTGTCTTTCTTCGGACTCAGTACTGTTGGAACAACACATGGACTCAAGCTTTCCCTGACCAAACCTTTGTCCAACAACTCCTGGACCTGTCTTTTAACCTCCTCATTCTCCCGCGGTGTCAATCTGTGCGCAGATTTTTTTGGCAAACTAGCTCCTGGTATGAGGTCTATATGATGACTCACGCTCCTCATCGGTGGCAATGAATGAGGTAGTTCGTCCACTACAATATCAGTGAATTGTTCCAGTAGTTCCTGAACTTCTTCTGGAAAATCATCCACTCTTGTGCTAGTCAGAACAATTATCGGCTTTCTGACCACTAAGAATTGTGGATCCTCCTTCTTCTTAACTTCTATAAGAAGTTCCTTCCCACTCATGAGAAGTACTGTGTTGTTCACCTCCAGCTTCACCTCTTTATCTTCAATTGGAAACAACATGTGAGTCCTCCCATTCTTCTTCAGGGTATAGGTGTTCATCCTCCCATCATGAATTACATTTCTATCATATTGCCATGGTCTACCCAACAATAAATGACAGACATCCATAGGAATAACATCACATAAAATTTTATCATTATATCCTCCTATCTTGATGTCAACTAAGCACTGTTTAGTGACATTTACCTGATGTCCCTTCTGTAGCCGTGAAACTTTGTATGGACTCGGGTGATCAATTGTCTCCAACTCTAGCTTTTCTACCATCTCAGTTGAAATGAGATTATCGGTGCTTCCACTGTCCACAATGACCTTGCATACTCTATCCTTGGTCTTGCAAGCAGTCCTAAAAAGACTGTTCGTTTGTGTTGAGTTCTCCATCTCCCTCTCTGGCTTCAAAAGGACCTTTCACATCACCAGCGATCTTTTGCCTTCAGCATACTCTGCCTCAACATCTCACCTCCATGCCTCGGCGATGTGAGTTTCTCCAATTTCTTTCTTTTTCTCTGGACACTCGAATGACTTGTGTCCATGTTTTCCACATGTGAAGCATGTGACTACTCCACCTCTTCCTCTTCCTCTACCTCTGGTATGAGGAAACCTATTATTATCAACATATCCACCTCTCTGCTCATTATGCTGCTCTCTTTGCTCAATATATCTCCCTCACTGCGAACTTCCACCTCTCTCTGTCTGAGTCTGAGGTTTCTTCCAGTCATCCTTGGGATTCTGGTATTTATCTTGGGCAACCGATTTACCTTTGGGCTGATTCCTACCTCGGCCTTGCTGACCTTTCTTACATCTCAGCTTCTCTTCATCTTTCAAAGCCATTTGATAGGCATCCTCCACCATTCGGATAGTTGCCATATTAATTTCATCCTGAATTTCATACCTCAGGCCATTCACATACCTGGCCACCTTTTTGTCATTACTTTCGTGATGACCTGCCCTGATATTCAACCTGTAAAATTCCTCAGTATACTCCTTCACTGTCATCAACTTCTGTCTCAGGTTCTGCATCCTCCTGAACAGAGAAATTTGATAGTCCCGGGGAATGAATTTTGCCTTCATCTTTGCAATCATCTTGTCCCAGCTCTTAATCTTCTGCTTGCCTTGGCAATGCCTATCAGCTTGCAGTTCATCCCACCACAAGGATGCATGTCCTTTCAATCTCGTGATGGCATGTCTGACCTTCTTATCATCTTCGATATCTTCATTATCAAAGTAAGTGTCAAGAGCTCTAATCTAATCTAGCAACTCTTTTGCATCTAGATTCCCTTCATAAGCTGGAATGTCCATTTTTTTTTTTGAACTCATCCGAGCGATAGCCTTAATTAAACACTCATTGGATGCATCTTCTGCTGGGATTTGTTCTTCCTCATGTCCAAAATCACCTTCATCCTCAGATTCACTGGCATCTCCTACATCATCTTTGCACCTCCGTGATGTCTCCATGTCCTCCATTCTGGCACGAATATTTCATATTTCTCTTTCCACGTCTGGATTCTGTACTTGCCTACCTCTCTCTCTGGACATTTCCCTTTCCTCCTCTGGATCGGGTGATTGTCTACTCCTTCTCCTTGGCAGCATGGTGTATTCTCCTTGTCCTCTGCTACAGAAATCAAAGAAACTCTTCTATGCTATGATACCACTTGACCCAGGGGCGCGTCACCCAGGCACATCCGCTCTCACAGGACCTTCTTCTTCTCGGCCTGAAGAACTCGATGGTTCTTTTATTTCCCTGTCGGGAAATCTGCACCCACAGCACTCTTCCCCGAGATCTCCCCTTTACTACTGGGAGATCAGCGAAATCTCGCTACCTCGTGAGTTCGTGGCTTAAAACCTCCAAACTTTCCTTTCAAATCTTGCGATACCTGATCTGGCGATACGGGTATATCTCCTTCCACATACAACTATGGGCTAGGCTTAACTATTAGCACCTCTCACAACTTCGCAACCTCGCAATATCGTGACCTCACAACCTCGCCGATTGAATCGTTGAGTTTTCACCCTCCTAGTCCGCGAGTCTCTAAGATGAGAGAATTCAACGGAGTATTGACTCCTGTCTCCAGGCAGCACGTGTCCACCCTTGGTCCGCACGGTCCCACCTTATGCTCTGCCAAACTTGCACACAAATCTCGGCTCCTCGGCACTTCGCGACTCAGCGTTCACATGAATCTCGCTCCTCGTCACTTCGCGACTCGCGAATCCTTTGTGCCACCTGTATTCCACTCGCGCTCCGCTATGGCCCACACTGCTCTCTAGCTGTCAGGATATCGCTATCTCGCAACCTCGCGATCCCCGTGGCCAAATTCTCGGACCTTTTCTTGCGAGGTCCCGAAACACGATCCCTCGCGCAGATCTAATGGTCCTCCTGTGATCTGGATCCAATGGTTGTCCTTCTCTCGCCGCCTCGCGACCTCGTGACTTTGAACACCCAATACTTGGGCCTTTACCCTGCAAGCTTCCGAGTTCGTGAGATCTCTGATCTCTGCCACCTATCCTCTTAGATGGATGGCTATGATCCTCTTGCCACTTTGCTACTCGCGAAGCTAGAGGGCTTCCCTTTCGGTCCTCCAATGTCTGAATCTGCGAGATGAGAATCTCCTGACATGTGTCCTCGTTAACGAACAACTCTGATCTTGTAAGGATATCGCGTCTTGCGATATCGCTGCTCTTTCTACACAAATTTTGGGTCTTCAACTCCCAAGTCCCCGATACACGATACCACATGTAGATCCTACGACTCTGGTGACTCTGAATTGACGACTCTATCTCTCCTGAGCTTCAAACCCTTCGGAATCTTCTCGCCGTAACCTCCTTGCACCTCTGCAAGATCTGACGGTCCTCGGAACTTCATGAAATCTCTTCAGAAGATTTCGACCATCCGTTCTTCCTTGGTTAATCCATGAAATGAAAAGGAGTATCTCTCCACGAGATTCCTTCGCCGCTTCGCCAACCTGCGACATTTCTCCCCGACTTCAAATCACACTTGTCTATGCTGATCTTCAGTGACTCAAGGGCCTATCCTTCCTGAGCTTTGCCAAATTACTTCAACCTCAATGAGGTTCCTTGCATGCATTCCTTGTAGCCAGCCTATGAACACTTCAACTGTTCGAGTTTCCTTTGAATCTGTGTATACCCGTAGCAACAATCCTTCAACACTTTTACTCAGTTTCACGACTGAGACTCTCCTTAGCCTGCGCACTCCTTGCACAGCTCTAGAAACCCGCGTTCACTCCTGAGTGAACGAGAACAAGAGTTAACTCTCTGAGCCTTCTGTCAACGCACTCCTTGTGGACGACTTCAACTGCACTCCTTGCAGGAATCCTTGCTCAAGAGAGAAAACAATTGTAACTCACTTCACTTCCTCTCAGATTTCAATCTCAACACATGAAATCATACACACAGCATAATAACAAATGCATAACAAGAAGTAGTTCTCATATGTAGAGCATTCAACACACATACATAGAAAATAACACAACAGCCATGAATTTGAATCAACTTCTTCTATTAATTCAAGATCTATACATGGGTGTTTTTCTACAACTCTCTGCTATTCTCCTATGCTCTAGACTCTCCTTTCTCTAGTTCTGAAATCTAACTCTACAATGATACAAATGAGGGTGTCTATATTCGGTTTTCCCTCTTTCTTTGAGAACTATCTAATCTAAGAATTCAATTATATCTACCCGCAATTACTACTATAAATTCCTCTGTCTATCTCAGATGAGAGCGTATGGCTCGAGGTCTGATTACATTTTTACCAAGCTATCTCAGACGAGAGCGTATGGCTCGAGGTCTGATTACATTTTTACCAAGGCACCTAAATTAAATGATCTCATTTATGTTTGCGCATCAACTTCAAGGGAAATTCAAAAAAAAAAACTTGCCCTGGATGTCTTCCAGCTATCTTCTGCTTCCACGTTGGTTTTGCTTGTCGTGAGGGATGTTCCTGCATCACACACTGGTAGAAGCAGTTATCTCTGCAAAAGGTACGAATTCAGATTAAGACAGCAAAGATAATTTCAACTCAAGAATAACAACCAGAAAATCATACAAACATCATCATTAATCATCTTTTCCAGCAGTGTTTCAAAAGATGAAAACTAATAACAGTCTTAAAATCAGCAAGTCACGATATTAAAGATAAAATCTCCAATACTGTTGGCATAGCCACTGCTGCTAGTAGGCATCCATAGCCTCAATAGGGTTTCCATTTAACCCACTCTGACATCTGTATCCTGTTGAGAAGTTCTGGATCAGAACAAAGGATGTTAAAGAGGTTTCTTTTTTACGAATTTTCATGTACCTGACATTGCTTTGCTGCCAGCGGGCCTGTTCAGTACCCCAACGAAGTTGTCTTGGCATCATGCATGCATTTTCCCGCTGCCAGCAGACTTGTTCAGTATCCCGATGGGTTTACAAGCACTTCCCATAGCTCTTATTAATATTTTTATTTTGTTTTTCATAGGTAAATCACTGAGCGGGGTGATGCTAAAAATCTTGATATTTTAACATTTTTTTTTAGACCTCATCTGAATTTTTTAGAACTGTCATTTATTTAGATCCAGAGATGTTTTATTTACAAAAACAACTTCCTACGACAGGGAGACATCTTTTGAATCATTCATTTACGGAATAGGTATAGCGTAACAATATAATAGATGATCATGACAAGCTTTGCTTAGAGATTGAAATCAGTCAACTTCTTTTAAACAACAGATTTTTCTAACATAGCTATAAGTTCTCAAAATATGCCATTGATGTTTGTACAAATTTTTCAGAAGTTATTTCAGCGAAGGAATTTCTATCATCTTTGTCAGAATAGCTCAGTGTACGGGTATGTGTAAAAAAAAAAAAAAAAAAAACTAATAAATTCAAATCAAAATCAAAACAGAGAGCAAGCGAAAACGCAAACAAAAAATAAAATATATACATAATATACAAGCGTAGTTATCAAGCAAAGTATCTCTTCAGGGCTTGGCCATTCACCGGGCAGGTGTCAGGATGCCCTTCAAGATTTTGCAATCGAAAAGAACTAGGACCCAACTTTTCAACAATTAAAAATAGTCCAAGCCACAAGTTTTGAAATTTTGTGTGTTCTCCCTTTCCCTCGTGTGGTTTGTCCCACTTTAAGACGAGATCGCCTACTTCAAAATTCCTATCAGAAGCAAAGTTAGAGTCGAACCAACTTTTAACCAATTGTTGATGTTGATCTAATTTACATTTAGCTTGGGCTCTTACTTCTTATAGCTTCATCAAAGCATTAATTCGGTTTTCTAAAGGGGGACAATCTTCTTCTTGGACTTTTTGTGACAAATGAAGTGAAGGAAGAAGAATGTGAGGTGGAAGAATTGCTTCTCTTCCATAAACGAGAAAAAAGGGGGAGTTTCTTATAGCATCTTTTGGTGTTACCCTATCAGTGCATAGCACGTTCAACAATGCATTGTGCCAATTCTTGTGATTTTCAACCACGGTTCTCTTGATAATTTTAATCAAGCTCTTGTTTGTTGATTCTGCTAATCCATTGCCCTGGGGGTAGTAACTAGTAGAATAATTCATCTTAATTCCTTTCTCCAAAGCAAAGTCACTCATCTCAAGAGAAGAAAAGTATGAAGCATTGTCAAATACTAAACAGTCAGGGATACCAAAACGAGTGATAATATTCGAGTTTAGAAAAGCGATTACCTGACTGGTGTTGACAATTCTTAGTGCAACAGCTTCAAACCATCGAGTAAAGTAATCTGTGGCTGTCACAATATACTTGTGCTTTTGTGAGGATGGAGGGTTAATTGGACCTATGATATCAAGGCCCCATTGCTGGAAAGGAGAATCTACTAAAACGGGTTGCAAGGGAAAGGATGGTTTTTGCAACCGCCCTGATGCTTTCTGACAGATGATACATTTATGACATAAGGCATGGGCATCCCTAAAAGGTGTGGGCCAGTGGTAACTAGCTCTTAAAACCTTATGAGCAGTGGTGTCACCACCGAAGTGACCACCAGCTTCTCCCGCATGCAACTCTAGCAAGACTTTTTCTGCTTCGTCTTTTTCAAGACAGCGCATCAGTACGCCATCAAAATTATGATGAAACAGTACACCGTTAACCAAATTAAAGGAGGCAGACTTCAATCTCAACGCTCTTCTCTTGGCAGGGTCAAGGTGATGAGGAGCTGACCCATGTTCAAGACAGAACCTAATATTTCTGTACCAAGGACTAATGAGGTTTTGTGCACAACAGATTGGGCTTTGATTGCTTTGTCCTAGGTTTGACATATCATTGTCTTTTGGCTGTCCTATTTCTGAATCAACCACCAACTTACATAACCCTTGGCCTCTCACAATCTGAGCTGGGGTGATTTCTAAGTCATACTCCTGCAAGGAGGTGACCTAGTTAGCTCTCTTGTCTCCTAACTCCTTCTGTACTAACAAGTTCCTCACGACAGGGTAGGGGACAATGGCATTCATCCTTGACTTCAAAAGATAGGACCGGAAGTGCTTAACTGCTTTGAAAACAATGTAGGCTTGTCGATCAACCGCTGGATAGTTAAGTTCAACACCTTTGAAAGCAGAGCTCATAAAGGCGATGGGTACTTCGTTGTTCTTGGCATTCTTCTGAGTTAGGACGACGACATATGAACGGTCAGAGGCAAAGGTATAGAGTGTAAAATATTGAGAGAAGTCAGGGCTCACGAGAGACGGAGCGTCTATTATGGCCTTCCTTATGGCATTGAAAGCTTGATTTTCTGTGGGTCCCCAGTGATATTGGGTGTCTTTCTTAATCAGGTTCTGTAGAGGCCTGACCATTTTGGAGAAACTGGGGACGAATCTTCTCACGAAGTTAATCTGGCCTAAGAAAGACTGCATGGATTTTTTTTATGTAGGAGGGGGAAGTTTAGTGATGACTTGAGTCCTTTCAGGGTCAATAATCATTCCTTCACTAGAAATAATGAAACCTAAGAGTTTACCTTGTTCTACTGCAAAGATGGATTTTTTGGGGTTCAAGGAGATGCCGTATTTATGACATCGTAGCAGAACGGCTCATAGCAGAATGGCTCATCTAAGTAAACTACGATGGAGTGATTGATTAAGCCTCGAAAAGCAATGTCCATTTCTCTCTGAAAGGTAGCACTAGCATTAATCAATCCAAAGGGCATTTTACGATAAGCATAAGTGCCCCATGGGGTACGGAAGGTAGTTTTGAGTTGGTCTGGTGGAGACATCAGGACTTGGTTGTATCCAAAGAAACCATATAACAGGGATAGCCTCTCGGAACCAGATACCTGTTGAAGGATTTGTTCCATGGGTGGGACAAGATTGTTATCTTTATCAGACGTTCTATTGAGGTTTCGAAAATTGACACAGAGTCGGATTTCCCCGTTTTTCTTCCGCACTGGGACAAGGTTGGAAACCCATTGGGTGTGCCTAACAGGAAAAATTATTTTATCACTTAGTATTTTATTCAATTCTTTTTGAACGGTCGGTTCTAGTTTAGGGTGCATCTTCCTCATTTTTTGTTGGAAGGGTAAGGTTTTGGGCTTCATTGGGATGACATGCTGTATGATATTAGGGTTGAAAGTTTTAAGGTCAGCATACGTCCATGCAAAGACACCCTTAAATTCTTTAAATTATTTTTAAAAAGTAGCTTTTTCTTGTCTAGAACATCCCAAGCCTAGGTTAATGCATTGAGGATTTTCACTAGTTCCTAAGTTCATTTTTTTATAGGACAACGAGGAACTATTGGTTTTGCAATTGATCGTCTTTTTAATTTTATCTTCAAAATCATAAAACTTCTCTAATCTAACTATGGATTTGGGTATGGAATTTACCACGTCCGATAGTGCTTCAGGAGATTTCGGATCAGGTATTACCGTAAAATCGTGCAAATTGTCGTCGTGCATGCATTCATCTATCACCACGCCTTGAAAGGTTTCTTCCATGTGCAGAAAGTTAATGATCTATTGATCATCGTCAAATACTCTCCAGTTTGTAATATTGTCAGGAACAGATGGTTGAAACAATAGCTCAACGGAGAATGCGTTTGGGGACAAGCCTTCTGCAGGAAGAATTTTAGAGGCTACATTAGCTAATAGATATGCTTTAGCATTATTTAATCTAGGAATGGAATTTATATTGAAAGCAGAAAATTTATTCATTAGACTCCATACCTCAGACTGGTAACTTTTGAGATGCGGGGAAAGACAATGTATAGAATCTCTTACTTGTCTAACCACTATTTCAGAGTCGCCAAATACAACCAGGTTTTGAATGTTCATATCCAGATCTTTTTTGACACCTTGCAGTAAAGCCTCATATTCTGCAATATTATTAGTGCATTCAAATTCTAGTCAACATGCAATTAATTTCTTGTTACATGCCGGATCGATAATGATGCAGCCTGCACCAGCTCCTTCTTTAGACTTAGATCCGTCGAAATATAGAGACCAAATTTGATTTCCATCGGTCACATAGGACTATTGTGTAGAATTTGTTGGTTGCATATATGCTACAATCTCGGACTGTTATTCTGGATTGATGATAGGTGAAGCCTCGGCCATGAAATTGCCGAAGAAGGTGTCCATCCCTTGGACTTCGGCTGAATTAGAAAAATGTGTATATGGTTCGTTAGGATCATTCAAATCTGTGACCATGAACTTAAGGTAGCTCTCACGATTCACCCTGATCTTGTTAGGCTTACCGTTCTTTGGAAGCGATAGGTGAGACTAGTCTGTTGCGAAGTAACCATGTTTGCTCCGAACAGTCCCTGCTTAAAAATATACCATACACTTATGGAATATCCACAACAATTATATCAATAACCTGATGAACCTTGGGGTTAGACGATAATCTAATCAATACATTTTTTAGTTCTCCTATAACTTTGACATTTGTCTGATCAAGTTGTATGATTTTTAAAGTAGATGGTTCCACTTCAGCATTAATCTTTTGGCAAACAAACTAAGGCATTACATTGGATGATGCTCCTGAGTCCACCATACAATTATGCACGTTTCTGTTGAAAATTTCGAAAGTTAACAAGAAAGGAGGTACATTTTCGCGAGTGCTAAGAGTGGTAGCTTGTGGCTTTTTACTCGCAGTTTCTAGAGATACTTTATCTACATTATTTACATTATTTACATTACTTACAGGAAGGCTTCCTTTATCTTGAGGATCAAGATTATTTTTAGTGGAAGTCTTCTGCGGAACTTTGCTTTGCACAACCTTGTTACCAATAGAATTACCATTTTTGTCGTTCTCTGAAATATTTTGCAACATTTTTTGAAGAAAAAATGGAAACTTCAATAACTCATAAATAGAAATATTATCCCTTAACTTTTTAAGATATTCAACAACATCATAATCTAATTTGGGGTTCACATTACTCTGTTTAGTCTCAGCTGATTTAGATTGCTTTGGAGGCGAAGTTGTAGTGTTTCCGGTAGAAGGTTTGTTTGTTGTCTTACTCCTAGTATTATAAGGGTGAACGGTCTCGAAGTTAGCTTGAAAGATGCTATCTGAGAAGTGTCCAAAGATTTTTGTAGAAGACTCTTCTTCTTGAACTCTTTCTTGTTCAACTACCTCCTGAGGGATCTCAGGGGGCATCAAGTTATCCTGGGCTTTTAGAATTGTTTGAAGGGAACATTGAAAACTTTCTAGATTTAAGCCTTCGGGGTTTGGATTAGGTCGGTTGGTAGGAAAAGTCTTTCAGAAATGGGGTTTGTAGGGTCCTTTACTCGAGGAAGCTTCTTCAGTCGACCTTTTTAAGTCTATAACTTTATTCAACAATTTTTAAACAACTTTAGTTAAGTTTTCCAAATCAGAGTTTTCAAGTTGTGTTTTACTTTGAGTGGGTCTGGGAGAATTTCAATCTTCTTTTTGGAAGAAGAACTAGTCTCGGTTTCATTGCTAGAAGAGTCTTTAAGACTAAGTATGTCTTTTTCAATCTGGCTGGCCTCTTCGAAGGTCTCTAACAATGTGGCTTTCTTAGATCGTTTAACCCAAATAGCTATACTTTGATGTAAAGATTTAGTGTAGTAAGCTATTATAATACTTTCAACGGGCATAGAATCTACAGGGATTCAGTTTTTAAGTGTTAGGAATCTTTGATTAAAGTCTTTAACTTTTTCTTTTGGGTTCATTCTTAATCTAGAAAGATCCATGACTAGGACCTCCGGAGGCTTACCGTCTCCGAATTTTTCCAAAAAGCATGACTCAAACTTTTCCCAAGACATGATGGTATGGGGTTGTTGGGAAAAGTACTAGGTGGATGCATTTCCCTCAAAAGTATAAGGGAACAACCTACAGACAACGTCTTCATGTTCGACATTACGGAGTCTAATTGCTAACATAAATTTTTTAATGTGATCTTCATCTATCTGTTTTGAGTCAGGGTCAAACTTGGGAAGCCATTTCTTTGGGTGTTTAGGTAAAGGGTGTTGGGCTCCAGGTATAGCTATAGCATCGTGATCAAGCCAGGGTCTAGCAGGGTTGTTCTGATTTGCCATTGGGGTAGTGGGTGTGGAAGGCTAAGAAGGTGAATTGCCTTCGTCAGAAGAATCTCCTCTAGAAGAGGAAGGAGATGATGGAGGTGGTGAAGGAGGTGTCCCAGATCCTCTTGAAACTGGACTTGTGATTGGATCTGTGGGATTCACAATGAGGTTAGTGTTTCACCATGGATCAGAGAAATCCAAAGGTTGAACCCACGGATAGTTTGGTTGCCTAAGACGAGCTAAGGCACTATGTGTTTTAATAAGAGATTGACGGACAATTTCTTGTATATCACCACCTGTAGGATTAGGGGTTGCTAGCTCAACTGTGATCTGTCGATCGTCGGTTGAAGTAGTTGTTGTTTGAAGGGGAATATTATCATGTGAACGGCTTCTA
>JZKD02S0333852.1:912062-932799 GCA_000966675.3 Picea glauca
ATGAACCACCCTGACGGGTTTAGCGGCTCCGTTAGCTGATCTAAGGTCCTAAGAAAACAAAAAGAAAACTAATCTAAACTAACTAATCTAACTAAAACTAAATAAAACAAACTAAACTAACTAACAAATAAAACTAACTAATAAACTAATCTAATTAAAACTAACTACTAAACAAACTAAAACTAATTATTAAAGCAAACTAAACTAATCTAATTATTAAAGCAATATAACTTATTCACAAAATGTACAATATCCACAATTACAGATTTAGATGAAACCTGGAAAATTAATTTGCATTCTGCCCTAAGACAACGAGAGATATTTTTATTGCTTTTATAATTTTATGAACAGAAATAAAACAGAAAAATAACTAAACTAAATTAATAATCTAAACTACAAATATATCTAATCAAATTAACGAAAATAATCGCAAACTAACCTGGAGAAACGCTCCAGATTTGCCCTGTGTATGATGACTATGCTAGCAGATCGGAGGAAGGAAACTCGCACCGAATAATCCATAAGCTTCTCGTAAATGATAGTTGTAGTGCTCTTTAAGTTTTTTTACAGGACAAACAAGACATAAAAATCACAACAATTATATGATTTATAAATCTCCACAATTATGTAAACCTGTTATGCAAAAACTTATACTTAATAGTTCAATTGATGAAGAAGAGAAATCTGTCATTCACAAACCGAATCAAGTAATTGTTGTGTTTTTAAGTAAAGGAAGAAATCAGACATGGATCATATCAATGAATTCATACCATTTGCAAAATACTATGATAGCTAAAGTAGTCACTAATCAAATGCAAATTGATAACATAAACATGAAACAAAAAATTGATATTATGAAAGGCGAAAGCTGTAGCAGAACATCAACTTTTGTCTCAGTTTGTATTAGATATCCATAATCATGGTTCTCCCATAAGAGAGGATGATCCATATTACATAAAATAATAAGTATTTAAATGTTTTCCACAGGGTAAAACCTCTCTGTGGAAGTTATAAAACTATTTACATAAAATCTGGGAAGATATCCCAAAGTTGTCTAAACTAGGAAACTAAAATAAAAGTAAAACATCCAAATATCCTCTAGATTGTCCATCAAATCCCATGCAATTCGAATTCACCTGAAAAGGACAAAAATGAACAAATTAGAAGGATCTTTTATTAATAAAATGATAGAAAATTTAATTCTATAGACTAGCTACAAAATCATCTGATTTTGTAGATAGTCTAAATAAGGTACAGAATCAGCATTGAAATTAATCGAAAATCTTTTAAAAGATTTCAATTTAATTGACATCCAATAGCAACTTGAAAACGAATCATTTAATTTGAATTTTTTATGCAATTCGAAATCAAACAGGATCCAAATCAATTGAATGATCACTAAGATAGTCGCACTCTATTTCTTGTGTCACCACAAAATCGAATGAACAAAACCATAATCCCAACATAGTGAAATTGTGTGATATCAATTTGGAATCGACACAATCAAAACAAATCGCGTACAATTGTTATGTTATCCTATCAGCAAGGGATACGATCAGAGCCAAACAAGATCGTTATCAAATTGTTATCACTATGTTGACATAGCCATGAATTAATTCAAACTGGCACGAAAATCAATTGAAATGAAATCGTAATAGGATCGTTTGATTAGCCACAGAATTCGTAATTTGTTACTGCGAATTGGGCAAACAAGATTGTTTTGACTTTGGTCAGAATCGTTCATTTGGTAATGAATTATAATCGGATTTGACAGGAGTAACGAATGTCGATCAATTTGTTTTACGAATCAAACAGAGCAGTAATCAAAACACGAGCCCAGTTCACAAAACAATCTTTCCAACTCATAATCCAGTCAGAATAGAAGTGAATCGAACAGAAAAGTTTTCAACATAGTGATTACGAATCAAAAACATCCCACGATTCGAGTGCATTCACACAGGTTTAATGAGATAATTTTTTATAAAACAGAGTATTTCTTTCCAAATCAAATTAAACAGAGGGGTACTCATGATTTGGAAAATATTATGACACAACATATCATAACAACTACACTCCCAAAATCATTTTCGAAACACAGCATACGAATCATACGAGATCGAATCCGAGCACAATCGTATTCTAAATTGAGTATGGAACTTCCCGTGAGGAGTGGATACAAAACGAATTGTATTGAAAACACACCATTAATTTCGTCACTTCACTCAAACATAATTAGCAAATGAAATCCAAACGAATAACTATTCAAATCCAGTAAAAATCTATGAGCAAATCGTATATCAAATTGAAATTCCTTCTATTTTTATCAAAACGAAACCATGTACAGGATGATCACCGAATGACAGAGGCATTTGGATGAGTGACTGAACTATTTAAAAACCAGAATACAAATCATTATATTAACCTAAATTATTCACAAAACAAACGATATCAAATTTTCATACATGTACAACGACGAGACGGCTTGATCATGCCAATTTAGAGTTGACCACGACTGTGGCTGATTCAACGTTTTTGAAAAGGATAGAGCTCGTTGTCTTCTGCTTCTTATCAGCTGCTAGGAGCTTGTCTCTTTGACTGGTTAGCACTACAATCTGGTCTTCCAGTGATTGAACTTTTGATTGGAGTATAGGAACATCAATGTAATATTGTTCCAACCATGAATCCCATTGGTCACAGGGTGACTGTGTGGGCTTAGAAAGAGCAGGCGTGGGTTTGGCCAAATGACCGAGGGTTTCACGAGGCAACTTAATACATGGGTAGCTAGGGTCATTCTTTAGGCAGGGGGGAAGGTTAGATATGAAATCATAAGGGGGATCGAGACATAAACCTTGCGAGTAAGGGTACTCGCTAGCTAAAAAATGTTCCACGTCAGAGTCAGAATCCTCACTTAGGACGATAGGCTTTGACTCAGCAGAGGCTTTAGGTTTTTTCCTGGCCATCCGTGAAATCAAACGTGCGTTCTTTTTACCCTTAGCGTTAGCAGTAGGTTTTGCCTTGGGCTTCTTGCTCATAGGTATATTAATAGTCTCAACTTTCTCAATAACAGCATTGGATAGGTCAATACCAGGGTCGGTCGAGGGTTTAGGTAGTAGGACATGGAAGGGCATAGGTGGCTCGGCCTTGGTTTCACTCACCATAGGATTGTCAACCTGGACCAGGTTTGGGTCCTCGAAACCATTTCGAGCAACGAAAGTGCTCCATCTATCCCCATGAAAACCCAAATGATAAACAACGATAAGCTTAATAAGCCCATAGTGGAACATGATACTGTCAGCCTGCTGTCTTTTGAACCTTTTCGACATTTATACAGGCTACGATGAAAATAAAAGGGCATATTCAACGAGTATCCCATAAAAATCATAAGCAAACGCAGGTGGTAGAGAAACACAAGTTCGTATCGACCTTCACAGGTCACGAACTATTTTATTACCATCAAAGTATCGTGCCATCATGGTTTGAGTGCAGAGATGGGCATACCTCTGTCACAAGAGGTGACTTTGTGCGAGAGGAACAACAGTGTCCATGGGACCTCCTCGAACTTACAATTCTTGAACCAACGTTGTCCAATGGTAGGTAACCCTGATAAATTTCTCATCAATTTCCAATTGTATGTCACCCACCTTGGCTCTACAACCATCGAAGGTCATGGAAAACTGTCATGCTACACAGAGGTTAAAACCCTCAAATAATTTCACAGAGGTAAGCCATCCATTATCTTCCAAGTCTTTATGGGCATTGTCAAATATTAACAGAGCTTGGTTGCCATTTGGCTCGATCTGCACGACTGGTGCCATGGAGCTGAGCACATGGTAAACCGAGGGTTTGGATCACAATACATACATAGGAGTAGAGATGCATGCTGCTAACAGAAGTGAACGATGATGAGTGGTAGGCATAAATGCCATCGTGCGAAGGTGGTGGAGTTATTCACTGCCATGCATAACAATTATGGTCAATACTACCACCGCCGGTGTACATAGTTGTTATATCCACTATAGCATAGTTTAACACTCATGTCATTTGCCCAACCAATGAAACAATGGTGTATACCAAAGCGTTCAATCAACGTTATACCAAAGTTTGAAACCATTAATCATACGATTCAAAGCTAAAAGAATATGTTTAACCATGCGCCAATACATTGTAACATCTCATATCCATCATTTAACCAATGTGCCAATAGGTAATCATATAATCAACAAACCAATAGTTATAAAAACACAAGATATAAATGAAATATTTAACCATAACACCCATTGCATTTTTACGAAACCAAAGGTCAAGTAAATCAAAAGAAAAATGCAAATCCAAATATTAATGCATTGCAAACTCAATGAAACCCAATCACACAATCAATATAAGAACGTCCAATGAGTATAGTTCGAAAGTTCTTCCAGCTACATAATGATAAACAATAGGTAAGTGCAATAGGCATATCGATAAAAAGATCATGACATTTCAGATAGTGATTGAAATATGACTTCGAAAGATTAAGTTTTCATGCTTATAGTCGTGAAAACAAAACGAAAAAAAGTGTGTAAATGTCGCAAGAAATGAAAATGTCGTTTATTTGAAAATTGTGACAAAAACTTGATGTTTGCAAGACATAGGTGTAGGCAGCTTATAGGATCATAAAAAAAAATGTGAGTTGGCTGCCAACACTATGTCTACACAAATTCAAAAAATACACACTCACCCCTTTATTCATATAAGAAATAAAAAAATTTAAAATTGACCACTATTCCTTAAAAGAAAAAAATTCACATTTTTCAAAAATTTCTAACTAACATGTAACATGATTCAATAAAATGTATTGCATCAATTATGCATAAATGAAAATAAAGCAACATGTAAGGTAAAATATGAAATAAAATACAACTACACTAGGATGGACATGCAAAATCTAAATTTAATAAAGAAATATGGCCTACCTGCTTACCTGGGGCCCTGGGCCCATGGAGATCAAGTTCTAGGTGATGTTAGGTGAAATCATACAACCAATACAACCACCTGCTTAGAATCTCACCCAAGTGATTCCCCATATATTTAATTTTAAAATATATCAAGGAAAAGTTAAGAACATAATAATCATGAATATGAAAAGCATATAATTAATCATAGGAAGCAACTCATGGAAGTGTGTGAGAGGGAGACAATCCTACTAGAATGAATAGCCACAATATATATCCACCCATMTYTGAATATGGATGCCACATATAGATGATATCATATTCTTCCTCATTAGCATGACCATTGTTTCCTAAAGGGTGAGAGGAAATAAGAGACGAAAATAAAACTGCATGGTTTCCCAAAGAAGATAAGAGGTAAGGGAAAACCTCATGTATAGATAAATAAATCTTCTCGCTGCTATAAAATTATTTCCTCTTCATCTACAAATCCATGCCAAAATCCATGATATGAAAACATTACCTCTTTATAGCATGGATCACTAACATTTTTGAGCTGGCCACATCCTCAAAAGGAGAATCCCCAAGGTATGGTTGGGATTCAACATAATTTCATTGTGACAAGCCATCCCTTTGTGGATGGAAAAGGTTTGTAATAATATCATCACTAGGATGCCAAATGTATTGATTGTCCATGTATAAAAGACAACCTTCCAAAGTCATAGTAAGTAACAACCTTCCAACCTTCCAACCTTCAAAAACTAGTAAAAAACAACCTTCCCAAGAATCCTCTCTTGTGTTGGAATTAACCTTCACCAAAATGAGGGGAACATATATTGAGGTGATAGTGATAGGTTTTCCCAGTTGTGTTACACTTTCATTGGATTTAGTTGGGATTTTTCCCTTGGTGGTTACTATGACTTTGGAAGGTTGTTTTTTATATGTGGACAATCAGTACATTTGGCATCCTAGTGATGATATTATTACAAACCTTTTCCATCCACCAAGGGATGGCTTGTCACAATGAAATTATGTTGAATCCCAACCATACCTTGGGGATTCTCCTTTTGAGGATGTGGCCAGCTCAAAAAAGTTAGTGATCCATGCTATAAAGAGGTAATGTTTTCATATCATGGATTTTGGCATGGATTTGTAGATGAAGAGGAAATAATTTTATAGCAGCGAGAAGATTTATTTGTCTATACATGAGGTTGTCCCTTACCTCTTATCTTCTTTGGGAAACCATGCAGTTTTATTTTCGTCTCTTATTTCCTCTCACCCTTTAGGAAACAATGGTCATGCTAATGAGGAAGAATATGATATCATCTATATGTGGCATCCATATTCAGATATGGGTGGATATATATTGTGGCTATTCATTCTAGTAGGATTGTCTCCCTCTCACACACTTCCACGAGTTGCTTCCTATGATTAATTATATGCTTTTCATATTCATGATTATTATGTTCTTAACTTTTCCTTGATATATTTTACAATTAAGTATATGGGGAATCACTTGGGTGAGATTCTAAGCAGGTGGTTGTACTGGTTGTATGATTTCACCTAACATCACCTAGAACTTGATCTCCATGGGCCCAGGGCCCCAGGTAAGCAGGTAGGCCATATTTCTTTATTACATTTACATTTTGCATGTCCATCCTAGTGTAGTTGCATTTTCTTTCATATTTTACCTTACATGTTGCTTTATTTTCATTTATGCATAATTGATGCAATACGTTTTATTGAATCATGTTACATGTTAGTTAGAAATTTTTGAAAAATGTGAAATTTTTTCTTTTAAGGAATAGTGGTCAATTTTAAATTTTTTTATTTCTTATATGAATAAAGGGGTGAGTGTGTATTTTTTAAATTTTTGTAGACATAGGTATTACCAAAAGATATTGAGGTTATAATGTCCTCTATGGTGAGTACATTTCTCCAAGTAGGAGCTAGATGTTACCCCTCCATACCTATGGGTAACTAAGGAGATGATGTCTCACCTTGTTGGTTGACATGTCTTGTTAGTAAGTGGGTTACGCTCCATAAAATGGTTGCTTCTAAGGGATCTCTTTGAAGGGTCATCATGTCATTTCCACACATACTTATACTTTTCCACTCTTATTCTCTTTAATTTCCTCATCTTTTGGGTTTTTGGGCTTATTGATCCCAATAAGGGCTTGTACATCATTTCATGGGAAGAAGGGACTAAAGGACCATATGTTTTGTAGCTAGAAAAAAATAAAAGAAATAAATTGTGCCAAAATGATCTTACTAAGGTTGTGAAAGCAATGAAACACTTCTCCATAAAATAAAGGACCTTTAAAAAAGAAAACACATAATTAATAAATGTCCCACTTGTTGAGGGAATGCATTTGCAGTGTCTTTTACTTTCCTTGCACATGGAACTTAATTTGTTCTTAGTTCCAAGTTGTATTGAATTTCCTTACTTTCCAGTGAACATATCACTCTATGTTTTGGAATATAATCAATTAATGGAAAATAAAAAGGTGTATAAAAAGGTTTCATTGCAAACCCCCAGTAGACATCTCAATTGGCTAGTGCAGTGAAAATGAAGTTCTATGAGGTTACAAGTTCAATTTCACTTGATTTATCCATTTCTATGAAAGGGGCATACGTAGGCACCTGGAGGTTATAGTGGTAGAGGTCGGGATCAAACCCATGTCACGCGAGTACGAAACCTACGCAGTTTCTGATTCTGCCAGTGATAAACATAAATAAATAAATAAAAAAAAAAAAAAAGTTTCATTGCAAATGAGGATGTAGCACACCCTATACAAAGGCACCCATAACTAAGACAATATGATCCCTTGATATGTCAAGAACTGTTTAAAGGTGTTTTCATTGATGTTAAATTCAATCATTAGTGATCAACATGAATAATCCTACAAGTTTACTTGAAGGAGTATCCAAAGTGTTTTCCTTATGGTGTATCTTTAAGCATGGAACTCACAAGAAGATTCTTTTAAGAATCCCACAAGAATCCCCAGAGGTATGGTCAAGAATCCCTGTAGTTTTTTGAAGAAAACTAGTATGAAGGAAATTCCAAATGCATCCAAAACCTCCATGGATTGATATCCCTCATCAAGCCATTTCCAATGGTAGGTGGTACGCCATGTGGTTCCTCAAGGTTTAGAATATATTTCCTCTTAAACATGATCATGTGAATTTTCCCCTAAAAAGTGTTGCAAATAAGAAGTTATAGGTTGGCCCTAAAGTTAAATAAAGGAAGCGCTTGGAAGGGTATAAATTCACATTAATAACCACTCATTTTCATGATTAAATATTGTTATCTCTTAGCACAATTTTGGTAGAAAATTTCAGAGGGAAGATGAAGTGAAGAAGGGTGAAATACCAAGGGAAATGAAGTCTTGTGATGATTTTTTCTAAGGTGTTCTGGGTAAAACAATCATATTGTCTTCATAGAGGATCCAAATTCTATGAGACCAATTGAATTGGAAACAATATTTTCCATAGTATTGTGTGTGCAAGTTTCACAATCATATATCAAATATTGAGTAGGTGGAATGTTGTGCAATTTCACTCTCTAGAATATGCCAAAATTCAAATTTTTTTTCCATTTTCTCTATAACGCTTTTTTCATGGATGAGTGAAGGAGAAAAACTTGGGGGAATTTCAAAGATTATATCTAGGAAGATTAGGTACAAGTTTCTGTTAATGTTTAAGCAATTATTATAGTTCTTTGCATTTCAATAGATAACAATAGCATAATGCAAGATCACTGAGAAATACAAAATCACAAGAGACACAACATTTATCCTGGGAAACCCTATAGAGGAAGAAAACCCATCAAAACTTCCTTATTATAGATAGCCAATACAATGCCAAGAGATAACTTAAACTAATGCAGAAGATCCTCTCCCAAAAGATGCCCCACTCTCTCTCCTTCTTCTTCAACTATAGTTCTGAAACTTGTCTCTCAATGAGCAAGTGAGGTGTGTATCTAAGTCAGGCGCTAGCCTCCTTATTTATACAAATGTGGCACATGTGAAGTGTCTCTTCACTGGCAGGGCTGACTTCTCAAACTGGGTGCTTATAACCACCTTTATTATATTTCAGGGCCTCTTTAATATATTTTGGGGCCGAATTTTCTTTCTTCCTATTACAATTAAATTATGACCAATCTGCAAAAGGAGATTTGGTCCTTTTACAATAGCCAGCATGATCAATCCATAGTGGGGATTGATCCGATGAATAATATATAAAATAAGAATAAGAATACTCTTTGCAGTTACATTATTTCAACACTCCCCATTATCAATAAGGGTATTCTTTAACAACATCAGGCGAGAGAGAGAGAGAGGACACCATCATCATCAACATCAACTAGGTGAGAGGACAATACCATCAATATCATCTTGGAACACTGACTTGCGTATCTAAAAATTATCAGAATTTTTCTTCATCGACATCATCGTCATTCTCAAAGGAATGCAATAATGATGCAAACCCCCTATCTCAGCAGGGTTTTGTGACCTCCTGGTCTCTATATTGTTCCAAATTCTGGGCCGAAATGGCTCTTCGGGATCTTGTTGGAACCCTTTGAACAAATCCATAGGTACCTCACAAAAAATCTACCGCACAAGAAATGCACTAGGCGTGAGTCTTGACCTGTACACGGCCACCAGATATGACCGTGACCTTTTCCGAAAAGGGATTTTGGGTTTCGCAATTTCAGGAGTTCCGATGTCGAGTTTCATGACCCTTCAGTTCCCTGAACTCCGAAATGTCGAAGTTCTGGTCTATGCGATTGCATCCTCCATGACTACAACCCTTCTCCACACCCACGTCGCATTTTGCGACTTCGGGATTTCTAACACCAAGCACCCCGGCTCCTTGTCCTTGGAACATCCGGAAAGCCGAACCCTGAACTGCCGAAATGTATGGCTATAGTCCCACTCTAACAATACGTCACTTTCGGGACTTCAGGGTTTCCAACGCTGAAGTTCCCAGTTTCTTGTCCTCGAGATGGCTAAAAAGCCAAATCCTAAAATGTTGAAATGTGTGACCCTGTCCCGTGACCACACTACTCCACAGACTCATCGCGTTTTGTGACTTCAGGACTTCTGACGCCAAGCATTCCAACTCCTTGTCTTCGGGATTGCCGAAGTGCTGAATATCGAACTTCTGAAATGACAAACTCCTTCGAAGTTCCTTTTCCATGGCACATCGTGTTTCATGATTTAATGGTTTTCAATCCTTTGTGCCCTGGCTCCCTGTCATCAGAGTTTCCAAATAGTTGAACTCCGAAATGCCAAAATGTGCGACTGGCCCCTTGCTTGGACCCTGTCCACGTGACCCTGTCCCGTGACCTGGCGCTATTCATCCGAACTCTCTCAGGATTTTTGCATTTCGGGACTTCGTGATCTTGGTTGCAAAAACTCCCAGCCCCTTCGAGCTTCCAGTATCTGAAATACCGAAGTACTAAACCCTGAAACATCGATCTTCTGCTCCAAATTGGGATCAACGACTAATAGCCTCTCCTGATCTGACGACTTGTGTCTTTTTGGGATTTCACGAGTCAAGAGTTTTGAACTCTTACCCTTTGCATTCCCGGTAGCTGAAATGATGAAATCCTCCTTTCGAGAATTTCCCTGAAACCTCGACTGCTCGCCACGTGTCCTCCTATTGGATGGTCACGATCCTTTCGATATTTCATGGGTCAAGAGTCCCAAATCTTGCCCTTTGTATCTCCCAGTAGATGAAATGCCAAAATAGGCCTTTCGTTCCCTCTTCACATACAAGGGTTAAACCTCATGCATATTCTCCTGGATCTGATGGCTATCGGTCCATGTGCCCAAATATGACGACCCAGATCTCTTTATCCTACGCACTCTTCTCCTGCTTCCTGGACATAGATTCAACGGTCCAGATCTCATCCTCTACTTGATCCAATGGTAGTTGTTCTCTCCCTTGATCTCACACTTCTTCTTCCCTTTAGAAGATTTCCAAAGTTTCAAGGGCCTCAGCCTTTGCTTTGCTGCGAAGCCTGTATCCTCGACTCCCACCCGTATTGTAAGGATGTTATCCCTCTTGAGCTTGGTCGAAGTATTTCATGCAAACAAATGCTTCACTCCCTTTTGGAATTCTTCAGCTTGATGCACACCCTATAGAGCCTTTTTCCACAGAGTGTTCAACAACCCTCCGAGTGTCTTCTCTCTGACACCTCTCTTTCTCCTCAAAACCTAAAATAGAGTTCTCTGGTGCACTCTGTGCACTTTCTCAATGCCCTCCCAGCAGAGATTTATAGAACCTTCAGTAGTTTTGTTTCTTTTCCGTGCCTTCCTTTGCACAGTTCCTCATCCAGAGTATTCAGTAACTTTGAGGCTTCCTTTGAGTCTGTGAATCCTCCCGGTGTGCACTCCTTGCACGTTCTTTCTGACTCCGTAGAGTTCAGATGCGTACTCCTTGCACTGGCTACAAAACTTCCAGTGTTCTGTTGTGCACTCCTTGCACGTCCTAAAGAACCCAGACAAAAATCACAAATCAATCAGATAGACAAATTCTATTTATCCCTACAGATGAAAATCTAACATACATATACAACATTCATTCATGAAACATAAATACATGAACAACCATATGTAGGAAAAACTGCTTTTCTATTAATCTGTATATCTATACAAATGGGTTTACAAAGGTTGGAATATAACAATCTCATCTCTCTCTCTCAATACCTCTCTGCTCTGGTCTCTCCTCTTAACTCTCTCTTCTCTAATTTATTTTTCTTCCCTTTCAAAATGAGGGCTCCCATGAGCTTATCCTCAACCACTGTCTCTAATCTCTCGCTATCATAGAGAAGCTCCTATGCTACATTACATAAAATGGTTGTCGTAGACTTGACTGATCTGTACTTAGCTGTAGGTAACCATCCAAGGAAACCTCATCCACTACATGTACAAAGGTGTGGTCTGGCATTAAAATCCTTGCAACATTTATTGAAATTTTGAATTTCAAAATTGAGAGGGTTGTGCCTCTCCCTTTCTTCATTAAATGCATGTTGGATGTGATAGCTAGTTGGCACGCTGCTGACATGGAGCAATGCTCTTGCATTATACTCCTCAAATGGAAAAATCATGAGCTCCTGCTCATGATCTCCTCTTCTCTAGTGTTGAAATCCACCTGTATCCCAAACTTTCCCTTAGAGCTGTCCATCTGGTCCTCTCCAGATATGTTGTTGATGCTTCTTCTTCCCTGTTGCTCTTGCAGGCTCCCTTCTTCTCAACTTCTCATTGCTGACTTCTTTTGCTGATCTGATCATCATCCTTCTGATCTCCTCAATTATCTCATCCAGCTGCTCCCATGGTTGGCTCTCCATTTGCAGCCTACTCCACTGCACTTCTTCCCTGCAAATGGGTAAATCAACTAGATCTCCCATGCCATCTTTATCTCTCTTTGTGGCACTAAGTGGCCACTCTGCTACAGACTCCAGCTCTGGAGTCTCCTCACTGAACTGTTTCTCAGATTCTCCCTATGGCATTTTTGTTGTTTCCATTTCTCCTCCTGGCATACTTCCAGATTCTTTCAGCTACTCCCCAGGCTGGTATGTCCCACTACCTGCTTCCAACTTAGCATGTTGAATGTTCAATCTTTGCACCATCATCCTGTTTTCTAGGGCTTCCAATTCTTGATACAGATCAACAAAGTCTATGCTGTCTACTTCCTCTTCTACTATTTATGTAGTCTCCAGTACTACTGTTACCTTCTGTTCGACTCCCTTGCCGAAAATTTTGAGCCATTCTAGAAAATGCTCATCTTCTTGTACTGCAAGCTTTAGTGTTGCAGTCATCTCCTTTTCACCTTCCTGACTGAAAATTTTGAGCCATTCTTATGAATGTTCATCTCCTTCATCTCCTTGGGCAAACGTTAGTGTCTGCTCCACTTCTTCCTCCCTAACAAGTTTTTCTAGGTGTCCTCTTGTTGTTGTTGCATCTGCAACATCTGCTCTGGCCTCAATTGGGCTACCTGGTAGGAATACTCGAACTCCCCCAATCATCAGAATGATCTTTTGATTCTCTCCTGTCAGCACTCCTTGCTGATCTGAACTCTCCTCTGAGTTCATGAGACTCTCAAACAATATCATCTCCTCTCCCCTGCCCACCTAGAAATTTGGGAATTTTTTGCTGCCCACCTGGCAGTCTATGAGATCCTGTGATCCCATCTCATTGCCCACCTGACAATCTGAACTTTCAGCACTAATCCCCTGGCAATATGCAAGACATTCTATTGATCTCTTCCCATTGCCTACCTGGCAACTCGAAAGTTTACTTCTGCCCACCTAGTAGTTTATAAGATCAATCGATCCCATCTTCATCAGCACTCCTTGCTGACCTGAACTCATCCCTGAGTTCATGAGAATTTCAGACAGTCTCATCTGCTCTTCCTTTCCCACCTGGAAATATGAATTTCCACTATTGTCCTCCTGATAGTCTATGAGATCCTCCAATGATCTCATTTCATTGCCCACCTGGCAATTGGAAAATTCATCTTTGCCCTCTTGGCAGTTTATGAGACCTGAAACTGATCTCTCTTCCTCATCACTGAGGGTTTCTCCAACTTCTGGCTCACATGCAAACCAGCTCTGTGTCACTGAGGATTTCATCATACCACATCCATTTCCTCAACTCTTGTTTTTGTTTCCTAGCCAACAACTTTTGAACAGGCCATTTGGCTTTCCTGTTCAGAGACCATTCGTACCTCCAGTTTACTTTTTCCTCCTGCTGCATCTTCAATGTCAGCTGTTCCATTCTCACCCATATCTTAGTGAGTTCTTTGTCAATATCTTATTTACTCATTTGTTGGTGGTATCCTCTTCCACCATGCTCATGACCTTCAGTAGCCATCTCTATCTTTCACCTGCCCTCCTAGTATCATATGGATCACTCTACATCCGAGAGCATCTCCATCTTCTCCTATAGCTCGCCTAGTTGTCTATTGACTGTTGCACACCTACACACAATCACCACAAAGAATTATTACTCTATCTCCTTTCAACTGTTGCATACAGATGAATCTCTTCTTTTGATTCCGCTTGATGTTACCAGAATCTCTCCTTTCAATTCCTTTGTCTGCTATCTACAAACAAAATCTGGCTCTGATACCACTTGATGCAGACCCCCTATCTCAGCAGGGTTCTGTGACATCCCGCTCTCTGGATCATTCCAAATTCTGGGCTGAAATGGTTCTTCAGGCTCTTGTTGGAACTCTTTGAACAAATCCACAGGTCCGTCATGAAAAATCCACCACACAAGAAATGCACTAGGCATGAGTCTTCACCTGTACGCGGCCACCAGATATGACAGTGACCTTTTCCGAAAAGGGATTTTGGGTTTCACGATTTCGGGAGTTCTCATGTCGATTTTCTTGACCCTTCGATTCCCTGATCTTTGAAATGCCGAAATGCCAAAATTCCAGTCTATCCGATTGCGTCCTCCATAACTACATCCCTTCTCCACACCCACGTCGTGTTTCGCAACTTCGGGATTTCTAACACCAAGCACCCTGGCTCCTTGTCCTCGGAACTTCCAAAATCCGAACCCCGAACTGTCGAAATGTATGACCGTAGTCCCACTCTAACAATATGTTGCTTTCAGGAATTTGGGGTTTCCAACGCCGAAGTGTCTGGTTTCTTATCCTCGAGATGGTCGAAAAGCTGAATCCTGAAATGTCAAAATGTGTGACCCTATCCCATGACCACACTACTCCACAGACTCATCACATTTTGTGACTTTAGGACTTCCGACGCCAAGCGTTCCAACTCCTTGTCCTTAGGATTGCTTAAGTGTCGAATCCCAAACTTTCGAAATGTCAAATTCCTTCGAAGTTCCTTCTCCACGGCACATCGCGTTTCATGATTTCGAGGTTTTCAATCCTCTGTGTCCCGGCTCCTTGTCATCGGAGTTGCCGAATAGCTGAACTCTGAAATGACAAAATGTGCAACCAACCCCTTGCTTGGGTCTTGTCCACGTGACCCTGTCCCGTGACCTAGCACTATTCCTCCAAACACCCTCGGGATTTTTGTGTTTTGGGACTTCATGATCCCAGCTGCAACAAGTCCCTACCCCTTTGAGCTTCCTGTATCTGAAATACCGAAGTATTGAACCCCGAAACGTCGGTCTTCCACTCTAAATTGGGATCAATGGTTCATAGCCTCTCCTGATCCGACGGCTTGTGTCTTTTCAAGATTTCATGAGTCAAGAGTTCCGAACTCTTTCCCTTTGCATTCCTAGTAGCCGAAATTTCGAAATCCTCCTTTCGGGAATTTCCTCGAAACCTCGACCGCTCACCACGTGTCCTCCTATTGGATAGTCTTGAAGCCTGTATCCTCAGCTCCTGCTCGTATTCTAAGGATTTTGTCCCTCCTGAGCTTGGTTGATTGTGAAACCTCAAAGGGTTCCTCGATTTATTTCTCCTCTCAACTATTGATCGGTGTGTAAAGGCACGGTTCCTCCTGAGCTTCTGAACTTGAGACAATCTCACTCTGAGTGCACTCCTTGCGTTATTACTTCTGAGCTTAAGAACTTTAGACAATTTCTTATTTGCACACTCCTTGTGCTTATGAGTTCTTCAGATAACTCAATTCGAAGTATTTCTTGCAAAGAAATGCTTCATGCCCTCTTGGCGTTCTTTGGCTCGATGCACACCTTGCAGATCCTTTCTCCACAGAGTGTTCAACAACCCCGTGAGTGTCTTCTCTCCAACACCTCTCTTTCTCCTCAGAACTCGAAATAGAGTTCTCTAGTGCACTCTATGCACTCTCCCAATGCCCTCCCGATAGAGCTTTACAAAGCCTTGAGTAGTTCTGTTTCTTTTTTGTGCCTTCCTTTGGACAGTTCCTCCTCCAAAGTATTTAGTAACTCTGAGGCTTCCTTTGAGTATTTGAATCCTCCTGGTGTGCACTCCTTGCATGTTCTTTCTGACTTTGCAGAGTTTAGATGCATACTCCTTGCACTAGCTACAAAAATTCCAGTGTTCTTTTGTGCACTCCTTGCATGGCCTAAAGAACCCAGACATAAATCACAGCTCAATCAGATAGACAAATTCTATCTATCCCTGTAGATGAAAATCTAACATACATCTACAACATTCATTCATGAAACATAAATACATGAACAACCATATTTAGGAAAAAATTCTTTTCTATTAATATGTATATCTATACAAATGGGTTTACAAAGGATGGACTGTAAAAAGTCTCAGATATCTCTCTCGATACCTCTCTGCTTTGGTCTCTCCTCCTAACTCTCTCTTCTCTAATTTCTTTTTCTTCCCTTTCAAAATGCGGACCCCTGTGAGCTTATCCTCAACCACCGTCTCTGGGCTCTAGCTATCACAGAGTGGCTCCTACGCTACATTACATAAAATGGTTGTCGTAGAATTGAATGATATAGACTTAGTTGCAGGTAACCATTAAAGGAAAGATCAACCACTACCTGTACAAAGGCGTGGTCTGGCATTAAAAGCCTTACAACATTTATTGAAATTTTGAATTTCAAAATTGTGAGGGTTGTGCCTCTCCCTTCATTAAATGCATGCTGGATGTGCTGGCTAGTTGGCACGCTGCTGACATGGAGTGATGCTCCTACATCAAATCATATTTTTCATCAATATGTATTAGTATAATATTGATACATCATCATCATCATCACAGCACGAGGCTACCTCATCATAATAATACTAGATTGGCTTTATGTCACGGCTATCAAGCTGGAAGCACATTTCTAGTCTCATCTCATAGTTTTGCTTTACGTCATAGCAATAAAGTTGGAAGCAAGATAATCATTCTTCTTTACGTCACAACAATCAAGCTGGAAGCAGGATACTAGACTATCTTTATGTAACAACTATCTAGCCAGAAGCACAATGCTAGTCTCATCTCATCGTCTTTCTTTACATCATAGCCTTCAAGCCAGAAGCAAGATGCTCATCCTACTTTATGTCACAACCATTAGTTTGAAAGTAGGATACTAGACTGGATTTACGTCATAGCTATCCAGTAGAAAGCTCAGTGCTAGTCTCATCACATCATCTTTCTTTACGTCACAACCATCAGTTCAGAAGCAAGGTACTCATCCTACTTTACGTCACAACCATCAGGTCAAAAGCAGGATACTAAACTCGCTTTACGTCATAGCTATCCAGTCGAAATATTAGTGCTAGTATCATCACATCATCTTGCTTTACATCACAACCATCGAGTCAGAAGCAAGGTACTCATCCTACATTATGTCACAACCATCAGGTCGGAAGCAAGATACTAGACTGGCTTTATGTCACAACTATCCAACCGAAAGCATAGTACTAGTCACATCACATCATCTCTCTTTACATCACAACCATAAAATTGGAAGCAAGAGATGTCTCATCATGGAAACTACTCCCCCTTTCGAGGAAGGTCCTTTCGGACTATACCAATCTTATCTTGAAAGTGCTCAAACTTTACACGAGATAGAGGCTTGGTCAACACATCAAAAACCTGTTCATCCGTGCTAATGTACTAGAGATTTAAGGCTCCTCTCTGTACCATGTCATAGATGTAATGATATCAGATCTCCATGTGCTTCGACCTATCCTAGAATACATGATTCTCTATCATCTTTATGCAGCTCTGATTGTCACATAGGATCATGGTTGCTTTCATCTCTAAGTCAAATAGGTCGGTCAACAACTTTCGAAGCCATATAGCTTCTCAACTAGAAGAACATGCAAAAATGTATTATGCTTCCATTGTGCTGAGAGCAATGCTAGAATGCTTCCTACTCTGCCATGAGATCATGGATGATCCCAAACTGAAACAACATCCTGAAGTGATTTTCCTGTCAGAAACACTTCCTTCCCAATTTGCATCAGTATATCCACTCAATGTGAAATCATGATCTCCATGATAGCTGAGAACACAATCTATTGTACCCTTAAGGTACCTCATCACATGTTTTGCATCCACTAGGTGAACATGTATGGGTTTTACCAGAAACTGACTCAAGGTGTTCATGAAAAAAAAAATGTATGGTCTAGTGTTCGTCAGGTACATTAGCGATCCAATAAGTGTCTGTATAGTGTGGCATCAATCAATTCTGATGAAGTGTTAACCAATAGCTTCGGCTTCACTTCCATGGGTGTATTCATGGACTTGCACTCCAACATGTCGAATCTCTTCAGGATTTCAACTATATACTTCCCTTGGTTAAGGAAGATCCTCTCAAGACTCTGCCATACCTCAAGACTTAAGAAATAATGCATTAGGCCAAGGTCTTTCATTTCAAATTCTAAGGCAAGTCCCTTCTTACATTCAGTGATGATCTTTTCTTCTCCAGTTAAGAATAAGTCATCCACATATAGCAGTAATATTACTGGTTCATTGTTCATGACCTTGAAATAGAGGTTAGAGTCTGCTTTACTCTTGGTAAAGCCTAAGCTTGTCAAGAAACTGTCTATATGGTCATACCAAGCTCTGGGAACTTGCTTCAATCCATATAAGGCTTTCTTCAATCTACAGACATGAGACTTCATGTCTTCAACTTCAAATCCTTCAGGTTTCTCTATATACACTTCCTCTTCAATGACACCATTTAGGAAAGTTGTCTTTATGTCCATCTAGTGCAACTTTCACTTCATCTTAGCTACAAGAGCTATGATGATTCTTATCAAAGTGTATCTGGCTACATGAGTGAATGTCTCTTCATAGTCAATGCCTTCCTTTTGAGAAAATCCATGAGTGACAAATCTTTATTTATACTTCTCAATACTTCCATCAGCAACATGTTTTATTTTGAAGATCCATTTGGAGGATACCACGTCTTTACTCTTCGGTTTGAGAACTATTTCCCATACATTATTCTTTATTATGGATTGGTATTCCTATGTCATGGCATCTATCCATTCTTTCATCTGAATGTCTTATTCAAAGCAGGTAGGCTCCTTTTCTAGGAGGTCACACATCAAAGCCATATAACTGGAGAATGGATTTGGTCTTTTTACCTGTCTTTTGGTTCCTTGGGGAACACCATACTTCTCTCCATCTTAAATAAGCTCTCTAGCCCAAGCTGTCTTCGTTTTATGGAGGATCTTCATCTAAAGAGGTTCTTGAACTTATAATATATCATGGTATTCTATAATTTCCTCATCAAGGGAAGTTACAACTTCCCTCACCGGTTTTGTGGCTTTGGGAACCTCCCTCATTGCAATTTTGGGGATTATGGGTTCCTCTTCATATACTTATTCAAGCTGGCATCTTCTTGATTTCTTGAGCATTGCATCTTCATCAAAGGTCACATCCCTACTAATCTCAATGTGATGGTGACTTGGTATATAGATTCTGAAGGCCTTGGAGACCTCACAGTATCCCACAAATATTCCCTTCTTTTCTGAAGGTTCCAACTTGTTTCTCTTCTCTTTCAGTATATGAATAAAAAATGGGCAACCAAATATTTTGAGATGTCTTACCTCTGGCTTCTTTCTGATGAACATCTCTTCTGGGGTCTTGAGCCCAAGTGCACTATGGGACAATCAGTTCTGCACATATACAACTACCATTGCTAATTCTTCCCATAAGCACATAGGAAGATCTTGATCATGGATCATATTCTTCATAGCTTTCATTATCATTATGTTCTTTCATTCAGCTACACTGTTTTGTTGGGGATTATAGGGAGTAGTGAGTTCCCTCTTGATCCCAACATCTTTGCATAATTTCACAAACTCTTTTGAGGTATATTCTCCTCCATTATCTGACATGAATATGTTAATCTTTCTTTTAGAAATATTCTCTATCAAGGCTTTGAATTCCTTGAACTTGTTGAACACCACTAATGGAGGATGATGGCATCGGGTCACGTACATCTGAATGAATGTGCTCTAGGAATCCTTCTGCTTTGTTGTCTCTCTTTGGAATAAGTTCTTGATGTTCTTCCCTTATACACATCCATTGCATATGCCTTCATGGTCAACCTTGAGTTCTGGTAAACCTGTGACTGCTTTTCATATGTATGGTAGCGCCTTGTAGTTGATGTGAGCTAATATTCTATGCCAAAGTTCACATGAGTTTTCAATGGCATGGTTCATGGAAGCCTCTGAGTGACCCTTTAGTTTATACAAGCCATTTTATTCACTTCCAATGATGATTTCTTCATTTAAGGTTTCTCCTTTAGCACGTTGCCTTCTGCAACCTTCACTATTGCTTCCTCGGGGTTATTACCTGTGACCTGGAACAAGGTCAACAAAAAAACAAGCAAGAGTAATATTCTTTTGATAATATAAGGTAATAGCATGGACAATCATCATAGTATCTCCTTTATAGCTATCACTTGTAACTTGTCTGAAGCAAAGATTAAAGGTAAGGAATACAACACAAAAATGAGGTCAACACTCTCATAGTGTTGTGATCAAACATTCCTCCATGGAAACCTGGAAATAACACATAAGATTCTTCCTAGAGGAGGTGTTAGCTACATAAGACAATTGATTAAGTTAATCATTTATCTCTATATGGTCTCATGCTATCAAGTATGATACTTTACAAAGACTGCTATCTCAACTATAGTCATCAACTTGTCATGCGTACCTTTGAATCTTATTAACTTGATTAATCAAACCTGGAGCCTTGTCCTCAGGAATGAGTGCTTTGTTTTCTTCCGAGTCTCCTTCACTCAAGATGACTAGTGCTTTCTTCAACCTGTCTTCTGTACTAAGACAATACATTATCTTGACAGAAGGTTGGGTTAGAGGATAAGTTCTATGATCTCAACTTTTAATCCATCTAATACCTTGACTCA
>JZKD02S0333852.1:937901-951359 GCA_000966675.3 Picea glauca
TAGTTCTTTTCATTTCAATAAATAACAATAGCATAATGCAAGATCACTGAGAAATACACAATCACAAGAGACATAACATTTATCATGGGAAACCCTCTAGGGGAAGAAAACCCAAAAAAACTTCCTTATTGTAGATAGCCAATACAATGCCAAGATATAACTTAAACTAATGAAGAATATCCTCTCCCAAAATATGTGCCATTCTCTCTCCTTCTTCTTCAACTACAGTTCTGAAACTTGTCTCTCAATGAGCAAGTAAGGTGTGTATCTAAGTGAGGCGCTAGCCTCCTTATTTATACAAATATGGCATGTGTGAAGTGTCTCTTCATTGGCAGGGCCGACTTCTCAAACTGGGTGGTTATAAAAACCTTTATTATATTTTGGGGCCCCTTTAATATATTATGGGGCTGACTTTTCTTTATGCCTATTACAATTACATCATGACCAATCCGCAAAAGGGGATTTGGTCCTTTTACAATAGCCGACATGATCAATCCACAATGGGGATTGATCCGATGGATAATATATCAAATAATAATAAGAATACTCTTTGTTGTTACATTATTTCAACAATTTCAAACCTTGATTCACTACAGGTATGAAGTTATACTTGTTGGAAGCTAAGGTTTGTGACTAATATAGAAACTAGTCCCAAATAGGATAAAACAGTTATATCTGAATCTTGGTAGGTACAAATTGAATTCTACTTGTTATATCATAAGGAGAAAAGATCATGATATATGAGGTCCAAGTTTTAGAATTAGAAATGGAAAATTGAGCTTCTGGAAAATCTCACAAGTTTGCAAATTTGCAGTTATTTCTATTATATATTTGAGAGTGGAAGGTAGGGGAAAGGAAAGGGGGTTGGAGCCTCCTTCCAGTGGGAGGTGGAGAATATAGGGAGTTGTATCTTCCTCCAGGTTGGATACTATAAATTAGGGGGCTTGAATCCTCCATCCATTTGGATGGAGGATAATCTTGGAGGTTGTAGCTTCCTATGAATGTAATTTTGTTATTATATAAAAACATTTTGTGGATTTCCATGTAAATATGTTGTGCCCTCTCTAGTTATTTTTCTAAGCTTTATTGTATATTGGGAAGCATTTATTGTAATGTCCCATCCGTTATGACACACCAACGATGTATATTTTTTTATTTATTTTTTTGCATTGGGATAATAGAATCGTCATAAAATAATTGATAACATCACAAGCTACACATCATCATAAATTAATAATGACACATTCGACGCATTAACATAATTAACAATGATGCATAAACCATCCATAAAGATAAAGAGCGACGATATTCAACACAACACAATAAACTGAAGAAAATAAAATAAATGATCAACCACGTCACCAAATAATGAAGAACTACCCACCCAATCTACCCTACAAGGTTAGGACCTCCAAGACACATAAGCAATGCTCAAGCCCAAGATTCATTCGATTTATCTTTATGACTTAAGATCTTAGGGTTGGAGACTGTTATGAGGAACAATGACGTATCTAAATCCCACTAATACAATCAAGCCGAAATCCAATTAGATCAATAATAAATCTCACTTATCAAGTAATCGTGGTGCAAGAGTAGTATAATTAACAAATCAATAAACATCAATATTATTTTGATGGGACAAGAGAATCTAACTGCTAAACAGTCATACACCAACCCTTTTTTAAGGCGCAAGAGTAATCATCAATTTTATTTTCATGGTGCACTAACAATTATCAATTTTATTTTCATGGCGCCAGGTAAACAAATTTCTAAAGAAATCATACATTCACATTATTAATGGCGTGAGAGTATTCTAGTTACTAAATCAATCAAACATGAAAAATACGAAGCATTACCCTCCAATGGGAATAAGTTCCAATGGTATTTATTTCCAAGAGTCTACTTATTTAATAATGATAAATTATTTTAAGTAATTACTTAAATTTCAATCAATCCTACAATAAAACCATTTTACCTTACTATTTGATGGTGCGTACAAAAAGATCAACATAAGGAAGGATATATTAATTATTAATGTATAAYAACYTGATTAGAAAGTTCTCTTGTTTAAATTAATAGGAAATGCTATTAATATACCTGATTTTAACAATTTTTTATTTTTCTTGCACATGATACATCATCACAATAACAACCATTATGGGTAAGTATTCTTATATAATGGATGAAAAAAATTCCTAGATATCCAATGGAAATGTCCTGCCATAAATCCTTGATATCCTAATAATATTTAAGTTGATAAAAGATCAGTTTACTATTAACTTATAATCTCACAATTGTTAAAGTAATACTTCCTCATGATAACTTAATATAAACTAAAACCCATTCATTTCTAATACTCATGGTAAGAACATCATGATTATCATCTTCCATAAGATATTTATATGAATAAGAATGAGTTTTTAGTGTCATATTAAATTAATCACAATGAATAAAACATGTAAATGTATTGAACCTGCATAGAATAGATTTGCCTAGAAAATACTAGACACATTTTCCGAGAGAAATTGATAAAGAAGAAGGAGAGAAAGAATGGTAGCATTCTCATTAACCGTTGTGAATAATGAATAATTTACACATGATATACTCTGTATAAATCAATCAATGCACACTAGAGGAGAACCAATGCACCATAGTGGTGGTATAGAGTGATATGGACACACACCAACAGTTACGGGAGTGAAATTCCACCTAGTGTAGTCTCTCAACAAGTTATGGGAGTGAGATGCCACCTACCTGAGTTAACTAGTCAACTAGTCTTCAGTTAACTGACTACACAGAGAGTAGTGAGGAGTAGATAAAGGAAGAGAGAGTAATGCACTAGCATGGTGATGATCCCAAGGAAAGTTCTCATTCGCATGGTAATGATCCCAATGTTTCATGGTGACAAAACCAATGCAACATCTAAACTCAACTCAACAACTCAAATTGAAGTGTTAACTGAAAGAGAATATTCTCTAGATGGAATATTCTCCCCTAAAATATAGGATAATGGATAATGACTAATTATGACTAATAAACAAGGAAAAACCTTAGGAAAAATAAATCCTAGGTGTGAGTGAAGTAAATCCAACACCCACCCTGAAGATCACTATGGTGAAAATAAAGAATGGGTCTTGACAATGAGGCCATGTTAGGTACCCAAATACAACAAATACACTGAAATAAATTGAGGAAAGAGGGAAAACCTCATGGGAAAACCCCCCCTCAAGGTACAATGTGTCCTTCACTCCAAGACAAATTCGCAGAGAATGAAACTTCTACTCAATGAAGGTCTTGGTGAAGATGTATGTCATTTGTTTTGTTGAAGGACAAACTTGTAGGTCGATGATCCCTTCATGTACTGAGTCCCAGATGTAGTGCATGTGGATCTCGATGTTCTTTGTCCGCTAACTCTGGAGTGGATATCTGTAGAAATTCAGAGTGCTCTGGTTGTCACACCAGATGACGATCGACCGATGAAACTGAATGCCCAACTTAGTGAGAAAATGTTGTAGCCACATAGCCTGAATGGTTATGTTAACTACCCCTCTGTACGCTGCCTCAGTTGAATGTAGAGAAATGGAGGCTTTCTTCTTTCTCGACCAATAGATAGGACTGGAACCAAGACTAAGTGAGTAACCATATGTGGACTTGCAATCAGTTCTATCGCTAATGTAGACAATGTATACAATCTAGATTGATGATTTACCTCACTGGTAGCAAAACTGGAATTGGTTTTCATGTCATAGATGTCCACTGCATTAGGTGTGAATATGAATTTCTTTCCAGTGCCATAATTTTTCATCTGATACATGGAGAGAAGATTGACAAAAATTTTGGGAATGTGCAACACATTCTTGAAGCTTCTGTTGATGAGTTCAATCCTTCCTTTATCGGTGACCTCGACTGGAGAGTTGTCCCCCATCATAATAGGAGGACCTTTGCATGCATCCAATGAATAATATAATTCTTTTGTGGAAGCCATGTGGTGTGATGCTCCTAAATCTACGATATAAGCATCAGGAGAGGAGTTGATGTCAATCAAGGCATGGCTAGAATTGTCTTTCTTGGGATTCTGATATTCTCGCTTCTTCTTCTTGGCACCCTCGGGGTTGTGATCTCCAAGGTTATTTTGTTGAAGTATTTGAATCATTAGATCTATTTTTTTCTGCATGCATGCAAATTCTGGATGGAATCCTTTATGGTAATATGTTCATTTCTCCACTTTTCTTCCATTTCCACCTTTGGATCCAGAGGCATCAGTGAAGGGTTTTGAGTACCCTTCCTTCTTCAGATTTGCATGTACTTTCCTTCAGTATTTATCTTTATATTTATGATATTGATGCCCTCCTCCATATTTGATAGTAAGTTCATGCACCTTTGGGCCTTTGATTTATCCCATGTTGATGAGCTTGGTCTGTTCTTGTGTCAGAGAATTATATAAATTCCTCAAGAGAAGGCATCTTCTAGGTGGCTCTAGAGGAAAATTTGATTGAATGGAATGTGGATACGAACATTGAGAATTCAGGACCATGTTTGGGGAGAATGGTGAGAACCATTTGTTTCTCCTCCTTAGATTTATCAACTCCAATGTGAGTAATTCCACCTTGATCATGTGTCCCTTCATCTCATCATGATTTCCAAAGATCCCTTCCATGGTGGTGTAGACTTCATTGGGGGTTTTACAAGAAGATATGTTAAAAAGGATATCGGGAGAAATGACACTACAAATTCTTCTGAATGCTTCATCCATTCGATTTAGATACTTGGATTTTTCTATGGCTGATGTTGGTTATGTTTCCATGTTCATGGTTAACCTATAAAATCCTCTACTTATAAGATGCATGATCATCCTCTCCTTCCTTGCAAATAAGTTCTAAGGTATAAGAATGTATTCTTTGGGGAATTCCATTTTTCCACTGTCTTCAATCTTTGGTACATGCAAAAATAATTTGGTGTAGATTTTGATTAGCATTCTGCTGGATCTAATACCATGTAAATGTGTTGAAGCTACAAATAATAGATCTATCTAAAAAACACCACACACATTTGTAGAAATAAATTGAGAAAGAAGAAGTAAGAGAGAAATAATGGAAGAATTCTCATTAACCATAATGAGTAATGAATCATTTACGCATGATATACTTTGTATAACTCAACCAATGCACACTAGAGGTGAATCCAATATTCCATAGTGGTGGTATAGAGTGATTTGAACACACACTAGCAGTTACAGGAGTGAACTTTCACCTAGTCTAGTCTCTCGGGCAGTTACGAGAGTGAACTGCCACCTAGCTGAGTTAACTAGTCTATTAGTCTTCATTTAACTTAATGAAACAGAGTGAATTGAGGAAGAGATCAGTGAATCATGGGTAATGAACTAGTATGTTTATGATCCCAAGTACAATGTGCATTATCTGGTTATGATCCCAATGTTGCATGGTGACAAAACCAATGCAACATCTAGACTCCACTCAACTAGTCAAACTGAAGTGAAAACTAAAGAGAATATTCTCCCTAAACTTTAGGAGACTAGATAAAGAATAATAAACATAGCAAAAACCTTAGGAAAAATAAATCCTAGCAAATCCTAGGTATATGTGAATTAACTCCAATAGTAAACATCAATAATGAAATGGCTTGGATTATTAGGCATGTGGAATCCCTTGGGTCCCCTTTCATACCCTATCTTGTGCAACCATAGCCCCCCATCATCATTGTTCCTCTCGTATCATGTCCAATGAATTATTTTTATAATTATTTTCAATTTTAAATATACATATCTCGGCTCTTGGACATATTAATTAGTACAAGATCTCTTACCCAAACCATACTCGCTCACTAGCCTGAATTACATATGTACAATTACATTATAATTTATGGGGATTAAAATTGGAGATGTTACAATTAGAATGTACATCATGATGTTGATAGGATTTTTATTTTGATTAATGGATTATAATTATGTTATTTGGATAATTATGACTTAATTGTTGGTTAGGTGCTATATTATTTACATGTATGTGTGGGGGTGTGTAAAAATTGGCGATTGCATCTAGTAATCCCTCTGTAGTAGTGCTCGTGGTGTCATGTATCTTGAGCGCTTTCCTACGGGGGTCCGGAGGGGAGGGGGGGGGGAGTCAGGATCCCCTCCCCCCTTCCCCATTTACATGAAGCATTCAACTCTAAGGTAACATCCCTAGATTTATTTTTTGGGTGGTTTTTGCTATTTTAACATTTTTAGTTATTTTTAATTGTTTTCTAAATTAATCCTAGATTAAGGGATTAGGGTTTTGGTAGCTACAAAATACCTAAAATATTGCGTATATGTTGCATTGTGAATGGTGAAATTAATACAATGAAGATTTGAGTGGTGTAGCACCAAGGAAGGTTGGTTTTCTCCCTGTTAAGGGTTTCCAACATAAATCTCCGTGTACTATGTGTATGAGACATTGATTAATTTCTTTTTTATTAGTAATCTGTATGCATTTATTTGGTTTAAAACTTACAAGTGTCAATAGATCATGCTTTTGGCTTCAGGGGGATTCCTTTGTTGATGAGGGTTTGGCTCAATCTTGATAGATCAAGTTTATCTTGGGTCTGTGATAAACTTGGGTTCAGTTGGAGCTTTGCAATGGTGATTTGGGTGTTGAAAGAGAATGGAGAGCAGTTCTAGAATTGAGATTAAGAATTTTGGCAGTAAAAACTTTGAGCTATGGAAGCTCAATATGGAAGACATTCTTGTGGAAAAAGAACAATGGATATATGTGGATCTTGGTACACAACCTACTAGTACAAAACCTAGTAGTACACAAAGTACTGGTACACAATCCACTGTTACAAAAACTACTAGTACTCAATCTACTATATGTCGAAAGAAGATTGGGAGAATTTGGATAGAAGAGAAAGGAGAATGATTCAACTGTGCCTAGAATATTCAATGTTACTAAATGTGTTGTGAGAATCTATAGCCAAGGAACTATGGGAAAATTTGGGGAATTTGTATTAGTAAAAGTCCTTGGTAAAACATTTGTTTCTTCGAAATAAGTTGTATCATATTAGGATGGAAGATGGAGATTCTATGAAAAAACATGTAAATTCCTTCAATACTTTGGTAAGTCAACTTGGATCTATTAATATTACACTTGTAGAAGAAGATAAGTGTATTACTTTGTTATGTCATTTTCCAGAATTTTGGGATAATATGGTTGTAGCAATTAGTATTACCACTCAATCTACATTGAAGTATGAGAATGTAGTTTCATTCTTGTTATGAGAAGAGATGAGGTGGAAAAGAATGGATAGTCATTGTTGACACAAACTTTAATTTTTCATCTCTAAACCTGAAACCCTATTATTTTCCAGTTATGGAGCCGCCCTTAGTTCTAAAAAGGAGTCAAAAGTCTTTTGAAATTTTTGGGTTTTGGGTTTTGGTTATTCAAAAAGTATGATTTTCCATTAACAATTCCAAATTCCCAGTAACAAAGTCCCGAAAAGGATTTATTTTGAAAGAAATAATTAAAAATAAAAATGATTAATAGCCTCCTAAGCTTTTCCATTTGTTTCTTTTCGACTATCACAACTTAAAAAAGTGTTATCAAATCTCGACACAGTTTTCACAAAGTATCTTTTAATCACAATTAATTAAACTCTTAAACATAATCAAAAAATCATTAATCTCTCGTGATTCGGGTTTCCTTGTATCGAAGTGTTATCAAAGTCTCGACCCTCGAACCCCCAATTACTGAATTCCTATAAAGTAAAAGCTAATCACTGATTTTGATTAATTAAAATATTAATACAAGTGGTTAGCGCCTTAATCAATCCCATCATGATTTCATGATTTGGGGTTTTCTTATGACATACCTGTTGGGGACATGATCCTCGAAACTCCGAAATGCAAAATCGTGAAATTTCTTAAAAGCCTAAAACTAAATTAAATTAGTTTTAAATAGGATTAATGATAATTTAACCACTTTTCCCATTTCGCTTTTCAGGAATCACTGAAAACATTCCTTTTGAAGCTCCACTTTGAAATCGTCGATATGCGGCAGTATTTATAACAGACAAATGGAGATATTTATAACACAATTGTGTATCTCTAGGCGTATCTTACCCATTAAAACATTAAATTCTTATCACCTGCTTCAGTACGCTCATTGTAAGATGAGTTAAAGGTTAATAAAGGTTTGGTATTTCGAATTTCATTCTTATTTTTTAGAATCAGGAGTGAGTTTCATTCAACAAGAAATATAAATTTTTCCTCTTCAAACACATTTTCATTCTAGCACGAACATTATGGCACCCAGAAAGGCACCTAAGAAAATTCAAGAAGCAACTGAAAGCTCAAGCCTAGAGGGAGATGTGATATCTGATACTACACTGCATGATATTGATTCAATCAAATCCTGGAGGTAAATTTTCGAAACCTTGGACTATGAAATTAAGAATTTCCCTGATGATTTCGATAACAAACTCTGGGAGATAACAGAGTCTGAGATTCACAAGATAGCTACACACCCATGACTGATTCCATACAATGATATGATCAGTTGGGCTTTAGAGAAAACATGTGTGCAGATGAGGATTATTTTATACAGCCAAGGGGTCGTCGTTGGCTCTTTTAGAATGGAGCATATACAAGTAATGTACAAATTGTCTCCTAATTCTAAATATATTTAGAATGCAGAATTTGTAAGTGAATTTCAAAGAAAAGAATGGACAAATTCAGATCAAACATATCCCGCCATAATCAAAGACTAGTGGGGAGTTTCGACAAAATTCAGGGCCGATACCCATGGCGTTTATGCCACATCTCCATTAAATGAGTACATGGTCTATGTGGCTTTGATGCTATGTAGAATTTTCAGGAAGAAAAGTACTACCCATTTCCCTGCAGAATGGGTGCCCCTTTTACATGAAGTAGCTGAAGGCTACAGTTTCAATTGGAGCAAGATTCTGTAAGATAATCTGGCTAAGGAGGTTACAGAGTATCAAATAGTGAAATCCAAAGGCTAGCCCGTAGCCTTTTACATGTCTTCATACATTATGGATTCTATATGTTTCATGACTCCATTCCCCTTGATGAATTGGAGTTGGAACCCAACCTGCACTGAACCCATTCATGAGTATCACTCTAATCTATGGGAGGAAAATGCTAAAAATTCCTTTTATGAAATTTTCATTTCGTAGTGATATTGGTGCATTAGATATTGTATGGCTATGCACTCCCTCGTATTTCAGAATCAATCATAGGAAACCTCAAGGTAGTTGTCGATTGGTTTATTGAGGAGAATTTCTCCTATGTCGGGGTTTTCAGATGCTCAATTCCTCCTCATTCACTTCCAAAATTCCTTCCTGATAGACTGGTGTGTAGGGAGGTAGCCTATCAGATAATAACATGCGACATTGGGATAGAACTAAAAACAACCCAAAAGAAGTTCTAGCTAGTCTTCCCTATACAGATTGGGAAGTTTTCGCTACTCAACTTGGGTCATTCCAAGTTTGAAGCTACAACACTAGAAGAGTTCAAGTTGGTAGATCTCGAACACAGGAAACATGACCCTTATCAAATAGTGGAGAATTACCTTGCTCATTGCAACATGAAAGTGTATGAACATGAAAAATCCCCTTGCGATGACATGTTCAAAGGGGCCAAAACCTATGAGGAGGTATTAGATAGGGTACATAAATTATCATCTGAATTTTAGACCAGTTTTCTAACCTTCTAGAGACATAAGAGAAGTGTCTCGCCTAAGGTACTATAGGGAGAATCAACAACCCCTCCTCCAGCATAAGGAAATACTCCCCTCGGGTTCTAGACAAGAGGTGCAGGATAAAGAAAATACAGAGGAAAATCCAAAGAAGACTGAAATGTCTTCGTAAAATGAAGAAGTCCCACAGACTGAGAACCCAGGAGCAAAAACAAAAAGAGGGTATGAGACACCTCCCAAGTCTAGTAAACTGATTCCCCCCTTCATCATCAACTGTTCATGTTGATACCCCCAAAATAATAGGGGAAACAAAATCTGCATAGCTGGGTAGTCCCATTACTTCCTTGACTCCTTTATAGTCCACTTTTTCCCCCACCAGATGGGAGTCATATATGCTAGTGACCTTATTCCTATATCTAGAGAAGAGATACCTCCCTCTGATTACTTTTTTAGTAAAAAGAGGAAGATTGTGTTGAAGCAGGAGATGGATCAGAGAGAAGGTGTTATGGTAAAGAAGCACAGAGTGTTGATAGATGGGTAGAACTTGGAATAAGAATATTTCACTACAGAGGTAGTGGGATCCATGGGAGCTTTGGAAACAACCAATCTATTCACTATTGATAATATGAGAACAAGGCTGAAACAAAGTAATCACATGATAGCCTAGTTGTAAAACCAATTAAAAAATACTGAGAAAAATATCTCAGAAGAAATAAATAAATGTCTAGAGAAAGCCAAAGTTGTTGACAAGAAGGAAATTTAATTTCTTAAGTCAAGTCTAGATGAGATGAAGAAGAGGGTGCAGACGAGTCAAATGCAAGTTATTCAGCAAGAAGAACTGGTAAGGAAACTACAGGATAAATTTAATTTAACAGAAGGCCAAGTTATAGATTTGAAAGTTTTTCAGGTCCATTCACTGGAGGTGCATACGAAGATAAAAGTTGAGAAACATAAATTGATCTCCAAAGTAGAGATTATTCAGAATTATTTTCAAGAAGTAAGTAAATCCTTTGATAACATTGTTTTGAAGGAAAAATAGGCTAAAGAAGCAAGGGCTACTTTTCAAAAAGCACTTGCATGTTCAGGAAACAAAGAGGTATCAAAAACTCCAAAGCTATCTGTCACAGAGCAGATTAGAGGCGATATCATGCTCAAAGTATGGGAAGTCAACATAGCTGAAAACAAGACAATAGCCAAGGAAATCAAAGATGATTGCAAATAAATATTTGATTTATTAGACAAAGGATAAATATTTAAGAGACAATTGCACTAGTCTACTAGGACAGATTAATATTATAAGACATGAATTGAATTTCAAAGAGAACTTGAATGAAATTCAGATGGAAATTTAAAAGCTAAAGGAAATTGATGTTACCCTAATAGACAGGTGGTTGGTGAAGACAAACTTAAAATTGCAATCAATCAAGTTTGTTGATAAAGGTATTGAAGACCAGATCCTGAAAATTCAGAGAAAGTTTTATCTATTCAAAGCGAAGGATGTTCTAGAGCCTTCTAGAAGTTTTGTGCACTTTCTAGAAAAATGTGTTGAATGTATTGGATGAAAAGAAGGAGATACTTCAATAAAACAATGAAGTATCATTTTGAAATCTTATATTATCAAGATGATAGAAAAAGAAAAGAAAACCATGAAAATGGTTGAGGTTTGCATTTTTGTAACTATTTGCCCCTAGGAGTTAGGAAATCACCAACCGTCAAGAATTAGTGAGTTTGTGTAAGTATATTTTCATAAGACTGAAAGTGGGATTTTTCTGGGTGCATTGCAAGGAAGAAATTTTAAGATTTTTCAGAATTAATACAAATGCATATTGATGCAGACCCCCTACCTCAACAGGATTATGTGACCTCTTGGTCTCTGGATCGTTCTCTTCCCTGAGCCGAAATGGCCCTTTGGACTCCTGTTGGAACCCTTTGGATGAATCCACAGGTGCCTTCGTCCTCTGGTACAAGTCTTGAGAAAACCTACGCATGGCTCCTTTTCATGTTTCGGGGTTGCGTGATTTCACAAGCTAGGACTCCACATCTCCTGAATCCTAGTCTCTTGAACACTTGAACCCCGAAATGCTGAAATCTACTCATGACCACGTTCTGCCTTTCGGGATTTTGGAATTCGTGATTTCGCAATTCCGGCGGCAGACGGTTCTTGGTCCTTCAACCTCCTAGGACCTGAAATGTTGAAAAGTGCTTAATAGGCTTTGGCTCCTCCCTTAGCCTCTGTCCATGTGACCACAGCTCTGTGTCCATGCACTTAACACCAAAGTTCTATTGGCTTTCATGATTTGGGGAATCGCGGTGCAAGTGCTCCCCTGTTTTCTATCTTTCAAAATCTCGGTTCATGAAATGTCAAACTAGCTTGACGTTCACTCTTTCAAGGTTTCGTGATTCAGGGAATCACGATGCAAGGGTCCCTCCTTTTCCCTTTCGAACCTCTGATGGCTGAAATTCTGAAATGCTAAGATGTCGCGGCACTTGCTCCTTTGGGATTTCACATTTTTTGAAATCAGGACACAAGGAGTATCCTTATTCCTTGGAATCTCCATTCGCCGAAAAACCGAAATTTCCCAGTGCCTTATCCTCCAGGTTTTTGTGAATCGCAACTTTGGGTTTCATGATTTTGGGAAATCTGATTGCAAGGGATATCTGTGCCCCTTGGAACCCCCGGTGGCCAAAATGTCGAAATGTCGAAAGGGCTTGTTATCGCACAATTTGTAGGAAGGGTTTAGGTTAGCTTGAGTCAAGGCTTCAAACTGGCGTAACAGGAGCTTCCCCACCCACTGTCACCTCGATGGGGAGCTCTTTCTATTTAGGAGGGCTAATCCAAGGGAGACGTCCCTATGTAATCTGGTTTAAGAAAGGGCTAAAGGGGTAATGGCTCAGGATAAGAGTGTCCTTTCATAGATTACTGCCAATAATGAGATAGTCAAAGGAGATCTTCCACTGGATGGCACCTGTTTGTGAGACAAGACAAATGAAACTAGAATATGTGCTGCAGTGGTTAGTACTTCAAAGTGTTAATGACTATCTTTAAATATATATATGAGCAATGATCAAATGTTATTATTGACGAAGTCAATGATTGCTAAACAAAGATAAATGACTTGTATCACTTCTTCAATAAATGCATAAAGATATGGGCATTCAATGTATACAATTAATCCTTGTTATGTCACAATGCAAATCTTCTCATACATATATAATGTTGCTGCATCACCAATATTATTGCTGCTATAGATGTGACATCATCCCTAGATTTAGGTCAGATATAGAGACAATGAGTGAAACGTTAGGTCAACTAAGCACATGAAAACAACCAACAACTCAAAGTCTACTAAACAAGGTGAGAAATATCACAACGTTTCAGGCCAAACAAAGATCAAAAGATGTGTGACGTCACCTTATTGTTGTTACTGTCACTATGACGTCAACCCTAAATCAGATTTGTTTTAAGATGCCAAAAGGTGAATGTTTTGCAATTTGAGCCAATGAAAATATTCAAGACCTTTATGGCTGCCAAGAGGAGACCTAGCCGCAGTTTTTAGTGTAAGCAAGAGTTCCAAAGGCTAGGACGTCACCTCTAGGGTTAGGATTAGTAAATTAGCTAGGGTTAGACGTTAGGTTAGTTAGGGTTTCAAATAAAAGAGTGTTTGAAAAAGAGTTTAAGCACAAGCAAGCTCAAGATTATTTCTAGACTAGTGCCTTGGGTTAATGGAGTCAATTGGAGTGAAAC
>JZKD02S0333852.1:953239-966350 GCA_000966675.3 Picea glauca
AGCAGTCATCTGAAATGAAAGGAACCTAATGCATATATAAGAAGGTTATAATGATCAAATATGACACATACCATGATACCTCAGACCAATTACCTCATGGAGCAAGAGTCTTCTCCGGTGCGAGTCTAGGCCGGTAGTGATGGAGGCTGCTACTGCTGACAGGACAAAGCTGGCTGAGAAGAAGAAAGATGGGCCCTCCAGGGCCATGCTCAAGTCGCTCCTGCTCTCGGTACTCCATGTCTAGGACCTGATTTCGCGACTTCGTGGATCACAACACCCGAAATGCAAAAATATCCTGACATTCGATCCACGACTCACAATAGCTCTTGAAATCAACGGCCCAGATTTCTTCCTCGTCATTGACCTCCTCACAACTCCACTTGATCCCATGATTGGTGTTATTTCGTGACTCTTCTGGAGAGTTCTCCACTGTCCATTCAGATCTCCGAGATCTCCCCTCCTGGATCTATGTTGTGTTAAATCTTGCGCTTCTCCCTCAAATCAGATGGTCTACAGGATATTTCGTCACAATCCAATGCTCGATGATGTTTTTCCTCTTGAGCTTTTACTCGCTTCAGACTTAGAAGAATTTCTAAGTCCTTGAAGACTCACTCTTTTCTTCTTTTGGAGAGATGGGTTTTTCTAGGTCTCAAAAATGCTTCTTTGAAACACTATTCCCCTTGAGCTTTACCTTGTGTAGGCCTCGAATGCCCGTGCATTCCTTATGTCCAAGGGATTTGATGATTCAGATCCAAGGGGTTTCTCACAAAGAAATTCCTCCTAATCTCTTGGTTCTCTCTCTTCACTCGATGCACACCTTGCAGAGATTCAATGAAGAGAAACAATTGAAACTGGGAAAATTCACATTTCCATCTACTTGTTCATGAAAACAAAAAATAACAGGAAAATGCACATAGTCCAAACATCACACATTTGGATCAATCTTCCATTCTGTTATATTCACAAGTGTCTAATGGCTATAGATTACATTCAAAATTATAGTAACTCAAAACATTTTCCTCATGCTAACTCGTAGTTCTCTCTTACAGCTAATGTTTCTCTGTCTTCCCCCCTCTCTAACTGGGTGTGTCAACTTCTACATAACTCAAAGATGTTTCTAGGGTTTCCCCTGGCTACTTGCCTACTCAAAGACTCATCCTACACTATCTTAGTTCAGTTGCATTCCAGAGCCGAAGTGGAAACTCCTACTCTATTTAAAATTTTCAAAACGTGCCTCAAAGGGTAAAATTTGGAATCAGTTCAAGCGTGCCTCCAAAGGTGAATTTTGGCATTGAGTGAAGGCAGATTTCAAAATTGGCTGCAACTGTCAACCTTGAATTTCTGGAAGAACTCACACATGTTGAGTGGTCCTGCCTCTATGTGCTTGCCAATGATGCTTCTGCATCACAGATTGAAGATTCTAGATCTTGTCAAGATTGAGCTATGTTCTCCTCTGTTGTTTCATGTTTTTCATATATCTCTTTGATGAATGCTTAGCTACAATTTAGTACAACCTCCACTGTGGTGATTAATTATTTTTGTCATCTAGTCATTTACAGTTTTTCCTCTATATTAGCTATAAGCAGGTACAAGACCTGTGAACATTTTAGATTTCAATATCATATGCTTCATTAAATTATTTCTACCTATTTTCTTCTTCTATCACAAAATGAGATTCTTCTTTAATCGATGCCTCACCTTGTTCAACAACTTTATGTTTCCCTTTAATTTCATGCATATTTCCTCTTTAAAATTTAACTCAGATACAGGAAATGACCTTTAATTTCGTTATTCTATAAATTCACTATTTTGAAGTCCTTCTTACATATTTCAAAATAGGAATAGAAAACCCTAAAAAAAAGAAATCTATCTTTTAGATCTTTATCCCCCATGACTATACCCGTTACGAGACAGCCTGATATATAGCCCAACCTATCAAATCAAACAATCATTGCTTTAAATTTATTTAACATTATCTTATAGACAACAAACAACTAGGTTGAGTTAGAACGTTCATGGGTAGAAATTGAAAGGGATATTAGCATCCAGGAACACTGGGTAGCTAGACAGAGATAGTTAAGAAACCAACCATAGATTATCCTTTATCAAGTTGATACCTTTTTTTTATTAACTTTCTCTACCTTTTTCAGATGCCTTGATAGTATATTTTAAATCCTTAAAGTATAAACTCAGGAACAACATATTTTTGGCGTCATTGCAAGGGATCGAAGAAATGAAGCTTTTTCCCTGGGAAGAACAAGATTGACACTTTCTTTCTTTGATAGTGAACAAAGATTGAAAACCTTATAAGGATATATTTATTTTTCACTTGATGAATCCACGATAAATAAACTAGCTTTTAATAGAAAGAACACCAGGAAGAATCCAAACGACAAACAAACTTCGCCTGTTTTCGATCCAGAAAAAATTTTAAAATTAAGAAGATGCTTTAAACAGACTGCCTCATTGAAAAATAAGATTTATCAACCTAAATTTACATAGTCTAACACTAAGTATCTACCTGAAGGATCAAATACCTCACCTATTTGTGGTGAACTATCTATTGATAGGATCGTAACCCTTAAGTCTAGTTTGGTCTTACCTGATTTTAAAACTGAAACTTTCTCAATTGTTTATTTCACCAATAGAGGTAGAATATCTTCCTCACTTCCTGCTTCGATTCACTCCTCTTCGCTTCTCGAAGTTCGCTTTCCTATCTCTCAAAACTCCCAAAATTATCCTATATATCTCGACTCAACTTCTATTGATTCTCCTATATATTCACCCCTGAGTTTGAAGGAAACAATCCACATTTTCCTAGTTCCTCTTTCTCAAGTTTCATGTCCATTGATAACCAAATTCTTGAAACCCTTCGTTATAATCTCCAAGTTTCAAACTCTAAATCATCAATGGTTGTGGCCGGAGGAGGTGGGGCTGGAGGTGTTTCTGCAGATGGTGCTAGAGGAGGAGGAGAAAGAAATGAAGTACCACTCCCTTGAATCTTTGCAAAAGTGGCTGCCAGATATGCCCCTTTAGTCCTCCCAGTTCCTCTCCATGACTTACCTGAAAACTACATGAAAAATCTTCTGAAGTTCATAGGAGAAGGTGATTTAACTACAGCCAAACACATCAATTTCTTCGACCAATTTGTTGACATCGTTGGACTTGAGCATGAGGATGTTTACTTGAGACTCCTGGTTCAGAATTTTGAGGGACAGGTGAGAACCTGGTTCTGAGGTCTAGCAGCAGGATCAATACATTCATATGATGAACTTGAAAATGATTTTATTAGACAGTGGGGAAAATGGAAAGACCATCTCTATTATCTAACTGAATTTAGGGCTCTAAGAAACAAAAAATGTGAATCAGTCCTCAAATTTACCCAAAGGTTTAATAAATTGTATAATAAAATTCCAACTGAGGTCAAACCTTCCCAACCGATATCGAAAGTAACTTTCATTGGAGCTTTTGACCCTCATTTTTCCCAACTATTGAGGGAGAGGATATCAATAGAGCTCACTAAAATGCAATATGATTCTTTAGAAATTGAATCAAACATGATGGCATTAGGAAATCTAAAAGACCAAATTTGAAACTGGAAACAAAGAAACCATAAGATACAGAGAACAAGGAGGACCCTCTTGATCGAGAAGATCTTCGGAAGACAAAATAGACGATACGATGAGAATCATCAAAGAACTATCAAATAAGATCTCAAGAATGGAACTAGATCAAGTGAAAAATGAGCATTTTCCCATAAAGGATTTTAGAAGGAATTCTAACCCTCAAAATCAACAAAGACAGATTAAAAATGAAGATCAAAAAATCCAAGCCCCCTTTAAAAGTGAAAACTTTATAGGAGGATAAGACATGGAAGATTTTGAGGAACTAGAAGAAGTTATAAATAATCTTGGTGATGACTATCTACAACCTTATTTAACGAGACAAGATTATGAAAAATCTTTAAACACAGAACATAGATCTGAGAATAAAAAAAACAACAGTGTTACGGAGGATTCAACTTATCAAGGAATCAAAGATGATATAATGGTTGAGCTCCACCATAAGTACAATCTAAGGCCTAGAGACAGGGGTTCCAAAAATGCCCCAGTGAAAAATATCATGTCGAGGGGTGAAACAGACGAGGAAGTTTAAAACATCGCTAAAAAAAAGACTGTAAAAAATAAGACTGTTGACACACAGCCTACCAAGACAAATTCAGTGGAAACACCAGCTTTAAACAAACAAAAAGTAGAGACCCCTGCAAATGAAACAAAAACCTCACAACAAAAGAAAGCTAAAAGGAAGGGGATAGAAATCCAAACCATAGAGATCGACAAAACAATAGGAAGTTTTAACCTAGAAAATGAAATCAATAAAATCAAAATCCCTATACCTCTTGTTGAACTGGAAAAAAACCCAATATACAAAAAACAAATTTCTAAAATAATTAGTTTTTCAGAAAATGAAAGTCAGGCCGATGTTATAAATTTAGAAGATGACAAGCCTAACATAATTTTCGGCTCACATTCAGAAGGTGCCAAAGACATTGTTTCCCCTTTCTACATCACACTGACTGTGTACGATCACCTGCTCCATAATTGCATGTTAGATTCTGGAGTTGTTACAACTCAAAATTACTCACTTTGATAGTGTCACAAGTTTCATCATTACAAGTATTGTAAGTGTCGCATCTTGTCCGCAAGTGTCACATATTAACTACAAGTATTGTCGGTGTCACAAACAGTATACTGCCATCTTGCCTATGTCATGCCTCTAATGACATCATAAAGACACTTAAGACACCTCAAAGGTTAGTTTGGAAGAAGATAAATCACTTGACAGGAAGTACAAGCCTTTTGACATTGAGAAAACCACAAAAAAATGGATTTTGGAGAGGAGCACTCCCCTACCCACTGTCAGGGAGTGCTGGTTCTCCCTCAGCCTCTTTGGGGGAGTATTTCAGTGCCCTGTGCACCCTTTTGGGGGAGGGCTACCCTTTTTTTAGCAAATTCTGGGTTTGTTGAGGCAAGTAAGGGAAGAATCCCTTGATTCCTGAAAGTAGTTGGATTCGAATAGATGGTCAAGGCCTGATCTTAGGGAAGATCCTCAACTAAAGGAGAGGAATCCTCAACTTATTCCAAAGATCTCTCAAGTGGTTGAACCTCTCCAAGGTTATATAAGGAGGCCTTCTCATGGTGAAAGGTACAATGGCAATTGAGAATTACATCAAATTATGATCTCATGAGTGAGATGTCATCAAAGCAGTCAGTGGAGATTATTTGAGAAAAGGGGATGGACAAGGAGAACTAGAAGAAGATGTTGCACCTTCATTCAAAGGATTGTAAGTACTTTACTTGTTCTCATTAATAATCAATGCTTGGCCTGTTTCTTTCAAACTTATGCTTATTCCATATGAGTTTGTGTACAGTATATAGATCTATGTTTGAGATAATATCAGTAGAGTAGGAAGTCTTTTGTACCTTTGTTTGTCCTACAAGATCTATCAAGGAGCTCAGGATCAAATCTCAGCCACGAATTTGTAGGGACAAACATCACTAATAAGGTACATATCTTTCTCCTTCTCTTTCATTCATTAGCTTGATTAGATCTAAAAGGAAGTCAGTGCCCATGTTAAGCACTTTTCTATTTTGGCCTTAGGAGTCTAGAGGCCAAGAGGTAATCCACTTGTACGCAGGGGGATTCACCTTCAACAAGAGCCTCTCACAATTTAATTCCTAAAGCCATCATGGACAGACTTGGTCTTGAAATCACCAGAACTTATGGAGATTTATATTCTTTTGATTCAATAAAAGTTATGTGTATAGGCATGATAAAAGACTTAGTTGTTAATATTGCACAGATACCTGCGAAAAGCATTCTAATGGATGTGGTTGTCATCGATATACCCTTGAAGTATGGCATGCTCTTATCCAGGTCCTGGGGTGCCAAAATTGATGGAACCCTCCAACTCGACATGACGTATGCCACGATTCCAGTTTTCGGAGGACAGTTCACATGCTTGTATAGAGAAACCAGGTTAGCGTTTACGGTAATTGACCCACTTAACCCAAATAACCACCCTGTTTACATTGTTGATCAGGATCTAGGAAATTGTATTTTATCTATTGATGATGATATCGATGTATGTATAAATAAAGTTGTACAGAAAATAAAAAAGAAAAAGAACAAAAAAGCAGGATGTATATAGCACTGGTGTTTGGAAAATGTTTTTTGATGGTGCCTCGTCTTATTTTGGAGTAGGGGCTAGAGTGCTTTTTGTGGCACTTGGTGACAAATTCATCATCCCTTTCTATTATAGGTTACAGTGGGACATTGACCACACTAATAATGTATGCGAGTATGAAGCCTTAGTGTTAGGATTAGAAGCTGCCAGGAGAATGAAAATTAAAAACTTGGAAGTCTTTGGCGATGCAGAGTTAATTGTGAAACATGTAAATTGTCAGTACCAGGTAAATTATCCTAAGTTAAGGTCTTACCAAAATTGTGGCTGGGATCTAATCAAAAATATTTTCTCCTCCGTAAATATTCACTACATTCCAAGAGATGAAAATCAATAGGTGGATGTATTAGCCAAAGCAGCTTCAAAATTCACACCTCCCAGTGCTTTCAAACTAAAATACCATATACAAATGATACATAGGCCTTCCATACTGAATAAAATACAACATTGGCAAGTTTTTGAGGACGATGAACAACTCAGAATTTTTTTAGAAACAATAGATGAGTTTCTCGAAATGCATGCCGACCAAGAAAACTAGAATGACCCCATTTTTATCATGCAGGAAGGGGAAGACCCCCAGGAGTTCCAAGATAAAATCGCTAACCACCGTATGCTTGTTTTGAAAAATAATCAGATCCCCAAAGGTCTGATTCTGTTACAAAGGTTATTTAATCAGGATGACATCCCTTTGAATACCACCTTATAGCCTCAACCAGAGGAGGTTGAGGATTGCGATATAGGTACCGAAGAAAATCCTAGGTTGGTGAAATTATCCAAGTACCTGTCTCCTGAAATTAAAAGTAAGTATGCTAAGTTTCTTAGACAATATAAAGTTGTTTTCACTTGGTCTTATGACGAATTGAGAACTTACAACACTACTATAATGGAACATAAAATTCCTCTGAAACAAGGTGTCAAACCTTTTAGGTAGAAACTCAGGAAGATTAACCCTATCTTACTACCGGTGATAGAAAAAGAAGTAAAAAAACTCCTGGATGCTAAAATCATTGTCCCACTCAGATACTCTAAATGGGTAGCCAATTTAGTCCCAGTAAGAAAGAAAAACGGTGAAATCAGACTGTGTGTAGATTTTTGAAACCTGAACCGATCATCACTTAAGGACAATTATCTGTTACCTAAGATGGATCATGTTTTAGAAAAAAAAAATTGGAGCTAACATAATGTCCATGATTGATGGTTTTTCAGGTTACAATCAAATTGCAATACGTTATGATGACAAAGAAAAAACTGCATCACTACCCCTTGGGGTACCTTTATGTATGAAAAAATGTCTTTTGGTTTAATGAATGCAGGGGAAAATTTCCAACGAGCCATGGACGTCACTTTCATGGGAGAAAGAGATAAGTTTGTCGTTATCTATCTTGATGACCTGACTGTTTTCTTTAAATCTGATGCAGAACATCTAACACACCTCAAACAAACTTTCGAGAAATGTCACAAATTTGTTTTGTCGCTTAATCCCAAGAAATCCCATTTCGCAATGCAAGAAGGTAAACTCTTGGGTCATATAGTGTCTAGAGATGGAATCAAAATCGATTTGAAAAGGGTTGAGGTGATAGATACTATAAATATTCCTAGAAATGTAAAAGAAATTCAGTTTTTTTTAGGAAAAATAAATTTCTTGAGAAGATTCATCCCTAACTTTGCTAAAATCGTAAAATTGATTATAGATATGCCCAAGAAGAACAATGAGGTGAAGTGGAAAAATGAATCCAAAGCGTCATTTCAACATATCAAGAGAGTAATAAGTGAAGCACCAGTTTTGGCAAGCCCATATTACACAAAGGAGTTTTTGATTTTTTCTTTTGCCTATGAATACACTATCGTAGCTGTATTGTTACAAAAAATGATCAGGGTTTTGAGCGGCCTATTGCATTTTTTAGCAGAAGTCTCAAATTCGTTGAGTTTAAATATGACATATTGGAAAAACAAGTTTATGCAATGGTTAAAGATCTCAAGGCTTTTAGAACTTACGTTTTGCACTCAAAGATCATTGATTACGTGCCTTCTAGTTCTGTTAAAGATATACGGGTGCAACCGGACAGCGATAGAAGAAGAGGCAAGTGGCTAGCTAAAATTTAGGAGCTCGACCTGGAAGTCAAACCAACTAAAATTATCAAAGGTGAGGGTTTGGCCAAATTGCTAGCCGAATCAAATTTAAAAGCACTTGGAATAAATCAATTGCAAGAGAACGAGGGATTTTTAGAGATAGATGAGCTTGATGTCACTACACCCACAACTGAGATTCAAGACAAGTTCTCTACTTCAGTCTGGTATTGTGATATTGTTTCTTACCTACTGACCCTTCAATGTCACAATGAGCTAACCCCATCCAAAGCTAGCACACTGAGGTTACACACTGTAAAATATTGTATCATAGATGGTAAATTGTAATGGAAACACCCCCTGGTTTTCCTGCTAAGCTACTTAGCTGAGACCGAAATACAAAGGGTTATAGATGAATTCCATGTCGGAGTGTGCGGAGGACACCATGCTTGGTGAGAAATGGATTTTAAAATCTTAAGAGTCGGGTATTACTGGCCCAAATTATTCACAGAGGTAAACACTAAAGTCTGAAGTTGTATTCCTTGTGAGTTGTTTACAGGAAAGCAGAAAGTCCCAACTTTACCTTTAGTTCCAGTTAAAACCAAAGCTCCATTTCAGCAATGGGGTTTCGATTTCATTGGAGAGATTCATTCACACTCTAGTGATCAACACAAGTGGATTCTAATTGCTACAGACTATTTCACTAAATGGGTGGAAGCTATTCCCACGAGAAATGCAACTGACTCAATAGTAATCAATTTTCTAGAAGAAAATATTTTGTCCAGGTTTGGCTATCCCCGAAAGATAGTCATTGATAGTGCGCAAGAATTTAAGTCCATGGCCATGATAATCTTTTGCCAAAAATATAACATCGTGCTAGGACACTCCACAACTTACTATCCACAGGGTAATGGTCTAGCTGAGTCATCTAATCAAAGTCTGATTATTGTATTTAAAAATATTTTGACTGAAAACAAGAAAGCATGGCATATCCATTTAAAATATGCTCTATGGGATAACAGGATAAGTACCAAAAGGTCAATTGGGATTTCCCCATTTCAGATGGTATATTGAACCGACGTCATTTACTAATAAATCATGCTCTACCAGTAATAAAACTCTGGCAAGATTTAAATGAAAAACCCAATGACATTACCAGGAGGATAAATGTTGATTGAAGCTCAACAAAATAGGTCCAAAGTAAATGAAAGGTTACAGAGATATCAAGATAATATGAAAGCCTTATTCAATCAAAAATCTAAAGATAGAGAATTCCTCCCTGGCAATCTGGTCCTAAAATGGGGAACCTATTGGCAAATATTGAACAAGCAATGAATGTGTGTTGATGGTTGTTTTCATTGATGGAAACAACGGAGATGGTAGGATATGAAGGATAAAACCCCTTGGGGATTCGAACGTAAGAGCTCAGGAGGTACAGCATTGAAGAAAATGCGCGCAGCAAGAGCTTACAGAGAAGAAGGAAGACAGAGATCCATTGACCGTTGGATTCCATTCAAATTTCCCGAAAGGCCAACAACCGTCAGATATGCAGAAGTTGTGAGGGAGATAAGTCATCGGAGATTCGGGGATCGGGATTTTATAATGTCCAATCCACTTGACATCGAAAATTCCAAAATCATGATATGCGATTTCACGATGTGATCGCAGCCGTTAAATCAAGCAGAGATCGGGACCATCCACTTGTAGACAGGAGGCTTCATCGGAGTTTTGGGGATCGGGGTTTCAATATGCAAAGAAAACAATGCCACAAAAATCCCGATTTCGTGATATGCGAAATCCTGACTGAATCTGCACTGTCAGATCAACATGAGATCTAGACTATCGATCTTATTCACGACAGTAGTCCACGTCAGCTAGGGACACGTGGCACAACCAGGTAATGACAGGTGGTAGGAAGATTCAACAGTTCAGGCACAGGTAAGTCATGAATCAGAGTGACACGTGGAAATATTTAACACGTGTCAAACCACGTGTGACGTCAGCACAGTATGGGGATCAGGACTTTCTAATGCCAAAATCTCTTGACATCAAGAACTGCAAAATCGCGATATGCGATTTCATGATGTAATCACAGCCGTTGGATAAGAAATGTTCTAGACCGTTGATCACAGCCCGTATCGGAGAATCGGGAATCGGGGTTTCGCGACTCCCGTGAACAAGTGCATCAGAAATCCCAAAATCGTGAAATGCGATTTCTCGATACGAAAGATAGTATGTGGGCCACCAAGAAAGATCAGATCCATCCATCTGGAAGGATGCGTGGCAAAGGATCAGGCACCGTCGGGAAATCGAAGATCCCGGTGACAAGGGATTTGCGTATTGTAAAATAGCGATGAAATAAATCCCGATTGAATTTAGAACGTCAAATCTAGAAAGGATCAGGATCGTTGATTATAGCTCGTATTGGGATTTTGGGGATCGTGAATTCAAAAAGGCAAGAACACACTACAACAGAAACCTTGAAATCATGAAACGCGATATTGCGATTCAGTCGCAACCGTTGAGTCAAGATCGCATCTGGACCGTTGATTTCCTTCAACGGAGAATCGGGGATTGGATGATTGGGAATCAAATGGGTGAATTCATTAATACATCACAAACCTCGTAGCCCTGACGAGGTTAGGTTGAGGTCATGGTTAATGGTCACATGGAATAGGGCTCAGTCAGGAGGGCTGAAGCGCATCGCGAATCGGGAAATTGTGAATCCCGTGGACATAAACATTTTGTCATCGCAAGTGCCGAAACTCCGATGGAGTGATAAGACTAAGGTCACATGAAGGCAGGTCACATGGACCATTGTGTAGCTGGGAGGGGCTAGCATATGGAATGCCGAAACCTGATTCAAAAAGGAGCGCATAGGTTTAATTCAAATTTCAAAAAAAAGGGGCCCGATTTCCTCCGGGCAATAAATATGGGACCCAATGAGCGTTGAACGAGTCCTAGACCAATGGGCTTAAGAAGGGGTCGATTCTCTTCCTACATCTGATTCAGTAGAGGAAAAGGAGGACGGTGATAGGTCGTAGAGGTCCTTTCAGAGGATGCAGAGGCCATTTTCTGATAGTAGGGATATCTATTGGTGGGTGAGGTCATCTGTGCAGGCCGCATGGAAGGTTTGAGGAAAGAGGAACCTCCTGGTGGCAATCGGGTGACAAATCTATATTGATAGAGAGATCTCGGTTGTGGGTTCAGCAACCATGAGAGCAGAGGAATCATATCCAGGTTTATTGACTTGTTTTATGTGTGTCTTTTTTATAACTGCCTGACAGTCTGTAGATTTGTTTTTACTCTTGAGATAATTTCAGTTACTGTCATAACTACTAGATCAAACTGCCTGATCTAGTGTGAAAATTAATGAAACGTGGTCAGCAATGAGTATGAGGGTTAAACCCTTCAGTAGTATCCATCTACCAGAAGAAACCGGGGCTATCGTCAGGGGGTTGAAGCTCCCTTCCAGGAAAGGCTGGTAAATGAGAGAAGGTTGTAGCCTTCAGCAGGCAGAAGCCTGCGTACTAGTATGAGTCTGCACTAGTACATTGTTGTAGAATGTTTTCTTAATAATAATCATTGAAGACAGAGACAACAACAGCGGTGGTTTTCTCCCGATTTGGGTTTCCACTTTAAATTCTGGTGTTCATGTGTCTTATTCATCAGTGTTAGTTTATTTGGTTATTACTACACTAAATCACTACTTAATAGACATCTGATGAATGAAGAAATTCGCAATAAGATCTCTGGATGCACTAATTTTTTCATAAGAATATACAACAACTAGTCTCTATAAAGTAGATTAAGATTGTTAACAAAAGAAAAGTGGAAAATTTTATTGATAGCTTAAAATACTGATTCACCCCCCCCCTCTCAGTATTTCTCAACAATTGGTTTCAGAGCCTGGTCCTTCTGAAAAGCCTTAGCCGCTAGAAGGAAGATCTATCAAAATGAGCAATCAAGACGGAATGGCATCTATTAGGCCTCCACTCTTCAATGGAAATAATTTAATCTTCTGTAAAACAAGGATGAGATCTTATATTCAGTCTCTGGGAGCAGATGTATGGGCTATTGTTGAAGGAGGATATCAATATCCATCTGCAGTTCCAACAGATCCAGCAGAAAGAAAAACCTATGAAACAAATGCAAAAGCAGTCAATGCTATGTTAGGAAGTCTAACTGAATCAGAATTTGTCAAAGTCATGCATCTAAACACAGCAAAGGACATATGGGACAAAATCATTCTGAGTTATGAAGGTGATGCAAAGGTAAAAAGTGCTAAACTGCAAACTCTCAGAATTCAATATGAGAATCTTAAAATGAATAATGAGGAAAGCATTGCCAATTTCTTTTTACGTCTTGATGATATCGTAAATCGCATGAGAAATCTAGGAGAAACAATAACCGAATCTACCTTGGTTGAAATTTTTTTAAGATCTCTAACTACAAAATTTGAGTCAAAAGTATCAGCTCTTGAAGAAAAGCAGGATCTTCAAAATCTTACTGTGGTGCAACTACATGGTATACTAACTGCTTATGAAATGAGAAGAGGAGGACCATTCGAAGTCAAAGATGCAGTCTTTAGAACTTCTACAAAAGGAATGGAGGTACAAACAACAGAAGGATCAGGGTATATCTCAAAAGAAGATGAGATAAACTTCATAAGGAAACTTCAAATAGGGACAGGACGGTTCAGAGGTAAGCTTCCTTTCAAATGTTTTGATTGTGGAAGAGTTGGTCATTATGTTGCTAAGTGTCCTTTTAAAGAAACACATAAAAAAGGGAAGGAAGCAG
>JZKD02S0333852.1:985756-997366 GCA_000966675.3 Picea glauca
GAAGTCTTGATCTACTGTTACATTTGAAAGACTGTTTGCTTCAGAATTTCAATATAAATCTGCTGTTATAATTGGAAGAGTATATGCTTCTCTGTTTGGTTTAATAATCCTTTGATTTCTGTTGTAGATCTACTATTAGAAAACTGCTGATATATATTTAGAGAGTTTTGATATCATTGTTTGTGACCTGAGTCCTTTTGTCTCTCTTTGTTTTGAGCTTACTGTTATAGTATTTGCATAAATCTTTGCTGTCCTATTTTAGAGGATTGGATTATAACTGTAAAGGTAGGGTTTTATCTCACTGATTAGAGATCTAGCTTTATTGTTTAAGATCAGAGTTCTATTCTACTCTACATGTTGTTCTGTACTTCAGATCTAAAGGAGTTTTTGCTTTGAAATTTTAAAAGAGACTACTGTTTTCTTCTTACCCTAAAATTCTAACATAAGATAATAGCTTCACAATAAATGCCTTAAAAGAGTTTCATAATGACCGAAAATAATTAATCAATAATAGTAAAGTACTAGCATTTTTCAGAAGCTAATTAGGCAGTGTATAAATCAACTTTACAATTGCTTTTAGGTGCTTTTATTGCTGCAATAAATGGTTGTAGATTAATTTTGTAACAACAGAAAGTAGGTTAGTAAATTAGTCTATTCTAAGGTTAGGAGAAGTTAGTAGATAGATTAAGGTAAAAGTTTTGAAAGTAGTTTTCATCAATCACTCAAGTGTAAGGCTTAGATTGGTGCTTTTAGCATAAATGGAGTCTCTTTTGGCAGCAGAAATATTTGAAGGATCAAATTGATAATAAGAGATCTAGAGACAAGAAGTTCAATGATTGAAGTTTTGATAGCCCAAGGCTTCAATCACTAAACCCTAGAGGGAAAATCACCACTAGGAAGTAGGTAACCCCAGGCCCTAGCAGTTTTCCTCCTTCTTTAGCCCAAGGATAAAGTAGATCATGGCTAGATGAAGAAAAATATATTAGGGTGTTGCAATGGCAAGGCCGTTAGCACAAATTTTCAAGATAATAGTGTTTCTAGCATAATCTAGTAGGTGGAAAGTTGTTAAGGAAAGAACAATACCATGTGCTTTAGCATCCTATGGTTTTAAGATAGCAATTTCATAATATTGGAATAAATGCAAGATAAATACACCATAACCATTAAAATGAAGAAGAATTGTAAAAAATTTACTTACATTCGCCAAGAATCATCTAGCAATAGTCCTAGTTGAAGACTTCCACCAAGAAAAATGCTAAAACACACAAAAAAAAGCCTCCTTCAAGAAGTGCACACCAAATTTCAGCCAATAAACCCTAATTAAGGCACAAATTTCAGACCTCACTTAAGTGTGTGTGAAAGATGAAGAAAAACAAGAGATATTTTCCCTTATTTATAAAATTACTATGACCTTTAATATACAAATTAGGTCAAAAAGATCCGCATGGCCAGTTTACATGTAATATCCAATTTTTACATAAAAATGACAATTTAAACCCTAAATCAAGCAGAAAAGGTGATGTCATGGTCGTTTAGGGTTATGTTAGGCCTCTCTCATGAAAATTTGTCCTCCAGGAGAAAAACCTTAGGCCTCCCAAGGCCTTTGGATCAAGCCACATGTGCCACTTGGCACACAACTGCCTCGAAAGTGTCCATCAAACGTTGACTGGCATCAAGGGTCACAGAGGTTACATCATGGGCCTTCCAATGCCAACATAATAGTGGGAGGGAAATACCCCCATGTGTCCAATCCTACTGGGTTTTCTCTAGTGGAATGTCCTCCACTCTCTCTAGTGCAAGCATCTAACATGTTTATGCCCATGGCTGGGGTCTCAACATCCATCTGGTGTGATTTTATCCCTATGGAGGTCTAAAATAATCATCTCCTCATGTGTACCTGTCCATCAGGTTTGGCCATGCAACAACAACAAGTACTCCCTCCATGATATCATCAGTCATAGGGATCATAGAAATGTCAATCATGTCTAATAATCAAGTTATCTAAACATGTGCATAAAACCCCCTTTTCCCAAACAAGTGCTCAAAGACATTATACTATTATACAAGCCAAGTTTGGAGAGGGTTTCAGAAGGTCATGTTGGGATATTTCTCATTAGATGTGGGATGTTTTGAGGTGAAGGAAAATCCAGGTCATGTAAGTGGATGAGGTGGTGTAGGGATGTTTGAGCAATGGGTGCAATGATGGCAGAGAAATGTATGGCTTACCTGTGGGTTCCTATGAAGTGGGCGAGTTGCACATTGTCATAGATGCAAATGTTTCCAAGCCCATCAGATTCCTTTTACCTTTTTATCTTATTTTATTTTCTTTCAAGAGACTAGTTAGGGGACACTGCCATGGCATGGTGGCCAGTGGTGACAATGTTACCCATAAGCATTTCATGGATATGATAAGGTTGGCTTGTGATGAGACCACCTTTCTCTTAGCTATTCCACCAAGAGATGCAACTCTAGCATGGTGACCAACTGAGTGGTAGTGGCATACCTCTACATTCCAATGAACCTAATAGGTTGGCTCATGATGAGACCCCCTATCCTCCAACCAAGTCTTGAATTTATTATTTTATGGTTCCCTATGTTTCTTGCTTAGAAGCCTTTTATTGTTTTCTTCGGGGTCCCTGGGCGAAGCATCTAAAGGCTTTGTTCTTTTACCTTTTATCTTTTTCCAGCGACTTTTACCCTTTGGGCCTTTAGTCCCTTCTTCCCACAATGCAAGGTACAACCTTTTGCTAGCTTGTCAAACCCAATTCCCAAACTAGTGTGGGGGATGGATGAGAGAGAAAATGATGAAAAGTGATAAGTATGGTGGGAATGGATGATGACCTTTCATAAAACCACCTAGTGGCAATTCAAATCCAAGGGGAACCAAGTTTCTAGGGAATCCTTTCATTCCCCCTAGGTGTGGACAAGTGGAAAGAAATAAATTTCACGCACATGTCATAAGAAAAAATAATTAAATTCACATATTCAAATGTTTTGAGAATCAGAGTGACACATACCATGATACCCAGACTCGTTACCTCATGGAGAAGGACCCATTGATGTTGAAGGACCAGGCCGATGGGATGGATGTTGTTATTGTTGACAAGGTCGAGGCATTGAATATGAAATATGGGCCCTCCAGGGCTAGGCTTAAGTTAATATGGATCTCGATACTCCATTTCTAGGACCTGTAGGCCTCGCGACATAATCTCCTTAGTTATCCCTAGGCTAGGAGATAACATATGGCTCCAACTCGGGGACATATGCTCACCGTAGAGCACATGAGAACCTCAACATATCTGGCATAACTTGTGACCTGATCGATCTCAAAAAAATTATTAGTAATCATTTGGGGTGGTGATATCACCCTTGGCTCATATATGGTACAAGAAAATAAAAGTAAACAAGCATATATACAAATGGGCACACAACTACTCTAGTATGAAATGCATATGGTATATACAATGAATGCAATATTCCTACCTACTTACCTATTGGTTGAATGTCTCATAATACCTTCCTCTTGTTGATATTATGGTAGCTATGGGAGGTATTTACCTCCACGTGTAAAACTAACGAGAATAGGATATTTTGGGAAGCAATAAGAAACCCTAATGAGTTGGATAATAACCCTAGAAGACTTTTTGGGTCAAGAATTTAACTTGTATTAGGTTACTAGCCTCCAAGAGAAGAAGTCTACCAAAAGAAATAATATATACTGAACAGACAAATACCCAGAATGAGAAGTCGGCCTAGGCAGTTAACTAGAATTACTTTAAATATAGGAGGCCAGTCTTCATTCCTTCAAGAAGTCTTAGCATTGTAGAGAAACACTTGTGCACACTACAGTGCCCAGTTTTGTGCATAGGTTTGGATGAGAGTTGCCATTGCAACTGCTACAGCTAGCAGATCATGTTTGGCTTGGACTATCTCTTGGTTAGGGTTTGGACTATCTGATCAGCTCTTGTTGGTGCACTATCCTTAGGGAAAGGTGTGCTACCCATTGTTTGGATATATAGCCTAGGATTTTCTTCCGTAGTGATTCTCTGTCAAGGTTAAGGTGCTCGGAGGGTGGCTTCGGCCTATGGTTGGGTGACAATAGTGATATTGTCAGCGGTAAAACAAGCACATCCATTAAATTCTAACAGGTTACGGGCCCACACCTCATTCATTCAGTCTAACTGCTGAAAGGAAACATAGCCAGAAGGATATTAAGCTTGTTGAAGAACTGTCGCTAGGGTTTCTAGTAGGAGGACTCACAAAATCACTGCCACTAGGGTTACTAGTAGGTGTAGTTGCATAAACCCTAATCCTCTCATTGAGGAACCTTAAGTGAATGAATTGACCTAATCTTTGGATAGATCAATACACCATAGCCTAGCACATCTCCTGGTACTCTTAGCAAGCCAAGACATCAAGTTTGAGTTTCTGGTCAGATATAGGGTTGACGAAGTCAAAGAATCCATGACTTACTCTATGAAGTTAGAAAACAAGTTAGATGGAGCTTCTAACTTCAGATCATGGAAGACAAGGATTGACCTCATCCTTGCCAAGAATAAAGTGTTGGATATCATGAAAGGAAATATCGTGAAACCAAAATTTGAAGAAGGAAAAGAGAAGGAACCACAGAATGTGGCAGTTATGGAGAAGTTCAAAGGTAGTGACATCAATGCTATGAGCATCATAGTGGACTCTATAAAATACCACTTGATACCCTACATCTCCCATATTGACTAATTGAAGAATATGTATGATGCCCTGACAAACCTCTTCTCAGTAAGAAACATTGGACAAATAATGAGTTTGAAGAATGAGCTCTATGACATGAAGATGAATGATGATGATAGTATAACATCATACTTTGTGAGGATATATCAGTTAAGATATCAAATAAAAGCTATTGAAGAGATCATTTCAGAGAAGCTATTGGTAAACATAGTACTCAATGGTCTTCCCAAGACGTGGGATGCATTTTCCACAATCATGAACACAAGGGAGTAGTATCCTACATTTGAAGAACTTTGGACTTGTTGTGCTCAAGAAGAATCCAGGATCAGTGAAAAAGAGAAACCCCAAAATAAGTACGATGATCAAGCCTTCACAACAATATTAAAGAATTTGAGGAACAAAAGGAAGTTTGGCTCAAAGAGGAAGACAAATCAAGAGAAAGATATTTCAAAAATACAATGCTTAAACTGTCGGAAGTATGGTCACTACAAGAATCATTGTCCCAAGCTAAAGAAAAGGAAGGAGAAAAATGAAGCATCAATTGTCGAAGAAAAGGAGCCTACAAAGAAGACTAAGAAAGATGAAAGAGACTTATTCTTCTGAAGGTAACAATACTCTTCTTATTTATTGTACATATCTTGTTTGCATAGTCACTGTACATATCTTGTATATCTATCTCTTAGAAGATAATATGTTCTAAGAAGAACTATACTTATGGAAGAACAACAAGATAAGGATTTCTATCATTATACAAGTCAGATAATACACATGAAAGGATGAAATACATCTAACAAATCATGTGGAAGCTACTACAAGATAAGCTAAAATCAGAAGTAATCATGAAGAGACTTAGAAGAAGTAAAGAAAGAAAGAAGTCAGCAATTGAGAGAAAATTGGAGAAAGACTTATGATGTTTTGTAGAAGACAATAAGATGGAAGCGTGGACTCTGTTAGATGAAGAGAGCCGATTGTATATTGCAGAAGCCAATAAGGATGCAGACGGAAGCGTGGACTCTGCTAGATGAAGGGAGTCGATTATATGCACTCATACATGAAGCAAGGATTAGGAGGGAGATAATCCTATGATCCATTGAAGATTATAAAGTATATATCCATGGTAGAATCCATGAAAGACAGTACATGTTCAACCTCAGAAGAAGTCTTCTTTGAAGAGAAGCCTTAAAGTATCCCTGGTTGTCCATCCACATCCATGATTCTATAATGAAAGGAAGAAATGGTTTCTTTAGGGCATGGAATCTATAAGAAACTCCATGGAACCAAGAGATAAATAAAAACATTATAAAGAACATGAAGATCCCAAGAAAGAAAGAGAAGCTAAAACAACCAGTCATTAAGAATCATAAGATTACCAGCCTAATATAAACTCACTTAAAGAAATCAAGTAGAGGAACTGAAAGTTGTGATTAAGAACAATGTATATATGCAAGCATTGCAAGATCCAGAAATAGAGGTTATCCCAAATTGAGGGAGAAGAATATGATGATTACTTGTTCGAGTAAACCAGACATACCTCTACATGAGTCTTTATATCATTTGCAATATCCATGGGTTGGAATTCTACATCAAATGAATGCAAAGAATGTTCTCCAGAGAAATTGAACAAAGAGCATATGAAGAGCAACCTCAAGACTTTGAGGCATACTAGAAAGAGACCCTTGTATGCAGATGGAAGAAGATAACTTGGTGGAGAACCTCTAGTGCACAAAAGAAGCATGGTGAATATTTTCTATAACACAGATATTGTATCAAGATGATTACTCAGAAGATCATATCTCATGATGATAGAAGAAGTTCCACATGTATATGTTCTAGGTTTCCCACAATGATATACTTTATTGATCAAAGATACATGAAGCCTTCAGAGAAGACCAGTGTTCTAGACCAAAGAACATTTGAAATAAAGCATTACATTATCCATGATGAATTCTAGAAAGGAGAAAGTGGTTCTCCAATACATATCTCCACAGATGATTAGATAAGAAGACATTTTGATAAAGCTTCCTTTCAAGATGAAAGAGTTTGCGTACTCAAGATAGATCTTGTGGAGATGACTTCCTTATTGAAGAAAAAAAGGAAGAGATGACTCCCAATTTGGGAGGGAGCACTGATGTATTATTGATTGATGGATAGGATGATCAGATTCTTTCTAGTTCAGAAAGTGGATTGATATTTCTAACGGACAGACATTTTCTAGTTCGGAAAAGGGTCCAGATTGTTGATGTACCATAGACAACGACTTCCCATTGTGGTTAACATGGGGAGTGGTCTAGGGAAATCTCTCTTCTTGAGGGTCATTCAAGAAGACTGGCCCGCCTGGCCAGACATCGATTTCTAATTGCGGTTAACATGAGGAATTGTCTATTTTGGAGGTTGGTGCAGGATAGACATTTCCTCTTGTGGTTAACATGGGAAATGGTCTGGAAAGTCATTCCTTAGGGCAGATTCATTCTCTCCAGGTTGCACTTTGTTTAGTGCCAGAGGAATGGACCAGGGTGGGGAATGGTTAAGGTTCAACAATCAGGGACAAACATTCCTTAAGGAAGACTCATTCTCTCAAGGTTACACTTTGTTTAGTGTTGGAGGAATGGCCCAGCATGGGGAATGGTCCAAACTCAGAAATCAGTACAATTATTCTTCCTTGCTTGAGAAGAATAGTCTAGATAGCTCATCATTGATGTTTTACCTTATGAGGGAAGATTCTCTTCCAATATATCACATATGTGAGTGGAAGAATGGACCAAATGATTCATTTTATATCATAACATTGTTTCTATGCAGGTTGATATCAGATGATTGTTATGAAGACCGTATGTCTCTAGATAGTAGATGTGTACTATTATGATGGATGTGTTCCACTGTTTGATCAAGTATATGTGTGGTACTTGGTGTGGTAGTGTACCACTAGATTGTAGTTGTGTACTACTATGTATAGACACAATTGTGTTCTATTGAATTATATTTCTCTGATTGCCTTGAAGACTATCAACAATGTTGAAAACAATTATCAGCTAGATGAATGATGAAGAGAGATTTCACAGACAGAGAATGGTTCAAAAAATTTACTCTTCTAGATTAGAAGAATGTCTCTTGTATCACTCCGTGGAGTGAGTATCATGTTGGATTACTCAGATAGAGTATGGTTATGAGAGATGATGCAGATGATGACAATGATAGTGCTCATGACCTAGTCATGAGACAGTCTATACAACTACATTGATGCCACTGGGTGAATGGTATGTTTTTTCTCAAGACCATTACCTATAATACCACCCTAGCTAGGAGGGAGTGTTGATATTATGATAGATGTGGGAGGTATTTACCTCTGCGTGTAAACCTGATGAGAATAGGATATTCCAGAAAGCAAGAATAAACCCTAATGAGTTGGCTAATAAACCTAGAAGACTTGTCGTCTCAAGAAGATAACTTATATTAGGCTATTAGCCTCCAAGAGAAGAATTCAGCCAGAAGAAATAATATATACTGAACAGACAGATACCCAGAATGAGAAGTTGGGCTAGGCAGTTAGCCATAATTACTATAAATATAGGAGGCCAATCTTCATTCATGCAGGCAATCTCATAATTGCAGAGAAACACTTGTGCACACTACAGTGCCTAGTTTTGTGCGTAGGTTTGGAGGAGAGCTGCCATTGCAGTTGTTGCAACTAGAATATCACATTTGGCTTGGAATATCTCTTGGTTAGGGTTTGGAATATCTGATCATCTCTTGTTGGTGCGCTATCTTTGGGGAAAGGTGTGATACCCTTTGTTTGGCTATCTAGCCTAGGTTTTGCTTCCGAAGTGATTCTCTATCAAGATTAAGGTACTAAGAGGGTGGCTTTGGCTTATGGTTGGGTGACAATAGTGATATTATCAATGGTAAAATGAGCACATCCATTATATTCTAACACCTCTGTGCTTCAACATAAACCAAAACAATGACAATTTAAGCACAAAAATAACATGAGTTAGTAAATGTATGGTATCATCAGAAACTATAAAGTCTACCTCAGGGAGACAGGAGAGAGGGAAAAAATCATGCCAAGTCATACTCTCAAGAAAGTGCTCAACCCATCTCAAAAATGTATCATGAAAAGTCAAAGGTTCAATGGATTGACTCAAAGATTCTGAAGGCCGGCCACCTTAGACATCTTGACAATCTGAGGCCCTAGAATGGACTAGCAAGAATCTAGAGGATGGATGACAATTTCTTAAGGAGAAGTTGGAAGACTGTGATAATAAGATTCTTTTTAAGGTACTCAACCTTCCCCTAAATTCCAAAAGGAGGATTTTTCCTAAAAAATACTTGGGATAAGGGACATATTTCCAAACCATACCCTCAATGACATAGCAAGGTAAAGTAATCAAAGGGAGGTGGAAATTCTTATCACAAGTATCCTGCTTCAAGAAAGAAACTTCCTCACTCTCATCAAGATTTGAGCACAATGATGGTTGATAATTTTCTTCATAGAATAAATCTGAATACTCAAAGGAGTACTCATTAGAATCCTCAAGGTATGACTAAAAATCATCAGGAGAATATAGAACTAGGTCATCCATGGGTGTTTGGAAAATATATGTAGTTATATCATCTCCTTGTTTCCCAATGTCAATATTAGGAGTAACCTGTTGTGATAATTGTAAAGGAAATACTTGGAAATGATTCTCAATGTCATAAGTGGGATCCATATCATAACCAACTACATCCTGCTTATGTCTCCCAACATGTATGAACTCATCAATATTATTAACCATGTTGTTTTATTCATCATAACATGAAGGGGTGAAGAAAACCAAGGGCTCCTTAAGTACTTATTTTCCTCCTGAATCATAAAATAATGCATCATCAAAATATTGGAAAGGAAAACAACTCACCATACTTACATGTTCTTGTGCAGGAGCTTCAAATATTTGGATGACTTCATCAAATGAAGGATCCATTACCAATGCCTTGTCCTCTAGCTCGTACAAGGATTCCCTTTATACCTCATCTTCTAAATCATAGAACAAGGAATCATCAAAAACCTAGAAAGGAAAGTGACTAACCTCATCCTCTTAATTTTTGTGTAGGGGGAATAAGAACTTGGACTGCTTCATCAATCTTGACTTCTAGAACAAAAGATTGTTCTTCTTTGGATGAGGGGATTTTGGATTCCATTTTGTGGCTATGCCAAAAGCTTCTTGGATTGTCTTTGGCTTCATTATATCAAGGAAAAAAAATTGTTGTCCAGAGAATTCCTAGGTGTAGAGAATGGCAAGGAAACTACTTGAAGGATGATGGCTCACCAGGATCTATTGTACTATCCTCTCAAAGTTATCATGGAATTCTCAGAAAGTTTCATTCTCATCCTTTGTGAGGCAATTAAGTATCATTATAAATATGTTGGGATTCTTATTAACACTCCATCTTTGGATGAACACTTCCTCCAATTTATCCATAGATGAAATACTATCATAAGGAGGTCATTATACCATCTCTAAGAATTATCATGAAGAGTGGCGGAGAAAATATTCATTGCTAGATATTCAACATAATCACTAATAGGATGGAGTTGGAAGAAGGCAAAAAAGTTACTCATATGGTCTTCAATGTTTTCTTTATCACTACTAGTGAATCTTGGGAGCCATTTTTCATATCTCGGAGGCATTCGTCGTGGGTAACCTAGATTTTTACTCATGTCTATGGGTCTAAGATTACTCAGGTCCCATTGAGAAGCCATGTTCGGCTTTGTCATTAGTGAAGTTTCTAGATAATCCTTCTAGGGATTGCCAAAAGGAAAAGAGGGGATCGCCCTCAGTGGAGTCGCCAAGTAAGCTTTGCAAAGAAAAAGATTTTGAGGAAAGTCTTACCAAAAAGTGTCGTCTTTGAGGAGAATTGACTCAGTGTTCCTAGGAAACGACACCAAAATTTTATCGTGCAATTTGTACTTATCCCAAAGGGAAATCCTAAGGGAGTAAAATTGGCCTAATAATAGGTTATCCTATCACTGTCACCTTAATAAGATACCTCTTTCTATTTAGGGTTGATGGCCCAGGGGAGACATCCTCGGTGACCTGGGGGTTTTAGAAGGAAAAGGTTAAAGTGTCTATAAAAGTATCTCTTCTCAAAAGTCACACTGATAAAAAGTTCCCAAGGTTTTAACCAATGAAGTAATGAAGTTCTTAGATGTACCTTCCCAGAATAAAGAAACAAGAAAACAATATCCTTTGCAAGTAAAACTTGTTGTCAGTACTTCATAAAATGATGGACTTATCAATAAAAAAAAAATTGATGTATGATGAAGAAAAAATAATTTTATAACAACAATGTTTATAACATAATATCTTCACAAAAAATGCCTTAAAAGAGCTTCAAAATGATAAAAAATAGTTACTCAATAACAACAAAGTACTAGCATTTCTCAGAAGTTAATTAGGCAGTGTATAAATCAACTTTACAATTGCTTTTAGGTTCTTTTATTGCTGCAATAAATGGTTTTAGCTTACTTTTGTAACAACAACAAGTAGGTTAGTAAATTAGTCTATTCTAGGGTTAGGAAAAGTTAGTATATAGCTTAAGGTAAAAATTTTGAGAGTGGTTTTCATCAATCACTCAAGTGTCAGGCTTAGATCATTTTGTTTAGGGTAAATGGAGTATCTTTTGGAAGAGACAATATTTGAAGGAACAAATTGATAATAATAGATCTAGAGACAATAAGGTCAATGATTGAAGTGTTGGTATCCCAAGGCTTCAATCACTAAAACCTGGGGGGGAATAGGCACTAGGAAGTAGGTAACCCTAGGCCCTAGAGGTTTTCCTCCTTGTTTATCCCAAGGATGAAGTAGATCATGGCTAGATGAAGAAACATATACTAGGGTGTTG
>JZKD02S0333852.1:999718-1011546 GCA_000966675.3 Picea glauca
CAATATTTAAGAGATCAATGAGGGAAAGAAGTCAACTAGAAAGGTATAGTCCACCTGATTTTCGTGTTAATTTTTATTTATCTATTATTGATAATGATCAAGAAATATCAGGGAAGCAGTGAATTCAAATGATAGTAAACATTGGAATAAGACCATGTTTGAAGAGATCGATTACTTGGATAAGAATGAGGCATGGGATCTAGTTGAGTTTCCATCTAGAAGAAAGGCCATTGGTAACAAATGGGTGTTTAAGAATAATTTGAATGCAGAAGGTAAAGTGGATAAATGTAAAGATCTGTTAGTAGAAGAAGGTGATTCCCAAGTAGATGGAATTGACTTTGGTGAAATTATTTCTCCTATTTCCAAGTTAACTTGTATTAGATTTATTTTATATGTTTATGATGCATTTTATTTTGTAGTAGAACAAATGGATGTGAAGAGAACAATCCTACATGGGGATATAGAAAAATAAATCTACATGAAGCAAGAAAATATTGGTTGATGGTAATCCCCTCTTCCTTTGTTTAACGAACTGGAAGAACTAAGGGTCCATTCCCTTATGGTCCCTTCAATGTCTAAGGAGAAATTAAGAATGAATAAGGAGTGAAAGAATATAAGAATTCTCATTAACTGTAATGAATAATGAATAACTTACACATGATATACTTTGTATAACTCAATGAGTGTGCATTGGAGGAGAACAAATGAACCATAGTGGTGGTCTAGAGTGATATGGACACACACCAACAATTACAAGAGTGAACTTCCACCTAGTCTAGTCTCTCAGGCAGTTACAAAAGTGAACTTCCATGTAGCTAAGTTAAATAGTCAACTAGTCTTCAATTAACTGACCGAACAGAGAGTAGTGAGGAGTAGATCAAGGAATCAAGTGTAATGCATCAATCTGGTGATGATCCCAAGGCAAGTGCACATTAGCATGGTGATGATCCCAATGTCGCATGGTGACAAAACTAATGCAGCATCTAAACTCAACTCAACTAGTCAAAATGAAGTGTCAACTGAAAGAGAATATTCTCCAGCTAGAATATTCTCCCCTAAAATATAGAAGATTGGATAGTGACTAATTATGACTAATAAACAAGGAAAAACCTTAGGAAAAAGAAATCCTAGCTGTGTGTGAAGTAACTCCAACACCCACCCTAAACATCACTATGGTGAAAATAAAGAATAAGTCCCAGAAATGAGGCCATGTTAGGTACCCAAATACAAAAGATGCACTGAAATAAAGTGAGGAAAGAGGGAAAACCTCATGGGAAAAACCCCTTGTCATGGTACAATGTATGTAAAAATAATAACTATAGTTTCTAGGCAACTGTGTCCTTCACTCTAAGATGAATTCGTAGAGAATGGAACTTCTTCTCGGTGAAGGTCTTGGTGAATATGTTTGTCGCCTATTCTGTTGAAGGATGGGACTATAATTCGATGATCCCCTCATGTAATAAGTCCCATATGTAGTGGATGTGGATCTCGATGTGCTTCTTCCACTTCCTCTGAACTGGATCTATGCAGAACTTCAGAGTGTTCTGGTTGTCACACCAGATGGGGATCAGACGATGAAACTGAATTCCCAACTTAGTGAGAAAATGTTGTAGCCACATAGCCTGAATGGTTATGTTAACTACCCCTTTGTACTCTTCCTCGGTTGAATATAGAGAAATGGCGGCTTTCTTCTTGGTCAACCAAGAGATAGGCCTGAAACCAAGACTGAGTGAGTAACCAGATGTGGACTTGCGACTAGTCTTATCTCTAGCCTAGTTACAATCAGTAAACTCGATGAGATCTAATGTGGAGTATATTTCATAATGGATCTCAAAGGTGATGGTTCCCTATACATATCAAAGGATATGCTTTGCATCCTTCAAATGTATCTCATGTGACTCCTATATGAACTTGGAAACTGCGCCAACTGCATAACAGAGGTCTGGTATGGAGTGTGTGAGATACAACAAGCTCCCCACTAGCTGTATGTATAGTGTGCTATCAACCAATGGAGTCTCCCCGCCATCCTCAATTTTGAGTCCGATTAGGAAAGGATTCGAAGAAGACTTGTAGTCTGTCATGCGAAATATCTCAAGGATATATTGTGCATACTTTGTCTAAGACAATTTGATTCTGGATGCATCTTGACTAATCTTGAGTCCAAGGAAGAAGTGTCACGGACCCATGTTCATCATCAAAATCCTATCATGTATAATCCTCTTGACTACAACAATCGCTGAAGTCGAGCAACCAGTGATCAACAAATCATCAACATACAAAACTAAACGTAGAATTAAATCAGTCATCCAAAGCATGTAGATATTTGGGTCTGATTTGCAATGTACAAAGTTCTGTGACAACAGGTAGGATTCCATCTTGGCATACCATGCCCTCAGAGCTTGCTTGAGGCCATAAAGGGACTTCTTCAGTCGTCAGAACAAATATGAGTCCTGCATAAATCCCTGGTGCTACTTCATGTAGATCTCCTCATATATATCACCATGAAGAAATGAATTATTCACATCCATCTGATGGACTTCCCATCCTTTGGTTGTCTCAATGGCAAGTGACAATCGTATGGAATCCATATTCACTACTCAAGGGAAGGTCTCATCATAGTCAATACCATGAATCTGTTGAAAGCCTTTGGCAACAAGCCTGGACTTGAATCTACTAATATGTCCATCCACTGCACTCTTGGTCCTATAGACCCATATGCATCTGAAAATTTTCCTCTCAGAAGGAAGGGGAACCAGATCCCAAGTCTATTTCTCGAGGAGACAATTGTACTCCTCCTACATAGTGGATTCCCAAAAGGTATTTCCAAAAACCTCACCATAAGACTATGGATCTGAAGACTAAACAAAGAAAATATGTCTAGAGGGAAATGGCTTAGTGTAAGTGAGTGTAATAGGAGGATCCTCGAAATCAGATCGAGTCCTCCTAGTATCGACCGGATCACCAAGGAGATCCCCTGCATCCTGAAGAGTAGTTTGTTCCCACTTGGGCCTCTACTCTGGATCTACAGCTACATATGGATGCTCTAACTCTACATCTGACTGTACTGACTCTGGATCTGAATCATATGAGTCCTCTGAATCAAAACTCTCATTTGAAAAGTCAGCATGTGCATGCTCATCATCTTGTACAAGTGGAAGAATGAAGGTGTTTTCATGTGGCTTCTAAGGTACATGCAAGAAACTTTCCTTCAATTGGACACTACACTCAATGATGAGTCAATCCGAGGAAAGATAAATAAGCCTACATCCCTTCACACCGTTAGGGTATCCAACAAAAATACACTCAATTCTATGTGGATCAAGTGCCTTTTTCTTTTCAAAGGGAATATGGGCCCATGCACGTGAACTGAAAATTTGAAAGTGTGTCACTTCCAGTTTGAGGATGCTCCAAGCCCTGTAGGGGATATTATATTTGAAATATCTATGGGGAGATATATTTTTCATCTATGTTGTACAATTAAGTGATTTGGCCCATAGTATCTGTGGAAGTGACTTTGCATGCATCATGCAAGATGCCATCTCTTTTAGAGATCTATTTTTCTGCTTAGAAACTTCATTTTGTTGCGGAGTATAGGGAATTGTGTGATGCAACTGAATCCCTGCCTCAAGGAAAAGATTATGGATCTCATTATTTACATACTCTCCCCCATTATCATTTCACAAGACTTTGATCTTCTTTCTGGTCTGTGTCTCAACTAGGGATTTGAAGTCTTTGAGGTAATGAAAGACCTCGTATTATATCCTGAGAAGGTAGATCCATGTAAAACGTGAGAAATCATCAACAAAAATGAGAATAAACTTGCTTTGTTGATGGATGGATGCGGAAAATGAACCATAAGGTCATTGTGGATTAGATCTAAAGGTATGGAAGCTCTCTGAGACTTTCTTTTGTCAAATTTCTCTTGAGGGTGTTTTATGAGAACACATACCTCACATGATCCCTTGGAGAAATGGATGTATGGTAGACCATCAACCAATCTTTGCTTGCTAATTTGTTTCATGTATATGAAATTAAAATTTCCAAACCTTTCGGTCCATATCCTACTACTTTCATCAACATGAGTAAGCAGTAAACAAAAATCAGGTTCAATGAATTCAAAAAATGTATACAATCTAGACTGATGATTTACCTCACCGATAGCAACCCTGGAGATTGTTTGCATGTCATATATGTCCACAAAATTTGGTGTGAATATGATTTTCTTTCTAGTGTTAGAATTCATCATCTAATACATGGAGAGAAGGTTGACGTAAAGTTTGGGAATGTGCAACACATTCTCGAAGCTTCCAATGGTGAGTTCAATCCTTCCTTTGCCAGTGACTTCGACATAAGAGTTTCCCCCCATCATATCAGGAAGACCATTGCATGCATCCAATGAATTATATACTTCTTTTGAGGTATCCATGTGATGTGATTCTCTTGAATCAACGATACAAGCATCGGGAGAGGAGTTTATGCCAATCAAGGCATGGCTAGAATTGCCTTTCTTGGAATTCTAATCTTTTGGTTACTTCTTCTTGGCACCCTCAGGGAAGTGATCTCCAAGGTTGTTTTTATGAATAATTTTAGTCATTATATCTATTTCATTTTGCATGCATGTGGATTTTGGATGGAATCCTTTATGACAGTACGTGCATTTCTCCCCTTTTCTTCCCTTTTCCCCTTTGGATCCAAAGGCATCGGTGAAGGGTTTTGTGTACCCTTTCTTCTTCTGATATGCATGAGATTTCCTTTTATGTTTATATTTATATTTATGATATTTGCGGCTTCCATATTTCATAGTGAGTGTGTGCTCCCTTGGGCCTTTGATTGTGCCCATGTTGATGAGCTTGGTTTTCTCTTGTGTCAAGGATTCGATAAAGTCCTCAAGAGAAGGAATCTTCCAGGTGGCTCTAGAGGTGAATCTGACAGAATGGAATGTTGATATGAATACAGATAATTTAGGACCAAGCTTGGATAGAATGGTGAAAACCATTTGTTTCTTCTCCTTCGATTTATCAACCCCAGAAGCTTTGAGTTGCAACAATAAATCCTTGAATTTTGTAAAGAAATATTGGATATTGTCAAATATTTTTGGATCTAATGTGAGTAGTTCCACCTCCAGAATGTGTCCCCTCAAATCATATGATTTTCCAAAGACCCCTTCCAATGTGGTTGAGGATTCATTGGGATTCTTACAGGAAGATATGTGAAAAAGGAGATTGTGAGAAATAAGATTGCAAATTGTTCCGAGTGCCTCATCCATGTGATTTAAATACTTGGATTTCTTTATAGATGATGTCATTTTTGTATCAAGGGTAATGTGCCAGTATGGTGATGATCCCAAGGCAAGTGCGCATTAGCATGGTGATGATCACAATTTTTCATGGTGACAAAACCAATGCAACATCTAAACTCAACTCAACTAGTCAATATGAAGTGTCAACTGAAAGAGAATATTCTCCAGGTGGAATATCCTCCCCTAAAATATAGGAGATTGGATAATGACTAATTATGACTAGTAAATAAGGAAAAACCTTAGGAAAAATAAATCCTAGGTGTGTGTGAAGTAACTCCAACAATGTTGGGTTGTCTGTGAGCTTCAAACAACTATGGTTATCACAATGGATAATTGTTGTTTCTAGCCTCTCTTGAAACAATATGGACAATATTATTCTTAGCCATATTACTGTTATGGAATAATTCCCCTATGGACAGGTGAATTCTCCCTTGGATTCTATACCCCTAATTTCAAGATAGAAACATACAAATGGACACTAACATCCCTTTGAATTCAATTACCTAATCGTAAAGAGAAAGAGAAGGAAGAAAGCGTGATGCACCTTATTCTGTGGTTCATCCTTGATTCCTCCAATATGATCTTGAACTCCAAACTCTTCTAGTCTACTCGATACCCAAAATGCAATGGAAAAAAAACAAGACAAAGAAGTCCTAATCTACTCTACAAGATTAGACTAATCAAATTCATCTATTAATATCAAAAATCATATGCAACAATACACAATCTTGAAGGGAATAGGCCAAGTAATATTGATGTGAACTTTAAAGAGATACCTACAATCATGAATGGTGTTGCAACAACTTCCCCAAGTCCTCCACGTCCAGCCCTTGCATGATGCTCCCAAGTTCATAAGTTTGATATCTAAAAGCTTCCTCTTCTTCTCCATGGAAATCCCTCATTATATAGGATTTGTATGCGCAACCACCATGGAGAAGATCACTCATTAGATCCACTAAAATGGGGTTTCAAATATTTTTAGGGAGAAAATATCTCTTCAAGTATTTTAGGGAGAAAATATATATGAAGGATTTTAAGGAGGAAATATCTCTCAAGATCCACCAAATTAGGATTTTGGTTTGAGAAAATATCTCAACCATCCATGATATTCTCAACCTCCCCTTGAAAATAGGGAACTAAATGTGAGGTGGATTCTCACACTAAATTAATTCCCCTTTTATGAATATTAATAATTAATTTATGTGCACATAGTATTTTGACTCTCATATAATATATTTCTCCTCCGCATTAACTAGGGATTGTGACAAATGTTCTTTCATGGTGTGAGTGTATGTGACACTTTTACAACATTTGTGACACTTAGGGTGAGGTACTTAAGTGTGGAATTTTGGTGTGTAATAGATTTCCCCCTAAATTTTGAGGTCATAAGAGAAACTGATGGCCAAAACACTTTACAATTATTCAATGCAAGGGAGTGGAGTTGGAGAATCTGGAAGAAGCTGCCGACAACCATCAAACAGTATTAATAAATGTTCCATTTCCGAGGCAAGCATACCTATGTTCAAAGTATGGTCATGAATAAATATATTGTAGATCCATGATGATATTGACTAAGACTATGGCCACCCATGATACAACGTGGATCCATACTTCCATGACATGGATTGATCGTAGCCACACAAAATACAGAATGGAGCTACGAGATGATAAGACATAGCCATAGACCAATACAATGTGGATCTATGTGGAAACATATGTATATCATTGTATTCAAATGATCTCCTTCATATCCTAGGTAAAGTAGATGACATAGTGGATGCTCGACCCAAGGTCTTCGTCCCAATTCCAATTTGATACAAATCTATCCATGTGAATAAAGGAGTTGATGTCAAACATGGTATAAAGCACTTGATTACCAGTCATTGATGTATACCACTTACAAGTGCGAGGGATATCACCAATTATGTCAATGATTCACAAGGTATCCTAGTACATTCCAGCGAATGTGAATAAATGAGTTAAGGTCAAACATTCATGGAATCATCCAGTCAGAGGTCAATGATGTAAACTAATTGTTGGAAGCGAGGAGGCCTTACATTGGGGTATGTAGGTCCCAAGGTACTAAATGGTTTCTAATCCTGATTCCCAAATGATGTGTTGAAGTCGATAGTAAAATACTCATCGAAGGAGGGCCTTGATGTATCCCCCATCATTGACATGAAACTGACACAAAAATGAATAATATATAACGAACGAAATATAGACTGACATGGGTATGGAAACTGGTAATTTTGAAGATGGTTGAATCTCAATGTGGATTCTTCCATTGAACACTGAGGCTTGAAATGAGACTTGGAAACATAAACACAAAGTGGACCAAAACATAATGCAATGGGTGTTGTGACATTCTTTGGATGACTCAAAGGAGTGGAAAGACTCATAGGATTGGTTCAATGCATAGATTTAGCGGATTATCCAAGTGTTCAGGGAGAAGGTTAAAAAACATTGTCGTGTTCAAGGGAGACTACAACAGTTGTTTACAAAATTTCTCAACAAAATTGACCCACTTCCCTCAATTCCCCCCTCTTGATCCAGATATATGAGTACCTCTTTTTAATTTAATGAGCTTGAGGAGGATAACACATGCTCGATATAACTCACCTTTGCTAATCCCCTCTTCCTTTGTTTAACGAACTAGAAGAACTAAGGGTTCATTCCCTTATGGGACCTTCAATGTGTAATTTTAGCGAGTCCAGATAAGGAAAACTCACTGGTTTTTCATTTTTAGACATTCTGAAAAGAACTTAAAGGTGACTCTAGGGTTTTCCTTTTTCATAATTTTAGTCTTCGAGGTCCAGAAAAGAGATAAACTATTACTTAGAAGATTCCCTTTCGAGACTGTTTAATGAGCATGAAAGGAAGATGTTGGAGTTACTTCACACAGGCCTAGGATTTATTTTTTCTAAGGTTTTTATTTTTTTATTAGTCATAATTATTCATTATCCAGTCTCCTATATTTTAGGAGAGAATATTCCACCTAAAGAATATTCTCTTTCACTTGACACTTTAGTTTGACTAGTTGAGTTGAGTTTAGATGTTGCATTGGGATCATCACCATGCTAATTCGACCTTGCCTTGGTATCATCACCAGAGTGGCACATTATCCTTGAGTCCCTAATTTAACTCCTCACTACTCTCTGTTCATTCAATTAACTGAAGATTAGTTGACTAGTTAACTCAACTAGGTGGCAGTTCACTCCCGTAACTACCTGAGAGACTAGAATAGGTGGAAGTTCACTCCTGTAACTGTTGGTGTGTGTCCAGATCACTCTAGACCACCACTATGGCTCATTGGTTCACCTCAAGTCAAACTCATTGAGTTATATAGAGTCCATCGTGTGTAAATTATTCATTATTCACAACGGTTAATGAGAAGTCTTCCATTCTTTCTCTCCTTCTTCTTCCTTCTCCAATTATCTCTACAAATGTGTGTACTATTATTTAGCTAGATATATTATATGTAGGTTTAACACATTTACATCATATCAGAGCTGATGGACTGCTAAGCAAAGCTACACCAAAATTTTTGCAGGTACAAAAGATTGAAGATAGCGGAAAGATGGAATTCCAAAAAGAATTCATTCTTACACCTTACAATTATTTTTCATGGAAGGCGAAAATAGCCATACATCTCCAATCTAGAGGATTGTATAGGTTAAACATGAATACAGATATAGATCTAACATCATCCATAGAAAAATACAAGTACTTAAATTGCATGGATGAGGCACTCAAAACAATTTGCAGTCTTATTTCTCCTGATCTCCTTTTTCACATATCTTCCTATAAGACTCACAATGAATCCTAGAAAATATTGGAAGGGATATTTGACAAATAGGATGAGATGAGGGGACACATGCTAGAGGTGGAGCTGCTCACATTGGATCCAAAAATCTTCGAAAATATCCAAGATTTCTTTATAAAATTCAAGGATTTACTGTTGCAACTCAAAGCTTGTGGGGTTGATAAATCAACGAAGGAGAAACAAATGGTTCTCACCATTATATCCAATATTGGTCCTAAATTACTTGTAATCATATCCACATTCCATACTATCAAATTCACCTCTAGAGCCACCTGGAAGATGCCTTCTCTTGAGGACTTTATCGAATTCCTGACACAAGAGCAAACCAAGCTCATCAACATGGTTGCAATCAAAGGCCCAAGGGCACATGCACTCACTATGCATGATGGCAGCCAAAAATATCAGGAATATAAAGATAAAGATAAGTGAAAATCTCATGCACAAATGAAGAAGGAAGTGTACACAAAACCCTTCATTGATGCCTCCGGATCTAAAGGAGAAAAGGAGAGAAATGCACATACTGTCACAAAGAATTCCACTCAGAATCTGCATGCATGAAAAAAAAATAGATCTAATGTCTCAGATACTTCAACAAAACAAACTTGAGATCACATCCCCGAGGGTGCAAAGAAGAAGAAGCCAGAAGATCCGAATTCCAAGAAAGGCAATTCTAGCAATGCCTTGATTTCCATCAACTCCTCTCTCGATGCTTGGATCGTAGATTCAGGAGCATCACATCACATGGCTGCCTCATAAGTAGTATATTATTCCTTGGATGCATGCAAAGGTCATCCCATTCTAATGGGGAACAAATCTTCTGTCGAAGTCACTGGCAAAGGAAGGATTGAACTCACCAACAGAAGCTTTGTGAACGTGCTACATGTTCCCAAGCTTTCTTTCAACCTTCTTTCTATGTATCAGATGACAAATTCTATCATTGGAAAGAAATTCATATTCACACCAAATTTCGTGGACATCTACGACATGCAAACCAACTCAAGGGTTTCTACCGGTGAGGTAAATCATCAGTCTAGATTGTATACATTTTCTGAATTCATTGAACCTGATTATGCTTTACTGCTTACTCATGCTGATGAAAGTAGTAGGATATGGCATGAAAGGTTTGGACATTTGAATTTCATATAAATACAACAGCTTAGCAAGCACAAATTGTTTTATGGTCTACCAGAGATCCATTTCTCCAAGGAAGTATGTGAGGGATGTGTTCTCGGAAAACACCCTCAAGAGAAATTCGACAAGGGAAAGTCTCAGCGAGCTTTCGCACCTTTAGATCTGATCCACAATGACCTCATGGGTCCTTTTTCGCATCCATCAATTAGAAAAGAAAGGTTTGTTCTAATTTTTGGTGATGATTTCTCATGTTTTACATGTATCTATTTTCTCAAGGAAAAATATGAGGTCTTTCAACACCTCAAAGATTTCAAAGATTTGGTTGAGACACAGTCCGGAAAGAAGATCAAAGTCCTCTGAACTGATAATGGGTGAGAGTATGTGAATCATGAGATCCACAATATTTTCCATGAGGTAGGTATTCAGTTGCAACATACAGTTCCCTACACTCTACAACAAAATAGAGTTGTTGAGCATAAAAACCAATCTCTAAAGGAGATGGCATCTTGCATGTTGCATGCAAAGTCACTACCACAGAGACTATGGGCCAAAGAACTTAACTATGAAACATACATCCAAAATAGATCTCCCCATAGATTTGTCAAGGATAAGACCCCCTACGAGGCTTGGAGCGGCCTCAAATCGGAAGTGACCCACTTTCATATTTTTGGTTCACGTGCATGGGCCAGGATTCCCTCTGAAAAGACAAAGGCACTTGATCCACAGAGAACTGACTGCATTTTTTTTGGATACCCTAACGGTATGAAGGGATATTGGGTTATTGATATTTCCTCGGACCAACTCATCATTGAGCGTCGTGTCCAATTCAAGGAAAGTGTCTTGCATGTAACTCAACAACCACATTCAGACACCTTTACTCTTCCACCTGTCCGAGATGATGAGCATGCACATGCCAACTCTTCTTCAGATGAGAGATCTGATTTAGAGGACTCAGAGGATTCAGATTCAGATTTAGAGTCAGTACAATCAGATACAGAGTCAGAGAATCCAGACGTAGTTGCAGAGCTAGAGCAGAGGCCCAAGTGGGCACAGACTAATCTTCAGGATGCAGGGGATCTCGTCAACGATCCAATCGATACTAGGAGGAATCAATATTATTTCTAGGATACTCCTATTGCACTCACTTCCACCGAACCATTTCCTTCGAGGCATCTTTTCTTGGTTAATTCCTCAGACCCACAATCTTATGGCGAGGTTGCTAGAAATCCCTTTTAGGAATCTGCCATGCAAGAGGAGTACATCTCCCTCCTTGAGAACCATACTTGGGATATGGTTCCCCTTCCTTTTGGGAGGAAAATTGTCGGATGCAGATGGGTCTACAGGACCAAGAGTGTAGTATATGAACAAATCAATAGATACAAATCTAGGCTTGTCGCCAAAGGCTTTCAGCAGGTTCATGGTATTGACTATGATGAGACCTTTGCTCCAATAACGAAGATGGATTCCATTCAATTGGCCCTTGCCATTGCAGCAACCAAGGGATGGGAAGTCCATTAGATGGATGTGAAGAATGCATTTCTTCATGGTGATATCTCTGAGGAGATATACATT
>JZKD02S0333852.1:1011596-1055277 GCA_000966675.3 Picea glauca
CAATATTTAAGAGATCAATGAGGGAAAGAAGTCAACTAGAAAGGTATAGTCCACCTGATTTTCGTGTTAATTTTTATTTATCTATTATTGATAATGATCAAGAAATATCAGGGAAGCAGTGAATTCAAATGATAGTAAACATTGGAATAAGACCATGTTTGAAGAGATCGATTACTTGGATAAGAATGAGGCATGGGATCTAGTTGAGTTTCCATCTAGAAGAAAGGCCATTGGTAACAAATGGGTGTTTAAGAATAATTTGAATGCAGAAGGTAAAGTGGATAAATGTAAAGATCTGTTAGTAGAAGAAGGTGATTCCCAAGTAGATGGAATTGACTTTGGTGAAATTATTTCTCCTATTTCCAAGTTAACTTGTATTAGATTTATTTTATATGTTTATGATGCATTTTATTTTGTAGTAGAACAAATGGATGTGAAGAGAACAATCCTACATGGGGATATAGAAAAAGAAATCTACATGAAGCAAGAGAAGATTGGTTGATGGTAATCCTCTCTTCCTTTGTTTAACGAACTTAAAGAACTAAGGGTTCATTCCCTTATGGGCCCTTCAATGTCTAAGGAGAAATTAAGAATGAAGAAGGAGAGAAAGAATATAAGAATTCTCATTAACTATAATGAATAATGAATAATTTACACATGATATAATTTGTATAACTCAATGAGTGTGCACTGGAGGAGAACCAATGAACCATAGTGGTGGTCTAGAGTGATATGGACACACACCAACAATTATGAGAGTGAACTGCCACTTAGTCTAGTCTCTCAGGCAGTTACGGAAGTGAACTTCCATGTAGCTAAGTTAAATAGTCAACTAGTCTTCAATTAACTGACCGAACAGAGAGTAGTGAGGAGTAGATCAGGGAATAAAGTGTAATGCATCAATTTGGTGATGATCCCAAGGCAAGTGCACATTAGCATGGTGATGATCCCAATGTTGCATGGTGCCAAAACTAATGCAGCATCTAAACTCAACTCAACTAGTCAAAATGAAGTGTCAAATGAAAGAGAATATTCTCCAGCTGGAATATTCTCCCCTAAAATATAGAAGATTGGATAGTGACTAATTATGACTAATAAACAAGGAAAAACCTTAGGAAAAATAAATCCTAGTTGTGTGTGAAGTAACTCCAACACCCACCCTAAACATCACTATGGTGAAAATAAAGAATAGGTCCTGGAAATGAGGCCATGTTAGGTACCCAAATACAAAAGATGCACTGAAATAAATTGAGGAAAGAGGGAAAACCTCATGGGAAAACCCCCTTGTCATGGTATAATGTATGTAAAAATAATAACTATAGCTTCTAGGCAACTGTGTCCTTCACTCCACTATGACTTCGTAGAGAATGGAACTTCTTCTCGGTGAAGGTCTTGGTGAATATGTTTTTCGCCTATTCTGTTGAAGGATGGGACTGTAAGTCGATGATCCCCTCATGTACTAAGTCCCAGATGTAGTGGATGTGGATCTCAATGTGCTTCGTCCACTTCCTCTGAACTGGATCTATGCAGAACTTTAGAGTGTTCTAGTTGTCACACCAGATGGCGATCAAACGATGAAACTGAATTCCCAACTCAGTGAGAAAATTTTGTAGCCACATAGCCTGAATGGTTATGTTAACTACCCCTTTGTACTCTTACTCGGTTGAATATAGAGAAATGGCGGCTTTCTTCTTGGTCAACCAAGAGATAGGCCTGAAACCAAGACTGAGTGAGTAACCAGATGTGGACTTGCGATCAATCTTATCTCTAGCCTAGTTAGAATTAGTAAACTCGATGAGATCTAATGTGGATTCTATTTCATAATGGATCCCAAAGGTGATGCTTCCCTATACATATTGAAGGATATGCTTTGCATTCTTCCAATGTATCTCATGTGACTCCTATATGAACTTGGAAACTGCGCCAACTGCATAACAGAGGTCTGGTATGGAGTGTGTGAGATACAACAAGATCCCCACTAGTTGTATGTATAGTGTGCTATCAACCAATGGAGTCTCCCCGCCATCCTCAATTTTGAGTCCGATTAGGAAAGGAGTCGAAGAAGACTTGTAGTCTGTCATGCGAAATATCTCAAGGATATATCGTCCATACTTTGTCTAAGACAGTTTGATTCTAGATGCATCCTGACTAATCTCGAGTCCAAGGAAGAAGTGTCGCAGACCCATGTTCATCATCAAAAGCCTATCATGTAGAATCCTCTTGACTACAACAATCGCTGAAGTTGAGAAACCAGTGATCAACAAATCATCAACATACAAAACTAAACGTAGAATTGAATCAGTCATCCAGAGCATGTAGACATTTGGGTCTAATTTGCAATGTACAAAGTTCTGTGACAACAGGTAGGATTCCATCTTGGCATACCATGCCCTCAGAGCTTGCTTGAGGCCATAAAGGGACTTCTTTAGTCGATAGACCAAATATGAGTCCTGCATAAATCCCTGGTGCTACTTCATGTATATCTCCTCATATAGATCACCATGAAGAAATGAATTATTCACATCCATATGATGGAATTCCCATCCTTTGGTTGTCGCAATGGAAAGTGATAATCGTATGGAATCCATATTCACTACTCAAGGGAAGGTCTCATCATAGTCAATACCATGAATATGTTGAAAGCCTTTGGCAACAAGCCTGGATTTGAACCTACTAATATGTACATCCACTGCACTCTTGGTCCTATAGACCCATATGCATCTGAAAATTTTCCTCTCAGAAGGAAGGGGAACCAGATCCCAAGTCTGGTTCTCGAGGAGACAGTTGTACTCCTCCTGCATAGTGGATTGCCAAAAGGTATTTCCAACAACCTCACCATAAGACTATGGATCTGAAGACTAAACAAAGAAAATATGTCTAGAGGGAAATGGTTCAGTGGAAGTGAGTGCAATAGGAGGATCCTCTAAATCAGATCGACTCCTCCTAGTATCGACTGGATCACCAACGATATTCCCTGCATCCTGAAGAGTAGTTTGTTCCCAGTTGGGCCTCTGCTCTGGCTCTACAGCTACATATGGATGCTCTGACTCTGCATCTGACTGTACTGACTCTGAATCTGAATCATATGAGTCCTCCGAATCAAAACTTTCATTTGAAGAGTCAGCATGTGCATGCTCATCATCTTGTATAAGTGGAAGAATGAATGTGTTTGCATGTGGCTGCTAAGGTACATGCAAGAAACTTTCCTTGAATTGGACACTACACTCAATGATGATCCAATCTGAGGAAAGATAAATAATCCTATATCCCTTCACACCATTAGGGTATCCAACAAAAATACACTCAGTGCTATGTGGATCAAGTGCTTTCTTCTTTTCAAAGGGAATCTGGGCCCATGCACGTGAACCGAAAATTCGAAAGTGTGTCACTTTTAGTTTGAGGATGCTCCAAGCCTTGTAGGGGATATTATATTTGAAATATCTATGGGGAGATATGTTTTTCATGTATGTTGTACAATTAAGTGATTTGGCCCATAGTATCTGTGGAAGTGACTTTTCATGCAACATGCAAGATGCCATCTCTTTTAGAGATTTGTTTTTCTGCTTAGAAACTTCATTTTGTTGCGGAGTATAGGGAATCGTGTGATGCAACTGAATCCCTGCGTCAAGGAAAATATTATGGATCTCATGATTTACATACTTTCCCCCATTATCAGTTCACAGGAATTTGATCTTCTTTCTGGTCTATGTCTCAACTAGGGATTTGAAATCTTTGAGGTGATGAAAGACCTCGTATTATTTCCTGAGAAAGTAGATCCATGTAAAATGTGAGAAAACATAAACAAAAATTAGAATAAACTTGCTTTGTTGATGGATGAATGCGTAAAATGAACCATAAGGTCATTGTGGATTAGATCTAAAGGCGTGGAAGCTCTCTGAGACTTTCTTTTGTCGAATTTCTCTTGAGGGTGTTTTATGAGAACACATCCCTCACATGCTCCCTTGGAGAAATGGATGTATGGTAGACCATCAACCAATATTTTCTTTCTAATTTGTTTCATGTATATGAAATTAAAATGTCCAAACCTTTCGTTCCATATCCTACTACTTTCATCAGTATGAGTAAGCAGTAAAGCAAAATCAGGTTCAATGAATTCAGAAAATGTATACAATATAGACTGATGATTTACCTCACCGATAGCAACCCTAGAGATTGTTTGCATGTCATATATGTCCACAAAATTTGGTGTGAATATGATTTTCTTTCCAGTTTTAGAATTCATCATCTAATACATGGAGAGAAGGTTGACGTAAAGTTTGGGAATGTGCAACACATTCTCGAAGCTTCCAATGGTGAGTTCAATCCTTCCTTTGCCAGTGACTTTGACATAAGAGTTTCCCCCCATCATATCGGGAATACCATTGCATGAACCCAATGAATTATATACTTCTTTTGAGGTAGCCATGTGATGTGATTCTCCTGAATCAACGATACAAGCATCGGGAGAGGAGTTTATGCCAATCAAGGCATGGCTAGAATTGCCTTTCTTGGAGTTCTAATCTTTTGGTTACTTCTTCTTGGCACCCTCGGGGATGCGATCTCCAAGGTTGTTTTTATGAAAAATTTTAGTCATTATATCTATTTGGTTTTTCATGCATATGGATTCTGGATGGAATCCTTTATGACAGTACATGCATTTCTCCCCTTTTCTTCGCTTTCCCCCTTTGGATCCAAAGGCATCAGTGAAGGGTTTTGTGTACCCTTCCTTCTTCTGATATGAATGAGATTTCCTTTTATGTTTATATTTAGATTTATGATATTTGTATCTTCCATATTTCACAGTTATTTCATGCTCCCTTGGGCCTTTGATTGTGCCCATGTTGATGACCTTGGTTTTCTCTTGTGTTGGGGATTCGATAAAGTCCTCAAGAGAAGGAATCTTCCAGGTGGCTCTAGAGGTGAATATGATAGAATGGAATGTGGATATGAATATAAATAATTTAGGACCAAGCTTGGAAAAAATGGTGAGAACCATGTGTTTCTTCTCCTTCAATTTATCAACCCCGCAAGATTTGAGTTGCGACAATAAATCCTTGAATTTTGTAAAGAAATATTGGATATTGTCGAATCTTTTTGGATCTAATGTGAGTAGTTCCACCTCCATAATGTGTCCCCTCAACTCATATTATTTTCCAAAGATCCCTTCCAATGTGGTTGAGGATTCATTGGGATTCTTACAAGAAGATATGTGAAAAAGGAGATCGTGAGAAATAAGATTGCAAATTGTTTCGAGTGCCTTATCCATGTGATTTAAATACTTGGATTTCTCTATAGATGATGTCATTTTTGTATCAAGGGTAATGTGACATTATGGTGATGATCCCAAGGCAAGTGCGCATTAGCATGGTGATGATCACAATTTTTCATGGTGACAAAACCAATGCAACATCTAAACTCAACTCAACTAGTCAATATGAAGTGTCAACTGAAAGAGAATATTCTCCAGGTGGAATATCCTCCCCTAAGATATATGATATCGGATAATGACTAATTATGACTAGTAAATAAGGAAAAACCTTAGGAAAAATAAATCCTAGGTGTGTGTGAAGTAACTCCAACAATGTTGGGTTCTCTGTGAGCTTCAAACAACTATGGTTATCACAATGGATAATTGTTGTTTCTAGCCTTTCTTGAAACAATCTGGACAATATTATTCTTAGCCATACTAATGTTATGGAATAATTCCCCTATGGACAGGTGAATTCTCCCTTGGATTCTATACCCCTAATTTCAAGACAGAAACATACAAATGGACACTAACATCCCTTTGAATTCAATTACTTAATCATAAAGAGAAAGAGAAGGAAGAAAGCGTGATGCACCTTATTCTGTGGTTCATCCTCGCTTCCTCCAATATGATCTTGATCTCCAAACTCTTCTCATCTACTCGATACCCGAAATGCAATGGAAAAAACAAGACAAAGAACTCCTAATCTACTCTACAAGATTAGACTAATCAAATTCATCTATCAATATCAAAAATCATATGCAACAATACACAATCTTGAAGGGAATAGGCCAAGTAATATTGATGTGAACTTTAAAGAGATACCTACAATCATGAATGGTGTTCCAACAACTTCCCGAAGTCCTCCTCGTCCAGCCCTTGCGTGATGCTCCCAAGTTCATAAGTTTGATATCTAAAAGCTTCTTCTTCTTCTCCATGGAAATCCCTCATTATATAGGATTTGTATGTGAAACCACCATGGAGAAGATCACTTATTAGATCCACTAAAATGGGGTTTCGAAGATTTTTAGGGAGAAAATATCTCCTCAAGGATTTTAGGGAGAAAATATATATGAAGGATTTTAAGGAGGAAATATCTCTCAAGATCCACCAAATTAGGATTTTGGTTTGAGAAAATATCTCAACCATCCATGATATTCTCAACCTCTCCTTGAAAATAGGGAACTAAATGTGAGGTGGATTCTCACACTAAATTAATTCCCTTTTTATGAATATTAATAATTAATTTATGTGCACATAGTATTTTGACTCTCATATAATATATTTCTCCTCCACATTGACTAGGGATTGTGACAAATGTTCTTTCATGGTGTGAGTGTATGTGACACTTTTGCAACATTTGTGACACTTAGGGTGAGGTACTTCAGTGTGGAATTTTTGTGTGTAACAGATTTCCTCCTAAATTTTGAGGTCATAAGAGAAACTGATAGCCAAAACACTTTACAATTATTCAATGCAAGGGAGTGGAGTTGGAGAACCTGGAAGAAGCTGCCAACAACCATCTAACAATATTAATATATGTTCCATTTCCAAGGAAAGAATAACTATTTTCAAAGTATGGTCATCAATAAATATATTGTAGATCCATGATGATATTGACTAAGAGTATGGCCACCCATGATACAACGTGGATCCATACTTCCATCACATGGATTGATCGTAGCCACACAAAATACATAATGGAGCTACGAGATGATAAGACATAGCCACAGACCAATACAATGTGGATCTATGTGGAAACATATGTATATCATTGTATTCAAATGATCTCCTTCATATCCTAGGTAAAGTAGATGAGATAGTGGATGCTCGACCCAAGGTCTTCGTCCCAATTCCAATTTGATACCAATATATCCATGTGAATAAAGGAGTTGATGTCAAACATGGTATAAACCACTTGATTACCAGTCATTGATGTATACCATTAACAAGTGCGAGGGATATCACCAATTATTTCAATGATTCACAAGGTATCCTATTACATTCCAGCGAATGTGAATAAATGAGTTAAGGTCGAACATTCGTGGAATCATCCAGTGAGAGGTCAATGATGTAAACCAATTGTTGGAAGTGAGGAGGCCTTACATTAGGGTATGTAGGTCCCAAGGTACTAAATGGTTTCTAATCCTGATTCCCAAATGATGTGTTGAAGTCGATAGTAAAATACTCATCGAGGGAGGGCCTTGATGTATCCCCCATCATTGACACAAAAATGACACAAAAATGAATAATATATAATGAACGAATTATAGACTGACATGGGTATGGAAACTGGTAATTTTGAAGATGGTTGAATCTCGATGTGGATTCTTCCATTGAACACTGAGGCTTGAAATGAGACTTGGAAACATAAACACAAAGTGGACCAAAACATAATGTAATGGGTGTTGTGACATTCTTTGGATGACTCAAAGGAGTGGAAAGACTCATAGGATTGGTTCAATGCATAGATTTAGCAGATTATCCAAGTGTTCAGGGAGAAGGTTAAAAATAAATGTCGTGTTCAAGGGAGACTACAATAGTTGTTTACAAAATTTCTCAACAAAATTGACCCACTTCCCTCAATTCCCCCCTCCCCATCCAGATATATGAGTACCTCTTTTTAATTTAATGAGCTTGAGGAGGATAACACATGCTTGATATAACTCACCTTTGGTAATCCCCTCTTCCTTTGTTTAACGAACTAGAAGAACTAAGGGTTCATTCCCTTATGGGCCCTTCAATGTGTAATTTTAGCAAGTCCAGATAAGGAAAAATCGGTGGTTTTTCATGTTTAGACATTCTGAAAAGAACTTAAAGGTGACTCTAGGGTTTTTCTTTTTCATAATTTTAGTCCCCGAGGTCCAGAAAAGAAATAAACTATTACTTGGAAGATTCCCTTTCGAGACTGTTTAACGAGCATGAAAGGAAGATGTTGGAGTTACTTCAAACAAGCCTAGGATTTATTTTTTCTAAGGTTTTTATTTTTTATTAGTCATAATTAGTCATTATCCATTCTTCTATATTTTAGGAGAGAATATTCCACCTAAAGAATATTCTCTTTCACTTGACACTTTAGTTTGACTAGTTGAGTTGAGTTTAGATGTTGCATTGGGATCATCACCATGTTAATTAAACCTTGCCTTGGTATCATCACCAGAGTGGCACATTATCCTTGAGTCCCCAATTTAACTCCTCACTAATCTCTGTTCATTCAGTTAATTGAAGACTAGTTGACTAGTTAACTCAACTAGGTGGGAGTTCACTCCCGTAACTACTTGAGAGACTAGAATAGGTGGAAGTTCACTTCTCTAACTGCTGGTGTGTGTCCAAATCACTCTAGACCACCACTATGTCTCATTGGTTCACCTAAATTCGAACTCATTGAGTTATACAGAGTCCATCATGTGTAAATTATTCATTATTCACAACGGTTAATGAGAAGTCTTCCATTCTTTCTCTCCTTCTTCTTCCTTCTCCAATTCTCTCTGCAAATGTGTGTATTATTATTTAGCTAGATATATTCTATGTAGGTTCAACACATTTACATCGTATCAGAGATGACGGACTGCTAAGAAAATCTACACCAAAATTTTTGCAGGTACAAAAGATTGAAGACAGTGGAAAGATGGAATTCCAAAAAGAATTCATTCTTACACCTTACAATTATTTTTCATCGAAGGCGAAAATAGCCATACATCTCTGATCCAGAGGGTTGTATAGGTTAACCATGAATACAAATATATATCTAACATCATCCATAGAAAAATACAAGTACTTAAATTGCATGGATGAGGCACTCAGAACAATTTGCAGTCTTATTTCTCTCGATCTCCTTTTTCACATATCTTCCTATAAGACTCCCAATGAAGCCTAGAAAATCTTGGAAGGAATATTTGACAAATAGGATGAAATGAGGGGACACATGCTAGAGGTGGAGCTGCTCACATTGGATCCAAAAATCTTCAAAAATATCCAAGATTTCTTTATAAAATTCAAGGATTTACTGTTGCAACTCAAAGCTTGTGGGGTTGATAAATCGACGAAGGAGAAACAAATGGTTCTCACCATTCTCTCCAATATTGGTCCTAAATTACTTGTATTCATATCCACATTCCATACTATCAAATTCACCTCTAGAGCCACCTGGAAGATGCCTTCTCTTGAGGACTCTATCGAATTCCTGACACAAGAGCAAACCAAGCTCATCAACATGGTTGCAATCAAAGGCCCATGGGCACATGCACTCACTGTGCATGATGGAAGATAAAAATATCAGGAATATAAAGATAAAGATAAGTGAAAATCTCATGCACAAATGAAGAAGAAAGGGTACACAAAACCCTTCATTGATGCCTCCAGATCCAAAGGAGAAAAGGAGAGAAATGCACATACTGTCACAAAGGATTCCATTCAGAATCTACATGCATGAAAAAAAAATTAGATCTGATGTCTAAGATACTTCAACAAAACAACCTTGAGATCACATCCCCGAGGGTGCAAAGAAGAAGAAGCCAAAAGATCCAAATTCCAAGAAAGGCAATTCTAGCAATGCCTTGATTTCCATCAACTCCTCTCTCGATGCTTTGATCGCAGATTCAAGAGCATCACATCACATGGCTGCCTCATAAGTAGTATATTATTCCTTGGATGCATGCAAAGTTCATCCCATTCTAATGGGGGACAAATCTTCTATCGAAGTCACTAGCAAAGGAAGGATTGAACTCACCAACGAAATATTTGTGAACGTGTTACATGTTCCCAAGCTTTCTGTCAACCTTCTTTCTATGTATCAGATGACAAATTCTGTCAGTGGAAATAAATTCATCTTCATACCAAATTTTTTGGACATCTACGACATGCAAACCAACTCAAGGGTTTCTACCAGTGAGGTAAATCATCAGTCTAGATTGTACACATTATCTGAATTCATTGAACCTGATTATGCTTTATTGCTTACTCATGCTGATGAAAGTAGTAGGATATGGCATGAAAGGTTTGGACATTTGAATTTCAGATAAATACAATAGCTTAGCAAGCACAAATTATTTTATGGTCTACCAGACATCCGTTTCTCTAAGGAAGTATGTGAGGGATGTGTTCTCAGAAAACACCCTCAAGAGAAATTCGACAAGGGAAAGTCTCAGCGAGCTTTCGCACCTTTAGATCTGATCCACAATGACCTCATGGGTCCTTTTTCACATCCATCAATCAGAAAAGAGAGGTTTGTTCTAATTTTTGTTGATGATTTCTCACGTTTTACATGTATCTACTTTCTCAAGGAAAAATCTAAGGTCTTTCAACACCTCAAAGATTTCAAAGATTTGGTTGAGACATAGTCCGGAAAGAAGATCAAAGTCCTCCAAACTAATAATGGGGGAGAGTATGTGAATCATGAGATCCACAATATTTTCCATGAGGTAGGGATTCAATTGCAACATACAGTTCCCTACACTCCGCAACAAAACAGAGTTGTTGAGCAGAAAAACTGATCTCTAAAGGAGATGACATCTTGCATGTTGCATGCAAATTCACTACCACAGAGACTATGGGCCAAAGAACTTAACTGTGAAACATACATCCAAAATAGATCTCCCCATAGATTTGTCAAGGATAAGACCCCCTATGAGGCTTGGAGCGGCCTCAAACCAGAAGTGAACCACTTTCATATTTTTGGTTCACGTGCATGGGCCAAGATTCCCTCTGAAAAGACAAAGGCACTTGATCCATAGAGAATTGACTGCATTTTTTTTGGATACCCTAACAGTGTGAAGGGATATTGGGTTATTGATATTTCCTCGGACCAACTCATCATTGAGCGTAGTGTCCAATTCAAGGAAAGTGTCTCGCATGTAAATCAACAACCACATTTAGACACCTTTACTCTTCCACCTATCCGAGATGATGAGCATGCACATGATGTCTCTTCTTCAGATGAGAGATCTGATTCAGAGGACTCATAGGATTCAGATTCAGATTCAGAGTCAGTACAGTCATATACAGATTCAGAGAATCTAGATGTAGTTGCAGAGCCAGAGCAGAGGCCCAAGTGGGCACAGACTAATCTTCAGGATGTAGGGGATCTCGTCGGTGATCCAACTGATACTAGTAGGAATCTATATTATTTCTAGGATCCTCTTATTGCACTCACTTCCACCGAACCATTGCCTTTGAGGCATCTTTTCTTGGTTAAGTCCACATATCCACAATCTTATGGTGAGGCTGCTGGAAATCCCTTTTGGGAATCTTCCATGCAGGACGAGTACATATCCCTCCTCGAGAACCATACTTGGGATATGGTTCCCCTTCCTTTTGGGAGGAAAATTGTCAGATGTAGATGGGTCTACAGGACCAAGAGTGTAGCAGATGAACAGATCAATAGATACAAAGCTACGCTTGTCGCCAAAGGCTTTCAGCAGGTTCATGGTATTGACTATGATGAGACCTTTTCTCTAGTAGCGATGATGGATTCCATTCAATTGGCCCTTGCCATTGCAGCAACCAAGGGATGGGAAGTCCATTAGATGGATGTGAAGAATGCATTTCTTCATGGTGATATCTCTGAGGAGATATACATTGAGCAGCCCCAGGGATTTATGCAGGACTCATCTTTGGTATGTCGACTGAAGAAGTCACTTTATGGCCTCAAGCAGGCTCCGAGGGCATGGTATGACAAGATGGAGTCCTACTTGTTGTAACAGAACTTTGTACATTGTAAATTAGACCCGAATGTATACATACTTAGGACGACTGATTCACTTCTACTTTTAGTTCTATATGTCAATGATTTTTTGATCATTGATTGCTCAACTTTAGCAATTGTTGTAGTCAAGAGGATTCTTCATGATAGGTTTTTGATGATGGACATGGGTCCACTAAACTTCTTCGTTGGACCTGATATCAATAAGGATGCATTAGGAATCAAACTATCTCAAGCCAAGTATGCACGAGATCTCCTTGAGAGATTTCACATGATAGACTACAAGTCTGCTCCGACTCCTTTCCTATCAGAGTCAAACTTGAGGATGGTAGGGAGACTCCACTGGTTGAAAACATGCTATATATATAGCTAGTGGGGAGCTTGTTGTATCTCACACACTCTAGACCAGACCTCTCATAAGCAGTTGGCACAGTTTCTAGTTTCATGTAGGAGTCGCATGAGCTTCATTGGAAAGATGCAAAGAGTATCCTTCGATACGTACAGGGCACCATCACCTTTGGGATTCATTATGAAGTAGACTCTACATTAGATCTCATTGGTTTTACTGATTCTGATTGGGTTTGAAATAGCATTAATCACAAGTCCACATATGGTTACTCACTTAGTCTTGGTTCTAGGCCTATCTGTTGGTTGAGCAAGAAGCAAGTTGCCATTTCTCTATCTTCATCCAAGGCAGAGTACAGAGGGGTAGTTAACATAACCATTCAGGCTATGTGGCTACAACATTTTCTCACTGAGTTGGCCATTTAGTTTCATCAGTCGATCGTCATTTGGTGTGACAATCAGAGAACTCTGAATTTTTGTAGAGATCTAGTTCAGAGGCAGTGGACGAAGCACATCGAGATCCACATGCACTACATATGGGACTTAGTACATGAGGGGATCATCAACTTATAGTTATGTCCTTCAACAGAAAAGGCAACAAACATCTTCACCAATACCTTCACTAAGCATAAATTCCATTCTCTGCAAAGTCATCTTGGAGTGAAGGACACAGTTTCCTAACAACTGTAGTTCTTCTTTTTACATACATTGTACCTTGAGGGGGGGAATTTCCCATGAGGTTTTCCCTCTTTCCTCACTTTATTTTTAGTGTATGTTTTGTACTTGGGTACCTAACATGACCTCATTTCCGGGACCTAATCTTTATTCTCATCATAGTGATGTCCAGGGGGGGTGTTGGAGTTACTTCACACACCTAGGATTTATTTTTCCTAAGGTTTTTATTTGTTTATTAGTCATAATTAGTCATTATCTAGTCTCCTATGTTTTAGGAGAGAAAATTCCACCTGGAGAACATTCTCTTTCATTTGACACTTCAGTTTGACTAGTTGAGTTGAGTTTACATGTTGCATTGGGATCATCACCATGCAACATTGGGATCGTCACCATGATAATTATACCTTTCCTTGGTATCATCACCAAAGTGGTTCATTAGCCTTGATTCCCTGATTTAACTCCTCACTACTCTCTTTTCAGTCAGTTAACTCAACTAGGTGGCAGTTCACTACCGTAACTGCCTAAGAGACTAGAATAGGTGGCAGTTCACTACTGTAATTGCTCGTGTGTGTCCAGGTCACTCTAGACCACCACTATGGCTCCTTGGTTCACCTCAAGTTGAACTCATTGAGTCATATAAAGTATATCATGTGTAAATTATTCATTATTCACAACGGTTAATGAGAATTCTTCCATTCTTTCTCTCCTTCTTCTTCCTTCTCCAATTATCTCTGCAAATGTTTGTATTATTGTTTAACTAGATCTATTTTATGCAGGTTCAACACATTTATAGAAGAAAGATCACTGGATGATATTTTCATATTTAAAGAGTCTGAAAAGATCTTAAAGATGACTCCATGGGATTCATTTTTCGTATAACCATTACGATTCCAAAAAAGTGATAAAAGTATACTCGGTCACATTCTCATGTATTTACAACCATGAAAAAGAACAAAAACATGAGACTTGGCAGCATAAACACAGAGTGGACCAAAACATAATGCAACGGGTGTTGTGACATTCTTTAGATGACTCAAAGGAGTGGAAAGACTCATAGTATTGGTTCAGTGTAGAGGTTTATTGTATTAAAAAAGTGTTTAGGTCGAAGGTTAAAAACAAATGTCATGTTCAAGGGCAAATGCAAGATTTGTTTACAAAAGTTCTCAAGAAACTTGACCCACTTCCCTCAATTCCCCCCGCCCCCCCCATCCAAATAGATGAGTATCTATTTTTAATTTAATGAGCTCGAGGAGGATAACACATGCTCGATATAACTCACCTTCAGTAAGCTGCACTTCCTTTGCCTAATGAACTGGAATAAGTAAGGGTTCATTCCCATATGGGACCTTCAATGTGTAATTTTAGCAAGTCCAGAGAAGGAAAACTCAGTGGTTTTTCATGTTTAGAGAGTTTGGAAAGGACTTAAAGGAGACTCTAGGGTTTTCCTTTTTCGTAATTTTAGTCCCCAAGGTTCGAAAAAGAGATAAATTGTTACTCAAAAGATTCCCTTTCGAGACCTTTTAATGAGCGTAAAAGGAAGCAATATCACTCGGTGATATTTTCATATTTAGAGAGTCTAAAAAGAGGTTAAAGATGACTCCAGGGGGTTCCTTTTTCATTTAACCTTTACGAGTCCGAAAAAGTGATAAATGTATGCTTGGTCATATTCTCATGTATTGATGAGCACTAGAAAAAACAAAAACTAAATTCGTTCTAGAAAAGGACTACTAATTTACGATGGGAATGACCTTCGAATGAGGATCACTCCTAGAAGTGTGTCTCTCTAGAGGTGGTTTTACCCCAGCTTATTTGGCATAATTTGGTGGTTTTTCTCCAGCGTGATGTCCAGAGGCTAGAGACATTCCCCTAAAGCATCGTTTCCTCCGATGAATATTCTTCTTTCCTCGTTTAGGTTTTTGGTTACTAATGGAAACATTTTCACTAGATGGAGGAAAATAAGGTTCAAGTACTTGATCCAGAGTGAGAATCGATTATAATGGAGGAGGGTCTATTTGATTTTTTAACGATCTTGACAACGACAATGAACTATGCTCATTGATACCAAGAATATGAAATGAATCTAAGGATTGACATACGTGAGTCAAAATCATAGTTAAGGTGGAAATCTGCGCATTGGGAGGAGCAGGCAAAGGAAAACCCCCCATGAGCGAGGAATCCTTCAGAGGACCTACACCTACACTCTCAAAATTATTTTTTTCTAGAAAAAGGACATGATTTGTTGTGACAATGTTGAGATCTGTAGTTGTATACTCGAGTTGGTCAATAGTTATAATATTTACTTGATGGGGAAATCATAAGATACTAAACATATAAGATGTGATGATAATCATTGAATAGAACCAACTATGACCAAGTAACAAATTGTAATCCAGGGGTGTGCCGATGACTTCGATATCAATCGAAACAATTTTACCCTTCAAAGTCACAGTGAAATATTTCAAGAGTCCATGAGGTTTGAAACAGTGTCCATCAAATGATTACAAGGTGGTAGGAGATGGGGTAAGTGTAGGAGAACCAAGAGATCTCCAACAAGGAAAAGACATGAAACAAGTGGAGGCTCCCTCATCCAAAATAGTACGATGGATGGTGTGTCTGCTAACACAAACTTGAATTTGGAATGATAAGTGATGGGAGACTGCCTCCTTAAAACATTCCAGATTACGGCTCCTTAGGATCCATGGCTCTAATGGATGACAACAAGGTTCTACATTGACTTGGACAGTTTTGTAGAACTTTGAGGATTGACATAGTGCAAGGCGCTAGTGACAAATCTTCAACAATTTTGTAGTTTTGGGAAACGTGTGCATTTGGATTAAATGTCTCTTTTCAAATTACGCTCTTGGGAAGGCACAACATTGCATCATAAATCAGCTTCTAAATATGTAGAGGATTGAAATATGAAGGAGGAGTAGAGTTAGAATTTTGGTCGACAATCTTCCCTTTAGTCTAATGAGTTGGTGGATTTTCATAGGTATTTGCATGAGTTCTGAAATTAACCGTCTTAAACATAACACCTTAGAGGTGCTTGTGGAAGCATCCCCATGGTGGGAATGACCTGGGTCATATCCTTGCAGAGGGACAGAGTCTTTTGCAACCAAACATTATTGCTGAATTGATTGGGAGGTACCCTTCATATATATCACGACAACCAAAAAATGAGGGAAGTATTTCATGTAGTGGTATTTTCCACAAATAATACAAGGAGATTTAGGTTTCGGTTGAGTATCAACAGACTTAGGATTATCCTGCTTGATAGAATATTTTTTGGATTTTCCCTTCTGTTCATTTTTACCTCTTCCTTGTTGAGATGAAATGGATTGGACCATATTCACCTTGGATGTTTGAGCAGGAGTGGAAGTGGTTGTGGTGTTTGGAATGGAATTATATTCCGGATCTTGACGGATCATTTGACGGATGGGGATCATTAGGGATCAGATCGTAAAGTGTGCCAGAATGGGAATAAACCAAGTCCAAATACTATGCATGGTTGATATCCTTCTCCTCAGTAACCATGTTTCCCATAAAAACATCATGGGCAATGGGAGGCAAGAGAGACTTTGTAAACCAATCTGTGAGGAGTTGGTCTGGAATTGGAGCTTTAATCAATCATCTCTGTTGTCTCCAATCATGAATATGACCAGGTATGTGGGTGGAAGAGGATTGATAGAGAGGTGTCAAAAGTTATGTATAGGTATCGTACTGTATAGGCAACTGAAAATGTGTTAGGAAATCCATGGCAAGAGAGTTAAAGTTGAAAAAAGAGTTATGCGACAATTCAATGTACCATTTTGTTTTCACACATGTAAGTGTTCTTTGAAAATGTCCAAGAAGAATGGAATCGCCCATCAAAGAGTTGGAAGAAAACCATAAGTGGAAATTCATAACATGATTGYTAGGATCCTCCCTAGGTTTTTCGTCAAATTTTGGAATGTCGGATGGTAATTTGGTAGGGATGGTGGGCCAAAATGGGGCATGAAGAATGGGATCRTTYGTTAAAYGTGAYARATTTGGYAGATCTAACGTAGCCAAGAATGGTAGTTGTCGGTTAGTTTGTTAATATTGGTGATAACCATATTGCATGGGAACACCAATAGGAATGTATCCAGGTTGTGGSAAGGTGACAAAACCATATGGTCCTCCCATATATGGTGGTTTTCCAGGTTTTCCACCTATGTAAGGTGGTTGTCCTATTCGTCTACCCATGCATTTTGATTGAACTTACATACCTCCTACATATACTATGGTTGACCTATTATTCCCCTGATGTATGGCAGTGGAAGGGACTGTTACGTTTGAATTGTGGGGTTTATGGATTCATAGGGCATAGTTCCTTGTAGAGGAATGCATGTCTAATTGGGTTGAGTCCATAAAGGGTTTGAAGACTAGTGGTAGTAGGGATATAAGGACTTGGAGGAGTGGTTTTCCCCCATGTTGGTTGATGTTGCAACCATGTAGGTTTCACCCCAGTAAAAATTTTCCTTGCAACTAAAGGTTTCCCCCCAGCTAAAGGTTGGCCTCCCATTCAAGATTGAGCTCCAAGGTAGGGAGTACTGATTTGGGACTTGTGATATGGATTTTGATTATCTTGTGTAACTGTGGTTGTGTGAATGACTTTATAGTTGTCCATTTGAACTATGGGATGACTAGGTAAAGCACTTGGCGTGTGCATGTGTGGAAAAAATGAAGTAGGAATATTATCTAACTCGTGTGCAAGAGGAGATGAATGCACAAGTGGTTGAGTTAGGGTTACCTGGGTCACTTTTGTTTCCAATAAATAATAAGCACCACTAGTATAAACTATGGGAGTTGTCGAAAAATATGAATTCGCAAGTCCTTCAGGAAAATAAAAAATCAGTGGGTTCATGCCAAGGGATGGTGTAGTGGTTGAATCGGGCAGTAAATAATAAGAATAAAATGAATCAATGTATCTTGTGGATGATGGATCAAAGAGTAGTTGTCCAAGTGGATCAGTAAATGGAGCATTCACAAAAATTTCAAGCTTTCTACGAAGTTTGGGACAAATTCTTCAACGTGACGACCACTTCCAGGAGTGACACTCCTAGTTTCAAAAGTGTGATCTGCAATCACTGCATCGTAAGAAACATTATATTGTGGTTCCTAAGTATCATGTTCCATACCTTGTATACTGTGAAAAATCCAATGTTAAGGCTGACTATGAAAAAAAAAGAAACACACTCCTATGAAAACTAAAATAAATCAACCAAGCAACAACATATTTAAGGATCTTCCAAAGATGGGATATCAATCTGCCAATGAAGAAATGAGAATTAGTTACCCCGACCTCCACATAACATCCCTTATCATTGCAAGAAACCCTCGCTTCCATGGGATAACCCTCCAAGGGTACTGAGAGTGTGATATGACATCTACCCAAGGTACCATAGGAATCCCCCCACAGTCACCTCTGTAGATACCTATGAAAGACCACTATTGTTACCAACTCGCAGTCAGCCTCCAAGGGGTACAGTCAACAGTCGGGACCAAACATATGGGAAGGATATCAAATTTTGAAGTGCCTCAAGAGAACTGATTACAAGTGGACTGGTAGGAATCTAGAGGACCCCAAATGGATTTGGAGTTCACGAAGAGCCAAGACCAAATGAAACCAATTATTTCTGAAGAACAACTCCCAATATATGATCTTTTTGCTACGATTGGTTAATATTTGGAGGGGTAATCTCCGCTACTCTCCCACATGCAACTTAATGTTTATCCCCTATGTGAGAGGGGGTTCCCAGATATGCTTATACAAAAGTTGGATTTAAACGCTCTTTAGTGTTCTACAATATCTTTAGTAGTCTTGGACAATTTACTCACTTCACCTAGTCCAAAGACCCTAATCCTAAGCTACTGTTGGTATGCTAAAAAAAAAAATATTCGAGTTGATTTTATTAGTGCATAGTTTCTTTTAATGGATTTTAACTCAATGCGTTCATGGATATGAAATCGATGATGTGTAAGAGACTAGACTCCACAATAATGTAAAATAATGCTATGCAGTTATTTCTTTCGATGAATTCTACGTATGGGAAGGAGAAGAGTTCTATTCTTCTTAATCACAAGAAAGCACTCAAAACAATGCAACTTTCAATTTATGGGATCAATCTGATACCAAAATACCAAGAAAATGTTTATGAAAACTGAAATGCACATGCAAAACTAACTCTTTTTCCAAGCATAAACCAAAGAAAACTTCCTAATGTATGAAAAATTTCTTCATTTGATTAACTATGCAAGGAGATATGTAAACTTTTCACTTCTTTAACTTTCAGTTGAAAAGATATCTATGTTTGATGCAAAGACCTATGAATAAAAAATAAATCAAACAAAACACACTCAAAGTGATGAGAACTGAAATAAAACAAGTAGGATATAACTTCTTCAATTAAGAACTCAATTATGTAAAAGAGAAAAAAGATAAACACTCATGAAAATCCTCAAACGATGAGTAGAAAGAAAACATAAATCAGGCTAGGTTGTCCTAAGAGTCCTAATCATCCGAAAAGAGAGATGTTTCAAATGAAGACAAGAAGTCTAAAAAACAATCAACCTTTGCAAACCATAGTTGATGAACAATCCTAAATAGTCAAGCAATTTGAAATCTTTACGAGATGAAGATCAGATAAACTCAAAAGGAAAAAATAACCAAGGGATCTTTTTAACCCCAGGGGACCACAACTAAGAGAAAATTTGCAAAATCAAGGGATAAACAAAAATGAATGCTAGATGGCTAACTCTAAGAAAAATAAATTCATGGATGTTACAAGTTCTTTGAGCAAAAATCTTTGCAATATTAGACAGAGAAAAACTGAGCAGAAAAGGGCAGAAATCACCAGAAAAGGAGACCAACGCTCTTATTTCCAAGGGAACAGAGCATTGTAGTACTCTGATATACACTGCATGGGAGAGATTATTTTAGATTGACGCTCTGATATACACTACAAGGGAGCACTACCCTTCCCAGAAACTCAGAAAAGAGGCTTACAACTCAGATAATTTTACCCAAAACTTTGTGAAATTTTCAATGAAGAATGGATAAAGGGAAATAGATAAGAAAAAAACTATAAAAATTCTCTAAAGGTGGGAAAAAGGTAGAGATGATCCAAGGAAATAAAATTCAATGTCCTTCCCTAGTGGTGTTGCCAATTTCTGTTATGAAATAATTCTCATGAAAAATGTGAATTCTACCTTGGATTATAGACCCCTAATAACAAGACAAAAGCATACAAATGGACACTAACATCCCCTTGAATTCAATTACCTAATCAGAAAGAGAAAAAGAAGGAAGAAAGTGTGATGCACCTTATTTTGTGGTTCGTTCTTGTTGCCTCCAATATGAGCTTGATATCCAAACTCTTCCCGTCTACTCGACACATGCAATGCAACGGACAACAAAAAGACAGACAACTCCTAATCTACTCTACAAGATTAGACTAATCCAATGTATCTATCAAGATCAAAAATCATATGAAACAATACACAATCTTTAAGGGAATAGGCCAAGTAATATTGATGATAACTTTAAAGAGATACATACAATCATGGATTTTGTTGCAACAACTTCCCCAAGTCCTCCTCTTCCAACCCTTGCACGATGTTACCAAGATCATAAGTTTGATATCCAAAATCTTCCTCTTCTTCTTCATTGAAAACCCTCATTATATAGCATTTGGATGCTTAACCACCATGGAGAATATCACTCATTAGATCCACAAAAATGGGATCTCCAATATTTTTAGGGAGAATATATCTCTCAGGGATTTTAAGTATGAAATATCTCTCCAGATCCACCAAATTAGGGTTTTGGTTTGAGAAAATATCTCAACCATCCATTGAGATTCGTAGCCTCTCCTCAAAAATAGGAAACTAAATGTGAGGTGGATTCTCACACTAAATTGATTTCCTTTTTATGAATATTAATAATTAATTCATGTGCACATAGTATTTTGACTTTCATATAATATATTTATCCTCCACATTGACTAGGGATTGTGACAATTGTTCTTTCATGGTGTCAGTGTATGTGACACTTTTACAAAACTTGTGAAACTTAGGGTGATGTACTTAAGTGTGGAATTTTGGTGTGTAACAACTGCTTCTCTTCTTGCAAAATTGGTTGCTATATACTCTACTTATGTTGTACTCTACGCAATTGAACTTTGTTTTCTGCTGGACCAATATATAATGGCAGAACCTAAGCTAAAATAGTAACCCGAAGTAATATTTTAGTCGACTTATCTTCTAGCCCAATCTGAATCAACATACCCATGAAGAAACACTCCACCACTAGAAAAGTATTTGAGTCCAAATGCAATGGACCCTCTCAAATACTTGAGCATGTGTTTGGAAGCAACCTAATGTCCTTGTCTCAGTTAAAACATGAAATGAATCAAGGAATTAACTGGAAATAAAATATATGGCCTTATATAAATCAAATATGTCAAATATCCAGTTAGTTTCCTGAACATGGTTGGATCCACCAAGTCTGATCCAAAATCTGACTCTTTCAACTTTTTCAGGTTGGATACCATGGGAGTAGGCATGGATTTACAATCCAAAATACCAAACATGCGCAATACATCAACTTTGTACTTTCCTTGAGACAGAAAGATCCCATCTGATCTTTTCCACACTTCTAAACAAAGGAAATAATGCATGATACCAGGGTCTTTCATTTCAAATTCAGAGGTGAGCTGCCTCTTACACTACGCTATCAAATGTTCCTCTCCTGTAAGGAACATATCATCAAGATATAACACTAATATCAATGGATGATTTTTCACAACCTTAAAATACAATTTGGGATCTACAACACTCTTGGAGAACCCCAAGTTCTGAAGATAACTATCAATTCTCGAATACCATGCCCTTGGTGCCTGCTTAAGCCCATACATTTTTTTTTCCAAATTTGCACATATGTGATTATTTCATGTGAATCACAAATCCTCAACTTGACCATTGAGGAATGTTGTTTTAACATCCATTTGGTGAATTTTCCAACCCAGAACTGAAGCGAGGGATATGATGGTGCTGATGGAAGTGTACCTTGCAACATGTGTGAATGTTTCATCATAGTCAATGTATTCCTTTTGATAAAAACCACCAAGAACAAATATTGCTTTTTATTTCTCAATATTTCCATCAGTTGCATGTTTGATCTTGAACAACCATTTGGAGGTGACCATTGATTTTCCTTCGTCCTAGCAACCACTTCCCACACATCATTGTTCATGATGGATTGATATTATTTCATCATGGAATATTTCCATAATTGTTGAGAAACATCCTCAAATTGTTGAAATATTGTAACTGCAAAGAGTATTCTAATTATTATTGAGTTATTATGATATAGATCAATCCTCTTTTGTGGATTGTTCATATTGGGACTCATGTATGATCAAATCTCGTTTTGTGGATTGGTCAAACCCTAATTATATCATGCTAATTAAGAAGTCGTCCCCCATGGATAATTAAAGTGTCTTTAGACACTAGTTAAAGAACTCAGCCGTGCCCAATGAAGACACACCACCCTAGCACCTGTCAGGTAGTATAAATAAGAGTGGAAGCCACCTAATTATCTCACTCACTCAAGTCACTCAAAATGTGTGCAAATTTGGAGATAGTTGCAGTTGGGAAAAGAAGGAAGAGAGAGGCACATTGCTCAGTATTGGTTATTCTCTAGTGCTTGTTTGTTTATCTTGGCATTGTATTAGAAATATATATTAAGGAAGCTTTTGTTGGGTTTTCTCCCCCATGAGGGTTTCCCAAGATAAATGTTGTGTCTCTTGTAATTGTGTTTCTCTCAGTGATCCTACCTATTCTATTGTTATCTAGTAAATTGAAAAGAACTTAATAGCATCTATAAAAATTAACATGGTACCAAACCTAAGATGAAGACAACACCTTTCACTAGATAATCAAAAACATCATTGATGCCGTACAAGAAAATTAGGGCTTATTGTTGGAGAGGAATTTCATCCTAAAAATCACCTATGGAAGTGTGCCCTATCCTAGAGAACTTATTGGCATCTTCAGCGCACATTTCCAGTGGCTAGGACCTGTGGGAAGTGAAACCCTAGTTTTTTGGCTAGTACCAGAAAACTAGGAAACCAAGAAACTAGAACCAGTATGAGAAGTGCTAGTCTAGATTTTTGTTGACTCAGTTTCAATGGGTAAAATTTAGATTTTATAAAAATAGACTGCACCATCCTACCCACCTCGACCAAGCACACCTCATGGTAGGTTTATATTCAAATTTTGATCACTTTCAATTTTTGGTCATTTTCCTAGCTCCAGTTCAAGATGTCTGGAAGCACCACGATTTTTGACAAGTTATAAATTGTGGAAAAATTTCATTCTTGGAAGTATAGGATTGCACTCATTATTTAAGAGAATGAACTTGAAAAATTTATAAAGGAAAATGTACCGGAACCCAAAGAAGCTACAACTAAAGAAAAGTACCAAAAAGATGTGGTTAGGGCCAAAAGAATCATTGCAAAGCTTCTTAAAGATCACTTTATCCCTCAAGTGGCTTCAAAGAACACTCCAAAAGAGATGTTTGATGCCCTAACCAAAATGTATTAAGGAAATAATATTAACCAGAAGATGAATCTGAGAACCCAACACAAAAGTTCAAGGATGCAGAAAGGAGAAATAGTCCATGATTATTTCTCTAGAATTTCTAAATTCAAGGAACAACTGGAAGCTATTGAAGAAAACCTAGATGAATATGAACTCATAATGGAAACCCTTAATCATCTCAAAATACCTTGGGATGCCTTCATCCAAACCATTTGTGCAGGAAAGGAGAAACTTCACTTTGATATCTCATGGGAAGAATGTGTTCAAGAAGAAGAAAGAGTAGCCAACCGAGAAGTACTATCAAGAGATGAAGATCAATAACTTGCTAGTCATGATAAAAGAGGAAAAAAGAGGTATCACTTCAAGAAGTAGACCCATCAACATAAATAATCTCACCCTCCAAGGATATTCTAGAAGTTTCAAAATTTTCAAAGAAGAGAAAAAGATGTATCCACTTATCAATGCTACCATTTTGATAAGATGGGACATATTGCTAAAAATTGTTTATCCATAAGGGAAGAATACAAGAAGAGAAACAAAAGGCATCATGCCCATACAGTTGAATATGAAGAGCCACCCAAGAACAAGTCTAAAGAAGATATTGAAGACTATGTTTTAGTTTGAGCCCTCTCAGGATCTCTGTCATAGCCTAGAGAGCACACTTGGCTCATAGACAGTGGTGATTCTAAGAACATGACATGTTAGAGGGACATTCTCTCTAGACTTATAGAAAAGATCTTTCCCCATAAAGTTACAATCAAATATGATTACCAGTGCCCTATCAAGGGAGTGGGAGAATCCACCTACAAATTTGATTCAGGGACCCCAATGAAGATGAAGGATGTACTATGTGTACCAAGTTTGAAAAATAACTTACTTTCCATATCAGATTTATATAATAAAGGCTTCATAGTTTCTTTCATATATGGCGAAGTTCTTGTGTGGACTAAACAAAAAACCATAGAATATGCAATTGTTATTCGAAAAGAGAAAGGTGGCATGTATAAGTTAAATGGTCACTCGGATGCAGCCTTGACTATTATCCCACATTGACTACAAATCCTTACCATATGTAAGAAAGGTTGTCAAAAACCTACCAAAATTCAAGGTTGATCATGAAGGTGTGTGCAAGGGATGTGTAGAAGGAAAGAACACAAAGAATCCTTTCCTGAAGAGTGGAAGTAAAGTAGAAGGAGTCTTTTAACTCATACACTCAGATGTATGTGGCCCAATTCCATCAACCTCTCTTATTGGGTATGTATACTATGTGTCATTCATTGATTATTATTCTCGCAAGACCTGGGTTTACTTCTTGATATCAAAATATGAAGTGTTTGGAAAATTCAAGGAATTCAAAGCCTTGATAGATAATCTCATTGAAAGAAAATTCAAGATACTCAAGATAGATAATGGAGGAGAATACACCTCAAAATAGTTTGGAAGATTTTGCAGAGATGCCAAGATTAAGAGGGAGTTCACCACTCTCTACAATCCTCAACAAAATGGTGTAGCAAAAAGAAAGAATAGAACTCTAATGGAAGCAGTGAATACTATGATCCATGATCAAGATCTTCCAATGCACTTATGGGCTGAAGAAGCAAGAACAAAAATGTATGTCCAAAATAGGCTATCCCATAGTGTAATTGGGTTGAAAACCCTCAAAAAAATGTTCTCCGAAAATAATCCATAAGTAAGTCATCTCAAGATATTTTGTTGTCCATTGTTTGTACACATTCTGAAAGAAAGAAGAACCAAGTTGGACCCTTCAGGAAAGAAGGGAATATTTTTTGGGTACTATGAGGTCTCTAAGGCCTTAAAAAATTACATACCAGGTTACCATCACATTGAGATAAACAAAGATGTAACCTTTGCTGAATATGAAAAACTCAAGAAATAAATAAGATGCCAGCCTGAAGAAGTATATGAAGAAGAACTTGTAGCTACCAGAGTTGCATAACTAGTGAGGGAAGTTACAGTTCCCTCGATGAGGAGATTCAAAAAGATCGTTGTTAGGACCTAGCAATGTCCCTTTTTCACTACATCTTTTTCCCATTCAACCTTCTCATTCCTAAGCTAAATGACTATTATAATGAGTACTAAGACCCTTTTTCCTAAGGTATGAACTATTCATCTCGCTTTTATATTTTCATTTACTTAGCGTGTTTGATTGGTAAAGTTCACATATTTTGCCCATGAAATGATTTAACTAATGATCAAAATGCTTAGAATATCCCACTTCAAGAAACTTGTTGTTGTTACAACTATGCGCTAATCTTGGAAGTTGTTACATGACTACTACAACAAAAGCTCGTTAGCCCTGGAAGTTGTTACAACGGACACCACCAGTCCTGTTACTATACGACTGCTGCAACACCTACTGATGATAGATGCTAGCTCACAATGTTGATCAAGTGGAGTTATAGATTTTTTATTAATGATATCAAACGAAGAGCTTGAGAATCAGAGATTCTCAAGACTATTCTGATTATGTTCTACTGAATGACTCTGACTTTAAATAACAGAACTTTCGTAATGAAGGTTTAGTTTTTTTTATTGGAGAAAGAAAAGTAACACTGATTGTACACAAACATTTTTGGCAATTGAATGAAAGAGTGGATTGAATTCCTTTAGCAAACTGTAACCTATTTCTTTGAGCGGATTCAGTGAGAAGGAAAGGGCCCACCTTCCTCATTGATTCCCCTCCATTTTGAATTCTAGATTAGTTGTTTTAAATGTGAATGCTTTAACTGTTAGACATTTCTAGAATACAACTATTGTTATAGTTTATTTCCTTCTAGTTAGATGAGCATAAAGCCACCAAAGGATGTGGAGGAAGAAATACTAACATACGGGGGAGACAAACCATTGTTGATGAGAATATAGCCAGAGCAGATTCTTCTTCAGGATCTATTTTTCTCCCTACAAATTGTCCAAGAAGACGTGATCCACAGTCAACAAAAATACCCCTTCTCGAAACATCGTTCTCATCAAGGGATGAATCTGAAGCTAAAGTCGAAGCCGAATATTTGTCACAATCAAATCAATAAGCAACACTGAAGAACATTGAAGATAAAGGAAGTATATCAGATCAAGATCAATATACTTGATCTTGTTTATCAGATCAACGGTCGGATAGTCACTAAAGAAGAGTGGGACATTGTTTGTATTGAGTGGAGAGAAAGAACACATATGGAGAATCAAGGGGATAATGAAGAAGAGCTCCACCAAGAGAATCCACAAAACAATGAGGATCGGGTAAACAATGAAAATACTATCTCTACCTTGGTTTTTCCTATTTCTGATGTTCCCACACGAGAGATGGCTCCTATGAAAACCATACCTCTCTCATCTCTCCCAAATTTTCATGGATTATCTATTGAAGATTCGTATGAGTTTCTATTTGAATTTGACATTTTGTGTAGAATCTATGACTACACTACCACTGCGCAGAGGCTTAAACTGTTTCCAGCTACATTAAAGGGTAATGCATTAAGATGGTTCATGAGCCTTGGAGGAGAAAACATTTCAGCATGAGTACAAATGAGGCAAATTTTCATGAAAAAATTCCAAGAATACTGTCGAACAAGGGAACGAAGAGAGGATTTATTCAAGATGTCATAGAAGGAGGAAAAGACCCTTGAAGACTTTGTGGAGTGACTCCAATATAATCTACAAAGGTCTGGACATCTAGATGTAGGTAAGGACATTCTGAAAACCATTTTGCTAAAAGGAGTTAGAGAAGATTGTTTAGATATGTTGAATATGCTTGGCAAGGGAGATATATCTAAGGAATCCTATGAGGACATTGTAGATTTCTACAAAAGATGTTCTCGAGGATCTACAAGGAATAAGTTAGCTACCAAGGATACCACTTTTTCAAGGGTACAAAAATCAGCCAATGGAGGAGCAACAAGAGTAGAAATAGGTAATCTTTTAGAAAATTTCAAAATAGAGATGATTAAATCTTTTGCCTCACAAATGGATACTTTGTAGGTCAAACAGAAACAAGCAGAATCAGAGAAAGCATTGTGCATTTTCTGTCCGAATTGCAGAAAGAAACATCCACCAAGGGAGTTCCCACTAAAAAGTATCCAGGTATGCCTTATTTTTGAATCAAAACATGCCACTGACAAATGTCCCTCTCTACCAGGTGTAAAAGCATCAATGAAGGAAACTAATGAGGAAGCAGAGGTTGTCTATATAATAACACAAAGAAGACAATGGCAGACAAGAGGTCAAGGTATGAACTCTCAATTCTCTCCTCTAGCATTTAATTATTGGAAGAATTAGCTACCATATGGCCAGACGAATGCCCCCCCTCCAAATCAAATGCCACCCTCTTATCATGATCCCAATGCATGGTCACCTATTCCACAACAACATAATAACTATGGGAAATGGAACCCATATGGGAGAGGCCCTCAAAAATAACTCAGTTATCAAAACCATCACCAACCAAACCCCTAACAACAACAGTTCCAACCCCGTACCAACAACAACAACTGCAATTTCCTCCCAATGCCTCACCAAAAAATCCTCCCTTATGAACTCAGATGCCTATGCAACCTAACCCAAACCCAAATAATAAGGTTGTTCAGAACATAGACATACATAATGTGCCATCCTTATCTATTACTTCTATGCCTTGTGATGAAATAAAAATAAGATCAGGGAGAATAGTTGAGCCAATAATTGAATATGCTCCATCTTTAGAATCAGATAAGGAATCAGGGGAGAGACCATCTATTGATATAGAAGAAATTGACCAACCTATTATAGAATCAGTAGACCCACCATTCCCTGAAAGACTGAAAATTACCAAGCCTGTGGAATTACCATCTTTCAATCTCCTAGGAGAATTGAAAAATATGCACGTTAATATTCCACTACTACAATTGATAAGGGATGTCCCGATTTATGCCAAGATTGTGAGGCACCTCTATATCAAGAAACCTAGATGAAAACCTAAATATCCCCTCATGGTGCATGTAGTGGGAGATTTGTCTGAGCTGATGTTAGGAAAAACTCCACATATTAAATATGGTGACCCAGGAAACCCTACAGTAACTGTTAAAATTGGACAGAATTCTATTCCACATGTACTAGTTGACTTAGGGGCAGTAATTAACATCATGCCAATAGAAACTACGTAGTTGCTACAACTCAGAACACAAATCTGACCTGCTCCTACTATTCTAGAACTAGTTGATCGCTATACCATCAGACCAGAAGGAGTAATCGATGATTTAGTCATTTCAGTGGACTCATGGGAGTATCCTGCTGATTTTTTCGTTTTGCAACGCAAATCACATATGGGAGGCCATCCTCTAATTCTAGGATGACCATGGTTATCTATAGCTGATTCTTTCATTGGTTGCAGATCTGGTGTAATGTCCCCAAGGCCGAGCCCTGTTGTAAATCTTGTTTATGAAATGAATTGTAATTATGTTTTTTTTATAGGCCGGTGAGCCAAGTTAATATAATATGGTGGGATTATGTGATTATTAGGCCAGAGAGCCTAAGTGTTGAAGGTCAAGAACCTGATTTTGTACATGTATCTATGCACATTATTAATAAAAATATAAACATTGTTGCGTGCAGACCGACCATGGTGAATGAGTGATGGGGAACTAAGATTCCATAGAGTGGGCAAGGGATTAGGGGCTGGAAGGTGGGAAGAGGGGCTAAGTGTTGAGACTAGGGGATAAGCCTAAGGGCTTAAGCCTTGGGAATAATGTTTTAATATTATTCCAAAAATAATGTGAATATATGTTTTATCCTAATTTATGTTGGAATGACAAGTGACTTCCAAATAGGGAGGAACGCATGTTGATGGAACGCATGCAGTTTCATGGGTGGCGAGTGTCAACCCAAGCACATGCAAATAAAACGGCTGAGATGAGATGTGGTGGGGGGGCCTCCTCCATTCTACCCAACCATCTAAGTGTGAACCAATTCAACCTTAGCAAGAGACCTCGTGCATCTTTTGAACTGTACATTTTTTCTGACCCCTACAAGAGACCTCATGCATCTTCTAAAATGTACGTCCCATCCAACCCCTACAAGAAACCTCCTACCATTATGAAACCAGGGGGCGAAGTCTGTGTGTTGATTTCAGGGATAGCTTGTGTTGATTTCTAGAAAAGCCAATGCATCCTCTGTCTGAGCAGATTGAGCCTGTGTGTGGAGTGTCTGTCCCAAAGCCATAACCGCGAGACCATCCTGTCATTGTTGAGCCTCTTTCGAAAGCCCATGTCTGTTTTCCCTATTGGTTGTTGTGGCCACGCAGTGCTGGACTACATGTGGCTTGTTGTCCAGTTTGTACAACACTCTCTCCAGGTGAGAGAGGTGATTGAAGTTGAAAGAACATGTTTCTTGGCCTATGAGCCACTCTCTCTAGGTGAGAGAGTGCGCAGAGGAAGGAGAGAACTCCTGGAAGGAACCCTGTAGCTGCCACAGAGCTCAAAGACTTACAGTCTAGTCTATTGCTGAAACCCAAGGAAAGGGAGGTTATCAGCCGCAGGATTGTCTAGGTGATAGAGAAGGTGTATACTCCTGGGGTGGAACAAGAATGTGGGGAAGGAGATTCTGTGGTAGTGAGTATGAGTGGTTCCTGGGAGAAAATTCCTTCCTTGTGACTATGTGTTTTCCATGTAACCTCAACCTAATCTAGGATTCCTTGCCTTGGGGTGGAGCTTAGTCCCAGCTCGGGGGTGACCCACTACTGATATTGAATAGCAGTGTGGTCTAAGGTTGGGAGGTTCGTGGAAGGCCTGCAACTGGTTGGTGGAATTACCACCGTTTCAGAGATAAGTTCCAGATGATGTTTTAATTATGTTTATGCATGTCTGTGTAATTATAATTATCATGTATTCTGTTGTGCATATGTATTAATGTTAAAGCCATTGATTATTTATAATAGCAGTAATTCTTATGCTTACTCTAAGTTCTCTGTTTAACCTGCTTTAAATGCATGATATATATATATAATTAAGTATGGGTACTGTTATTCCACGATGTAGTGCCTGCCCTAAGTGAAAGGGGGTGTTACAGTTTGGTATCAGAGCCAAGGTTTCGACACTGAGCCTAGATGGGCCAGTTGAGTGGTCTTTGGACCGAGGTTTTGAGGATATATTATGTCTGGAGGACCAATTTCGGAACTTTAAATTCTCCTAAGTGTCAAGGAGTTACTTGACTATGCTTACAAAGCTCAGTAGGTGTAGCGGTGTTATGAAAGCTCAGCCGATGTGGTATATGACCATAGGAAGAGAGGACTCCACACCATAAGTGTTGGAGCCTTGGGATCTGTTTGGGGAGGGAAGGCGTACCCTCATGACCGTCAGATCTGGAAAATGTGCACAGGGTTTAAAAACCCTTTGGAGTTGCGCAAGAATGTGGAAATTGCGATACGCGAAATTCTGAAACTATCTACATCGTAGATCGTAAGTGACTGTCGAATCAAGTGGAAGAATAGACCATAATTTTGGGGATGTATGAACTCTCGATGTCGAACCCCTGAAATGCTGAAAATATCTGCATCATAGATCTAAGAGAAGTCTAATCGTTTGATTGCCTTGGAATGGACATGGACACATGGCTGTGCACCACATGCCAATGAGTCGAGAAGACAACTGAGAAATGTGGGACCCGATGATATCACTGAAGGTGATGTGGACCCTTTTGAACATTCCATGCGCCACCGTGATTAAGGGCGATAGTTGTACTATGGGTCCAGAGAATAAAGTAAATCAAAATTTTAGAATTCGAGAGTTGGAGTGAAAAGAGGTTGAGAGTCTCGTGGACCGAGACCTCGAAGCCAGAAGTACTGAAAGTGAGTGTGAGACCCTCGTGGACGAAGACCCTGAAACCCGAAGTCCCGAAGTCCCAAAATTTGCAGAGACGTCAGAACTCAGAAAACTTTGTGAAGTCAAAACGTTTTCTCACTCACGTTGGTTTATGAATATTGTGATTTTTTTAAAGGTTTAAGGACTAACAAACTTCAATTGACTACATGTTATGTGTGCAGAGTTCAACGAGTGTCAGGATATCCAAAAACCGATGTCAAGTATGGAATTGGAAGAGGTACAGATTGCCTCTGAAACAAAGGATGAAAGGGTGGGAAGGAATGTCAACCTAGGAGTCGAAGGGTCAAACTCAAATTGGCATGGAAGAGAATTGGATAAGGAAGGGCATATAATGAAACTCATTGAGAGATTGCAAAAAGATGCCCAAGCTTGCTGAGTTGATAGGCAAAATCTCATGAGGGTCAGGGATCAGTAGGGTGAATTCAACTTAAAAATGTTGAAGAGCCTGGAAAGAATAGAAAGGAAATTGGAGAAGGGGAGTGACTCAAGCAAGATAGAGATTCGTAGGATCCCTGAGAGGAAAATAATATCAAGAAGTGTCAATACCCCTGAGAGAAAAAGAAGATCGAGGAGTAGTAGCAGACATCATCATCTCTCCCCAAAGCATTCCAGTAGGGAGGCACACAGTAGTTCAAGACCATCCCCTACCAGAAAACACCAAAGATCTGGAGTGGATGAATTGAAGGGAGAAATGAACAAGATCAAGCCTCCAATGTTCAATGGAGAACATAAGAAGGAGGAAGATGTCGAAAATTGGTTTCTTGGCATGAGGAAATATTTCCATCTACCAAATTATTCCACTCATGCAGAAGGAAGAATTGTGATGTATCAATTGAAAGGAAAAGCATCCATGTGGTGGGATCAATTTGTGTAGGTGTAACACATCAGAGAGAAAGATGTCACTTGGAAGTAGTTCAAGGGGTATTTCAAGAAGAAATACATGACTAAAAGATACTATGATAGAAAGATGAAGGAGTTTTTCGAACTCAAGATAGGTAACATGACCATTGATGAATATGAACGAAGGTTTTTGGAACTACTAAAGTATGTTCCATTCATCAAAGATGAGGTTGTCAAGATTCAAAGATATCTGAGTGGACTACCACCTTCCATTAGTGACAAGATCCAATATGATGATTCCAAGACTATGGAAGAAACAATAAGAAGGGAAAAATACTTGTATGAACAACAAAGAGAAAGGCCTACTTTTCTGAAGGCTTGGGATGATCAAAAGAAGTTCAGGAAAGATCAGAGGCTAAAGGGAAACAAGCCACCCTTTTTCAGAAATAGTCCTCAAGGATAGCCATGCTTTAGGGAGCCCAGGAAGGCGGAAGTGGATGAACAAATGCCTAGACTTCCACCTATGGTGTGTTGGGGATGTAAAGAAAACCATAGGTACCAAGACTGCCCCCACAGAAAAGAGAAAGTGAGAACCATCCACAATGTTCAGCAAGATGAAACAATGGAGGATATGGGCATTATAATGCCAAGGATTTACGCAGCCCTAGACAACAAGCAATAAGAATTTCAATTGCACATGATTGAAGTGGAAGGTATGATTAACAACCGACCATTTAGTATTTTAATTGATTCAAAGGCTAGCCATAGTTATGTAGATCCTAGGGTGGTGGAAAGTTTGCATTTATCAAGAAGAAAACATGAAAAGTCTTGGTTAGTGCAGTTGGCTATAGGAACCAAGAGGAAAGTTGTTGAGTTGGTGAAGTCTTGTCCTGTGGACATGAAAGGACTGAGCAAGAAGGATGAATTGAATATTTTGCCTTTAGAATCCTATGTATGTTTAATTGGAATGGACTAGTTGGACCAACACCATGCCCTTCTGGACTATCGTAACAACAGTTTTACATGCCTGGATGAGGAAGGAAATCGAAAAACAGTCCAAGGAATTCCTAGAGATGTGGCTGTTAGAGAAATCTCAGCCATCAAGCTGAAGACGTGTTATAGGAAAGGTTGTCAATTATTTGCAGCCCATGTGGAAGAATCATCCAAATATGAAGTCTCAAATATTGGAGACCATGAGGTACTCAAAGAGTTCAAGGACGTATTTCAGGAGGTACCTGGACTACCTCCGAAGAGAGACATTGATTTTTCTATAAATTTGATGCTTGGAGCATCTCCAGTTTCGAAAGCTCCTTATAGAATGAGTACGCCAGAGATGAAAGAGTTGCAATTGCATCTTAAAGAGCTTCTGAAAAAGGGGTACATTTTCCCCACTGTGTCACCTTGGGGTGCCCCAGTCCTATTCGTGAAGAAGAAGGATGGGACGTTGAGGCTGTGCATTGATTTTCGACAGTTGAAAAAGGTAACTGTCAAGAACAAGTATCCTCTGTCGAGGATCGATGATCTTTTCGATTAGTTGAAGGGTGAAAAAATATTTTCGAAGATAGATCTCTGATCGAGATATCACCAGGTAAGAATAAAGGATGAGGACATCAGCAAGAATACCTTTAGAACAAGGTATGGTCATTACGAGTTCACAGTGGTGCCGTTTGGACTATCAAATGTACCTGTTGTTTTTATTTGCTTAATGAATGGTGTATTCAGGGACTATTTAGACAAGTTTGTCATAGTCTTCTTGGATGACATTTTTGTGTATTCCAAGTCAGAGGAAGAGCATGAACAACACCTGGGGATGGTGCTGCAAGTGTTGAGAGAACACCAACTGTATGCCAAGCTGAGACAATGCTCATTTTATCAAAGGCAGATCCATTACTTGGGGCATATTATTTCAGAAGAAGGGATCGTTGTGGATCCTATGAAGGTTGAGGCCATTCAAGAATGGTCAATGCCAAGGAATGTGGAAAAATTTAGATCCTTTATGGGTCTGGAGGGTTACTACAAAAGGTTTATAGTAGTGTTTTCAAAGATAGCTCACCCTATCACTTCCTTGCAAAAAAAGGAGAAAAAGTTTCAGTGGACTGAAGAGTGTGAGAACAGTTTTGAGCGATTGAAGTAGCTATTAACTAGCACTCCAATATTGAGGATTGCAGATCCAAATATGGATTTTGTGGCGTGCACAGATGTGTGTAAGGAAGGGTTGGGAGGAGTTCTCAGCCAAGATGGATTTGTAATCTGTTATGAGTCCAGAAAGCTAAAAGATCATGAAAAGAATTATGCCACTCGCAATTTGGAGCTGGCAGCAATCGTCCACGCTCTGAGAAAATGGAGACATTACCTCATGGGAAGGAGATTCAAATTGAGAACATACCACAATGGTATGAAATATTTGTTTGATCAACTGACTTTAAACGCTAGACAAAGTAGGTGGCTGGAGTTTCTGTGTGAATACCACTTTGATATCAAGCATATAAAGGGGAAGGAAAACAAGGTGGTTGATGCACTTAGTAGAAAAGTGCATGAATTACATGCTACAACCATTAGCATGTATAGGACTGATATTAAGGATAGAATTATGGAAGCTGCAAATGTAGATTTGTAGCATAGAGATTTGGTAGAAAAGCTACAACAGAGTGAAAGGCCACAAAAAAGGGAAAGTTACACCTTGGAAGCTAATGGATTACTTTTGTATAAAGACAGAGTGTATATACCCAATTTCTAGGAATTGAAACTTGCGATTCTAAAAGAAATGCATAACATGACTTATGTTGGACACCCTAGATATCAGAAGACTGTGGCAACAGTCAAAATCCATTATTGTTGATCGGGTATGAAGAGAGAGATCATTGAATACATCTCCAGATGTATGGAGTGCCAGAAAGTTAAGGCTAAGCGTAGGCACCTAGTAGGGTTGCTATAGCCTTTGCCCATTCATGAGTGGAAGTGGGAAGTGGTGACCATGGATTTTATTATACGATTTCCCAGAACAAGAAAGAAGCATGATTCGATCATGGTTGTGGTGGACAAGCTTACAAAAGATGCCCATTTTATTCCACTGAAAATAACTCACAAGGCAACATATGTTGTTGATATCTTCTTAAAAGAACCGTCATGCTTACACGGAATTCCTAAAACGATTGTGTCTGATAGGGACCCGAAATTCACCTCGAATTTCTAGAAAGGACTATTCAAAGGATTCGAAACGAATCTGAATTTTAGTACAGTGTATCATCCCAAGTCTGATGGATAGACAGAGAGGGTCAATAGAGTAATAGAAGACATGTTGATAATGTATGTGATGGACAAACCATCAATATGGGAAGACTACCTGCATTTGGTACAATTCACCTACAATAATGGGTATCATGCATCATTGAAGATGAGGCCATTTGAAGCACTTTATGGAAGAAAGTGCAACACTCCAGTGAGTTGGGATAATCTAGCTGATAGAGTAGTAGTTGGGCCAGAGTTTCTCAAGGAGATGGAGGTCGACTTCTGCTTCATAGGATCGTTCTTTATTTCTACTAAGTTGAATCGAATCTTTCGGATTCCCTGCTGGAATATGCAAGTCGTTGATCCACAGGTCCTTTTCGGGAACTCTCCTATGCCCCTTTACCCCCTAATGACCACAATGTTATGACCAAGGTCTTACCCAAATTCCCTTGTCGTAACTTTGTGACTTCACAGGTTCGCAAGTCTAGGCTCTCGACTCTTCCTCCTCAATTCCACGATACCCGAAGTGTTGATAAGGGTATAGATCCCTTGTGTTAGCACCCTTCACACATGACCACCAGCTAGGCTAACTCTAGCACTTTTCGCTTCTCACCATTTCGTGTGGTTTGATGTCTAAATCCCAGCTCTTGTCTCACAAATCCCTGAGACACGAGAGGTCAATGGGGTGTTGAATTCTCTCAAAAGACAACACGCATCCACCCATCTCTTCCATGGGCCCACCTTGTGATTCTACCACATGTCCCTCATGCTATATTCTCACTTCACGATTTTGCTCCTTAAGCGATGCCACCTTTGTATCCCCGACACCCTAGTGCCAAGATCCCAAACTCCTCAATACTCCTTATTGCAGCTCATGACTTCGTGACGTCTCCTTCTAATATTCAACTCTTCAACTGTCAAATTCTGACACATCGTCCACGCAGTCCCACAATGGAACTTCTCGCCCTTTCAAAGCTTTGCAAACCTTGATGCAAACTTTTGACCCTTCAACTCATGAAGCCCCAAAATGAGATTTCATGAGTGATCCAGTGGCCCTGGTTGACTTGGATCCTATGGCCCTGATTTCTTCTGATCTTACACTTGAGGAAAAATCACCGTAACGTTCTTGCTTCTCTACAAGATATGACGACTCTTGTGCCTTCATGAATTCTTCTCAAGAATTCCGACCGTCTGTTTCTTCCTAGACAATTTCTGTGAATTTAACCAAATATTTCTCGATGGAACTTACCCGCCTGCAACACAAACTTGTTACACCTCCTTTCATCACCTCAAGGCACCATTATTCTATGATTTTCTTCGACAACTGTGAATACCCTATTCTTCCTGAGCTTTCTCCAACTTTGAGTCTTAAAGAATACTCCCACACACATTCCTTGCGATAAATCCTTTAATTACTTCAAAGAATTGAAGTCCTTCGACTATCCGCACTCCCTACAACAGTAGTCCTTCAACAATTCCTCAGGTTCACAAACTCTGGAACTTTACTCAGCCTACGCACACCTTGCACGACTCTTGTGCTCAACGTACACTTCTGTGAAAATGAGAACAATTTTTATCCCTCCTGAGCTCTCAGAGATAAAACTCTAAACTCCTGTCAACACACTCCTTGCGGACAACTTCACTGCACTCCTTGCAGGAATTTTACTCACTCAGGTAGAGAAACAATTGAAACTCATTACTTACTCTCTCTCAGACTTCAAACACAAAGCATGAAATCATATACACAACATATAAAGAAAATGTATAACAGAAAGTAAACATCCATGAGCATAACACTCAACATGCATACACAGAGAACAAATACGACACCATGAATTTGAATCGAATCTCTTTCTATTAATTCAAATCTCTGTACATGGGTGTTTTCAACTACATCTCTCTACTCTCTTCTCTATGCTCTATGCTCTATTGACATAATAATATTTCCACTATACAATGAGGGTGTCTATATCCTGTTTCCCTTTTTCACTCTAAAACTGTCTAATCTAAGCATTAAATTCCATCTACCTACATTCCTCACACATAAAGGCTCCTACCTATGATGGATGAGAGCGGATCTCTCAAGGTCCTTTTACAATAATACAAGCATGCCTCCACTTAATGACTTCATTAATATTTCAAAACATTTTCAAAAAATGTGCTCGGTGCTTTTCCAGTTGTCTCTTATCTCCGCGTTGTCTCACTGTTGGCTATGCTTGCACGCCTTGCGATTCTCCTGCATCATACTCCCTCGCTTGAAAATTTTCATGGGCTCCTGTCGATGAGCTCTCGCATAGTCCATCCATGCTTCTAGATTTTTTCTTCGTTCTCCCAGCTAGCATATTCAACTGGACGACCCTTCCACTTGACCAAGTATTCAAAGTATTTCTTTCACCTGGTCCACTTACCATCTCTTTTGTCCAGTATGTGCTCCATCTGCAGCTTTTCTGCAACTAGCATTTGTTTTGTCCACTAAATCTCTAGTTGTTCACTTCCTGCTTCTTCTTCCTTAGCTTTATAAGGGTACAAATCTAAGACATTGAATATCGGAGAAATTCTGATCCCATCAGGTAATTCAATCTCATATGCATTCGCCCCAAATTTCTTCTAGACCTTACATGGTCTAATTTTCTTCATGTTTAGTTTATTATATGTTCCACTTGGGAACCCTTCCTTTGTCAAATTTGAAAGGATCAAATCACCAACTTCAAACTGAAGTTGTCTCTTGTGTTGATCTATTCTCCACTTAGATTCTTGGCTCAAAATCTGCAATCGTTCCTTCATCTGGTTGTGAAGTTCCTTCATCGCCTCTGTGAAATCTTCTGCACTAGCGCTCCTAGTCGCAATCTGTTCTAAATCCCTCATCTCAGAAATTCCTCTTGGATCCATGCCATAAAAAAATTTAAATGGACCATGTCCTGTGCTCCTATTAAGTGAGTCATTATAAGAAAACTCCACCTGTGGTAATATGTTGTCTCATTGACTGTGGTGTTCTGTCACCAAGCTCCTCAGCAAGTCTCCCAAACTCTTGTTCATGACTTTTGTCTTCCCATCTGTCTGAAGATGATAAGTTGAAATAAACAAGAAGTTTGTTCCCAGCTTCTTCCATAAGGTTCTCCAGAAGTTTCCTATGAATTTCGTGTCTCGATCCGAAACTATGCTCCTTGGTAAGCCGTGAAGTTGAATGACTTCTTTGAAAAATAGGTTCGCAATGTGAGTTGCGTCACTGGTTTTCTGACATGGAATGAAATGTGCCATTTTGGAAAATATATCCACTTCCACAAAGATTGAGTCAAACCCTCTTTGTGTTCTTGGCAACCCCAATATGAAGTCCATGCTGACTGCATCCCATGGCTTGTCAGGTATGGGTAATGGTTGATAAAAACCTGCATTCTGCCTCTTTCCTTTTGAATGTTGACAAATTTTGCATCTGTCCATGAATCTTTTGATGTCTTCTCTCATTCCTGGCCAATAATATGACTCATTTAGCTTTGATAATGTCTTGTCATGACTGAAATGTCTGGCCAATCCTCCACTATGTTTCTCCTTCAACAAATTCTCCCTCATGGAGCATTTTGGAATACAAAGCTGATTACCTTTAAACAATAATCCTTCCCGGATCATGTATTTTTCCCATTGGCTTCTATCCCTGAGAATTCGATTCTCAACTACTCCATACACCTCTTTAAAATCTGGATCATATCTGTACATGTCCCTGAGATCATCAAAACCCAATTTTTTGACTTTGAACTCCTACAATAGCAAACATTTCCTGCTCAAAGAATAACCAACTTTGTTAGCATTTCTAGAAATATGTTTAATCACAAAAGTGAAATTTTGCATATATTCAACCCATTTAACATGTCTTTGATTCAACTTCTCCTGTTGAGTCACAAATTGCAATGCTTGATTCTCACTGTACAAGACAAACTCCTTAGGAATCAAATAATGTCTCAATTTCTTCAATGCCTGAATAATAGCATAGAATTCCTTATCGTAGGTGGAGTATTTTATCTTGGCTTCATTCAACTTCTCGCTGAAATATGCTATCGACCTGTCTTCTTGACTCAATACTACCCCTATTGCAAATCCACTTGCATCACATTTTACTTGAAATATCTTTTGGAAATCAGGCAACACCAGAATTGGTTGTTCCATAATTTTCTTTTTCAACAAATTGAAGATTTTCTCAGCCTCTTTTGTCCAGTGAAAAGACTTGTGTCTCTTCTTCACTGTGTCCATCATCGGTGCACTAATTCCACTAAAATTCCTGATGAAATTCCTGTAGAAACTAGCCAATCCGTGAAAACTTCTCACCTCAAATATACCTTTTGGTGATGGCCAATTCTTAATTACCTCCACCTTATCTGGATCCATCCTCAACTTATCTGCAGAAACAACAAAACCAAAATAAATGAGCTCTATCTTCATGAATGAGGATTTCTTCATGTTTATCATCAACTTCTCTTGTTGTAGCCTCTTCATCACTGTAGCCAAATGTTCCAGATGCTCTACCTTTGTTTTACTGAAAATCAATATGTCATCAAGATACACAATGACAAATTTTCCGATGAAATCCTTTAGGACTTCATTCATCAATATCATGAAAGTACTCAACGCGTTTGTTAAACCAAATGGCATAACAAGCCATTCATATAACCCTTCATTGGTCTTGAAGGTTGTCTTCCATTCATTAGCTTTTCTCATACGAATCTAATGATATCCACTTTTCAAATCGATCTTTGAAACAAATTTGGCCCCACTCAAGCAATCCATCAGATCATCCATCCTTGGCAATGGAAATATGTACCTGATGGTTATTTTGTTGATTGACCTCAAGTTAGTACACATCCTCCAGTCTCCATCTTTCTTCGGACTGAGTACTGTCAGAACGACACACAAACTCAAGTTGTCTCTGACCAAACCCTTGTCCAACAAATCCTGGACTTGTCTTTTGACCTCTTCATTCTCCTGCAGCATCAATCTATACGCTGCTTTGTTTGACAAACTAGCTCTAGGTATGACATCAATATGATGACTCACACTTCTAATTAGTGGCAACGAACGAGGTAGTTCATCCACTACTATGTTAGCGAACTCTTCCAACAGTTCCTGAATCTCTTCTGGTAAATCATCTACCCTTGTGCTGTTTAAAACAATCTTTGGCTTCATGACCACAATGAATTGCGGTTCCTCTTTCTTCTTAACCTATCTAAGAAGTTCCTTCCCACTCATGAGAAGTACAGTGTTGCTTACTTTAGGTTTCACCTCTTTATCTTTGATTGGAAGAAACATGTGAGTTCTCCCATTCTTCTCTAGGGTATATGTGTTCATTCTCCCATCATGAATCACATTTTTGTCATATTTCCATGGTCTACCCAGCAATAGATGACAAACATCCATAGGAATAAAATCACAGAGTATTTCATCTTTATACTCTCCTATTTTAAACTCAACTAAACATTGCTTAGTGACATTTACCAGATGTCCTTTTTGCAACCATGAAACTCTGTATGGACTTGGATGATCAATCGTCTCCAGCTCCAGTTTTTCTACCATCTCTGTTGAAACAAGATTATCCATGCTACCACTATCTAGAATCACCTTGGATACCCTGTCTTTGGTTGATTTGAAAATGGAATGTACTTGTTGAAGGGTGCAAGGTATCCATTTCCCATAATTTTAAATGTGAGTTATGCACTCCAAGTGTCCTCTGAAAATGTGAAACTTTATTATTTCTTATAAAGAGATAGACTGTAGGGGCATTCATCGGACATGTCACCTCTAAAGAGAGGATGAGTTCCAGAGGCTACCTGGCCCTTTACAGGCTCTGCCTAAAGAAATAACGAAGTAAACACTTAGAAGTCTTTGACATACACTTGCTTCATGTGTTAAAAATGTGCAACTTGTTTATGTGTAAGGTTCTTGCCTCTTCTTGTCAAGGTTCATGTGAGGAGAAAGGTTCTTTTAAGTGATTAAATAGGTCTTATAAACCAATGTAAAACAATATAAAATACAACAGTAACACATCAAATCATAGCAATACCAAAATGATAAAGCAGTTCAACCCCTTCAGGCTACATTTGCTGGACCAAACCTCCCAAACTAGGCTTGTCCTCTTGTATTAAAATGATACAAATGATAATAAAAGAATATGAGTGTCTCAAAATACAAATCTAACTGTAAATACAGAATCAGAAGATAAGAATTTGCTGAACATGCTCTTTCCCAAACACTAAACAATGAAATTGTACCTTATACCGTACTTTCCCCAATTGGCCCTGATGGCCCCTTAATATTGCATGGAGAATTTCAATGTGAATATGACCTCCAATGGTTCTGAAACCTCTGCCATCAGACTCAGAAGGTCGAAAATAGCAGACCTAGGCTTTTGAATCACTAAAAATGGATGAACAGAGCCTCCAAACAGCTCAAGCACTGAAATGGCCCTGGTGGCCCTGAAAGCTTCCCTGAAGCTAAACAATGAGAAGAATGCCTCAACAGGAAAAATGAGCTGTAGAAATAGATTCAGAATGCTGATAAACTTCAGGAATGACCTTCGTTCCACCTTCACTGACTGCACAAATCCCAATGCAGCTCCCAAACTGATTTGGCCCTTATGGCTCCTGGAACTTCCACGAAGCAAAATCACCTACAAATGAACTTAGATGGCTTTGAAACCTATGCCAATGGATTCATAAGGTCGAAGAGACCCAAAATCCATCAAAATTTCCTGTAGCAAAATTTATGCCAATAACTAACTCCCTCCTCTTTTCCCCAATAAACTCCACTAAATTAGGAGTAGTGGGAGTTAGTCTCACTAAAAATAGTAAAGGAATCAAAGTTGGAGGACTCCGCCCCAAAAAATGCGCCATTAAAGAGTGTGGTCATGTGACCTGTATATGTGACCGGGGGCTGGGGCTTAGCCCCGGCCCTAACCCCGCTCCAATAGTTAAAACATTCAAAATATATATATTTTGTAACGTATGGTTATTAAAACAAAGCGCGTGGCGCGTTGGTGTGTTGGCTTTGTTAAATCTTTGAATGGAGGGGGAGGTCCGGGGGTCAAACCCCACGGCCTCCATAACTTTTTATAACATAACCAAATTAATCAAAAAGGAAGGGACACGTGGCGCCACTGGGTTGGGCCACGTGTCTGCACATCATTGGCTACAAATGACAAGTGTCAAAACCCGATTCGCTGACAACCGTCCATTACAAATGCGCCACATTTTTCTCTGCCACGTCATCAAATGCCAAGTCACCGTACGGTCATGCCACCTCATCATCCGTACGGACTGTACGGACTGCCCAGTCAACATCCATTTTTTTTTTACTGTTTGGCGATTCAGACAGATCGCGATATCTCTCGCTCCTGACGTTCATTTGAGACGAAACGAATTGCTTTGGGTTCATAACGACGAGGGATACAAACCCATTTGTTTTGAGGCAATTCTGAGAACTTTGATTTTTGAGGTAAAATTTGACCCCTGGTCCAGATTCTGATCACGCCTTCCCACTGAAAGGATTTTGGACCCACAAAAGCTTATAATCATCGATCTGAGCTTCAAATACTCTTCTACTTTCAAGTTCTATCAACTGATTCTACTTGAAAATACTTTTCGACCATTACCTGGGTACCTTGACATGCCTTGCACTGCAACTGACTATGTCCCTCAACCACTGCCCTCTTGCTGCTGCTGACCCACTGTTCTCTCTGCACTTGGAAGACTACCAACCTTCCCACTGAGAATCAAGTCCCTCTTGTGAACTTCTTTGACGTCAACAAACCGCTCTCCAATGGCTGCAAATTTTTCCTGCGACATCTTGTCACAAGCCAAAAAAAACATCAATCTTGAAAATGAAATATACAAGACTGAAAAATAAGGATAGCAAAGTCTTTTTGCTCTTCAAGCAACTGTCGCTTCTTGTTCTTTATCAAAACACATGGTGTTTTCCTCCATCTCAATGTAATAAAAAATGACTTACAAGCCATCCAACACAATCGACTACAACAAGTCGAAAAAACATGAACGACATAGCATAGTCGCCAAGATAAAATCAACACAAGTCAGGACTCATGTGAAACATGCCAACCATCCAAAATGACAAGCCTAAAGACATGATGAACAATCATGCTACAATCATGACTCATCC
>JZKD02S0333852.1:1056997-1103974 GCA_000966675.3 Picea glauca
AAATGGATGAACAGAGCCTCCAAACAGCTCAAGCACTGAAATGGCCCTGGTGGCCCTGAAAGCTTCCCTGAAGCTAAACAATGAGAAGAATTCCTCAACAGGAAAAACGAGCTGTGGAAATAGATTCAGAATGCTGATAAACTTCAGGAATGACCTTCGTTCCACCTTCACTAACTGCACAAATCCCAATGCAGCTCCCAAACTGATTTGGCCCTTATGGCTCCTGGAACTTCCACGAAGAAAAATCACCTACAAATGACCTGATATGGCTCTAAAACCTATGCCAATGGCTTCAAAAGGTCGAAGAGACCCAAAATCCATCAAAATTTCGTCAAGAATGGTTTCCTGTAGCAAAAGTTATGCCAATAACTAACTCCCTCCTCTTTTCCCCAATAAACTCCACTAAATTAGGAGTAGTGGGAGTTAGTCTCACTAAAAATAGTAAAGGAATCAAAGTTGGAGGACTCCGCCCCAAAAAATGCGCCATTAAAGAGTGTGGTCATGTGACCTGTATATGTGACCGGGGGCTGGGGCTTAGCCCCGGCCCTAACCCCGCTCCAATAGTTAAAACATTCAAAATATATATATTTTGTAACGTATGGTTATTAAAACAAAGCGCGTGGCGCGTTGGTGTGTTGGCTTTGTTAAATCTTTGAATGGAGGGGGAGGTCCGGGGGTCAAACCCCGCGGCCTCCATAACTTTTTATAACATAACCAAATTAATCAAAAAGGAAGGGACACGTGGCGCCAATGGGTTGGGCACGTGTCTGCACATCATTGGCTACAAATGACAAGTGTCAAAACCCGATTCAGCTTCAGAAGGTCGAAGAGACCCAAAATCCATCAAAATTTTGTCAAGAATGGTTTCCTGTAGCAAAAGTTATGCCAATAACTAAATCCCTCCTCTTTTCCCCAATAAACTCCACTAAATTAGGAGTAGCGGGAGTTAGTCTCACTAAAAATAGTAAAGGAATCAAAGTTGGCGGACTCCGCCCCAAAAAACGTGCCATTAAAGAGTGTGGTCATGTGACCCGTATATGTGACCGGGGGCTGGGGCTTAGCCCCGGCCCTAACCCCGCTCCAATAGTTAAAACATTCAAAATATATATATTTTGTAACGTATGGTTATTAAAACAAAGCGCGTGGCGCGTTGGTGTGTTGGCTTTGTTAAAGCTTTGAATGGAGGGGGAGGTTCAGGGGTCAAACCCCGCGGCCTCTATAAATTTTTATAACATAACCAAATTAATCAAAAAGGAAGGGACACGTGGCGCCAATGGGTTGGGCCACATGTCTGCACATCATTGGCTACAAATGACAAGTGTCAAAACCTGATTCACTGACAACCGTCCATTACAAATGCGCCATGTTTTTCTCTGCCACATCATCAAATGCCAAGTCACCGTATGGTCATGCCACCTCATCATCCATACGGACTGTACGGACTGCCCAGTGAGCATCCATTTTTTTTTTTTTACTGTTTGGCGATTCAGACAGATCGCGATATCTCTCGCTCCCAACGTCTGTTTGAGACGAAATGAATTGCGTTGGGTTCGTAACAACGAGGGCTACAAACCCATTTGTTTTGAGGAAATTATGAGAACTTTGATTTTTGAGGTAAAATTTGACCCCTGGTCCAGATTCTGATCATTGGTCTTGCAAGTAGTCTGAAAAAGTATGTTCCTTTGGACCGAGCTCTCCACTTCCTTCTATGGTGTCAAAAGAAATTTTTGCATTATCAGCGATCTTCCGCCTTCAGCATCCTCTGCCTCAACATTTTACCTCTGTGCTTCAACAATGTGAGTCTCTCCTTCCTCTTTCTTCTTTTCTGGACATTCATAAGACTTGTGTCTGACCTTTCCGCATGTGAAGAATTTTATCACTCCACCTCTTCTTCTTCCTCTACCTTTAGTACGAGGAAAAATGTTGTTATCAGCATACTCTCCTCTTTGATCAACATACTTCCTTCTCTATCCAGCATACTGCCTTCTCTATCCAGCATATTTTCCTTTCTATGTGATTCCACCTCTTTCAATTTGAGGTTTCTTTAATTCTTCCTTAGGCCTCTGATTTTTGTCTTGGACGACTGATTTTCCGCTGGCTTGACTCCTACCTTGGCCTCTTTCACCTTGTTTTCGGCTCAACTTATCTTTATCTTTTAAATCCATCTGATAAGCATCTTACACTGTTCGGATGGTCATCATGCTCATCTCATCCTGAATGTCGTATCTCAGACCATTCATGTACCTGGAAAACTTTTCATCATTACTTTCGTGATGATCTACCTTGATGTTCAACCTGTAGAATTCTTCAGTGTACTCCTTCACTATCATCAGCTTCTGTCTCAAATTTTGCATTTTTCAAAACAAAGTAATCTGGTAATCCCTGGGAATGAATTTATCTTTCATCTTTCCAATCATCCTATCCCAACTCTTGATTTTCTACTTACCTTGGCAGCATTTGTTAGCTTGCAGTTCATCCCACCATAATGTTGTATGTCCTTTAAGTCTCATGAAAGCATGTTTGACCTTCTTGTCTTCTTCAACATCTTCATAGTCAAAATATGTGTCCAGAGCTCTAATCCAATCTAGAAGCTCTTCAGCATCCAAGTTTCCCTCATAAACTGGAATGTCCATTTTGGATCTTGCACTCATTCTTGCAATAGCTCTAATCAAGCGTTCATTTGTTGCATCTTCTGCTGCAATTTCTTCTTCTTCATGTCCAGTGTCATCTTCACTTTCAGACTCACTGACATCTCCAATATCAGTTGTGCACCTTTGTTTTATTTCCACATCCACGAGTCTGGCACGAATTTCATGCAGATCTCTTTCCACTTTTGGATTCTGCACCTGCCTGCCCCTTCCTTTTGGCATTTCCCTATCCTCTGGCAGATCGATTATTTGCCTGTCTCTTCTCCTTAGCGGCATGGTTGAAATTACTTCTCTCTTTTCCTTATTGAAATATACAAAAAAGAATCAAGCTCTAATAATAGATGGTGTAGACATAGACCCACTCGACCCTCTGATCAATGCCCGCTTCACATGATCGTTCTTTATTTCTACTAAGATGAATAGCCTCTTTCGGATTCCCTGCTGGAATTTGCAAGTTGCTAATCCACAGGTCCTTTTTCGGTAACTCTCCTATGTGAATAGCACTAGGTGTGAGCCCCTTTACCCCCTAACTACCACAATGTTATGACTAAGGTCTTACCCAAATTAGCTTGTCGTAACTTCGTGAATTCGTAGGTTTGCGAGTCTAGGCTCTTGATTCTTCCTCCTCAATTCCATGATACCTGAAGTGTCGATATGGGTATAGCTCCCTTGTGTCAGCACCCTTCACACATGACCACCGGCTAGGCTAACTCTAGCACTTTTTGCTTCTCGCCGTTTCGTGAGGTTCGATGTCAAACTCCTGGTTCTTGTCTCATGAATCCTCGAGACACGAGAGGTCAATGGGGTGTTGACTTCTTTCAAAAGATGACACGCATCCACCAGTCTCTTCCATGGGCCCACCTTGTGATTCTACCATGTGTCCCTCATTCTATCTTCACACTTCATGATTTCGATCCTCAAGCAGTGCCACCTTTGTATCCCCAACACCCGAGTGTCGAGATCCTGAACTCCTCGATACTCCTTATCACAGTTCATGACTTCACAAATTCTCCTTCTAATCTTCAATTCTTCAACTGTCAAATTTTGACACATCATCCACACAGTCCCATAATGGAACTTCTTTCCCTTTTACGACTTCGAGAACCTTGATCCAAAACTTTCAACCCTTCAACTCACAAAGCCTAGAAATAAGATTTTGCGAGCGATCCAACGGCCTTGGCTGACTTGGATCCTACAGCCCTGATTTCTTCTAAGATTACGCTTGAGGAAAACTTGTCATAACGTTCCTACTTCTCTACAAGGTCTGACGACTCTTGTGACTTCAAGAACTCTTCTCAATAATTTCGACTGTCTGTTTCTTCCTGGACAATTCTTGCGAATTTAACCAAATATTTATCCACGGAACTTACCCGCCTGCAACGCAAACTTGTTACACCTCCTTTCAACACCTCAAGGCACTAATATTTTGTGATTTTCTTCAACAACTATGAAGACTCTATCCTTCCTAATATTTCTCCAACTCTGAGTCTTAAAGAAGACTCCCGCATGCACTCCTTGCGGCGAATCCTTCAATTACTTCAAAGAATTGAATATCTTTGACTCTGCGCACTCCCTACAACAGTAGTCCTTCAACAATTCCTTAGGTTCACAAACTCTGGAACTTAACTTGGCCTATGTACACCTTGCATGGATCCTGTGCTCAACTTGCACTTCTGTGAAAATCAGAACAATTGTTATCCCTCCTGAGCTCTTAGAGATAAAACTCTGAACTCTTGTCAGCGCACTCCTTGCAAACAACTTCACTGCACTCCTTGCAGGAATTTTACTCACTCAGGCAGAGAAACAATTGAAACTCATTCCTTACTCTCTCTCTCAGACTTCAAACACAAAGAATGAAATCATATACACAACATATAAACCAAATGTATAATAGAAAGTAAACATCCATGAGCATAACACTCAAAATGCATACACAGAGAACAAATACGACACCATGAATTTGAATCGAAGCTCTTTCTATTAATTCAAATCTATGTACATGGGTGTTTTCAACTACAGTTCTCTGCTCTCTTCTCTATGCTCTATGCTCTATTGACATAATAATATTTCCAGTATACAATGAGGGTTTCTATATCCCATTTTCCTCTTGCGCTCTAAAACTATCTAATCTAAGCATTAAATTCCATCTTCCTACATTCATCACACATAAAGGCTCCTACCTACTATGGACGAGAGCAGATCGCTCAAGGTCCTTTTACAATAATACAAGCATGCCTCCACTTAATGAATTCATTAATATTTCAAAATATGTGCTCAATTCTTTTCCAACTGTCTCTTATCTCCACGTTGTCTCACTGCTAGATATGCATGCACGCCTTGCGATGCTCCTGCATCATAAATGATACAAATTAAGAAGAATTTGAAAGATGCCAAAGACAGGCAGAAAAGTTGTGCTGATAAGAATAGAAACCATAGAGAATTCAAAGTGGGTGATCATGTTTTCTTGAAAGTAAAAACTAATAGGAGTTCCCTGAAGCTAGGAAGTTGTGCCAAGTTGGAAGCAAGATTTTGTGGGCCGTTTGAAATCCTGGAAAGGATTAGGCCATTTTCATATAATCTTTCATTACCTGCATCTATGACTGTACATATTGTGTTTCATGTTTCATTGCTTAAGAAATATATACCTGATGCTAATCATGTTATTGACTAGAATGTGGTTCAGGTGGAACCAGAAGGTGTCCTGCAAGTGCATCATGTGTGCATATTGGACAAGAAAAACAAATAGCTCCAGAATCGAGCTATAGGGATTGTAAAGGTCCAGTGCACTTGGTACCATCCTGAGGATGCGACATGGGAGAATGAAGATGTTATGTGGGTAGAGTACCCACATCTTTTTGAAAATTTTGAAAATCCTACAGAGACAGTGTAAAGTTACACTAAGGACAGTGCAGAAATAAGGGGAGGGGGAATTGTAATGTCCCCAAGGCTGAGCCCTGTTGTAAATCTTGTTTATGAAATGAATTGTAATTATGTTCTTTTTTATAGGCTGGTGAGCCAAGTTAATATAAGCTGGTGGGATTATGTGATTATTAGGCTAGAGAGCCTAAGTGTTGAAGGCCAAGAGCCTGATTTTGTACATGTATCTATGCACATTATTAATAAAAATATAAACACCAATGAGTGAAAACTGACCACGATGAATGAGTGATGGGGGACTAAGATTCCACAGAGTGGACAAGGGATTAGGGGCTGGAAGGTGGGAAGAGGGGCTAAGTGTTGAGCCTAGGGGCTAATCCTAAGGGCTTAAGCCTTGGGAATAATATTTTAATATTATTCCAAAAAGAATGTGAATATATGTTTTATCCTAAGTTCTTGTTGGAATGACAAGTAACTTACAAATAGGGAGGAAGTCATGCTGATGGAACGCATGCAGTTTCATTTGTGATGAGTGTCAACCAAAGAACATGTAGATAAAACAACTGAGATGAGGCGTGGTGGGGGGGGCGCCTCCACTCTACCCGACCATCTGAGTGTGAACCAGTCCGACCTTGGCAAGAGACCTCGTACATATTATAAATCATACATCCTATCTGATCCCTACAAAAGACCTCGTGCATCTTTTGAACCATACATCCTATCCAACCCCTGCAAGAGACCTCGTGCCATTCTGAAACTGGGGGCCGGAGTCTATGTATTGATTTTGGGGATAGCCTGTGTTGATTTCTGGAAAAGCTGATGCATCCTCTATCTGAGGAGATTGAGCCTATGTGTGGAGTCTCTATCCCAAATCCATAACTGTGAGACCATCCTGTCATTGCTGAGCCTATTTGGAAATCCCGTGTTTATTTTCCATGTTGGTTGTTGTGGCCACGCAGTACTGGACTACATGTGGCTTTTTGTCCAGTTTGTATAATACTCTCTCTAGGTGAGAGAGGTGATTGAAGTTGGAAGAACAGGATGCTTGGCCTGTGAGCGACTCTCTACAAGTGAGAGAGTGCATAGAGGAAGGAGAGAACTCCTGGAAGGAACCCTGTAGCTTCCATAGAGCTTGAAGACTTCTGGTCTAGTCTGTTGCTGAAATCCAAGGCAAGGGAGGTTAGCAATCGAAGGACTATCTAGGTGATAGAGAAGGTGTATACTCCTGGGGTGCAACAGGCATGTGTGGAAGGAGAGTCTGTGGCAGTGAGTATGAGTGGTTCCTGGGAGAAAATTATTTCCTTGTGACTATGTGTTTTCCCTGTAACCTCAGCCTAGTCTAGGATTCCTTGCCTTGGGATGGAGCTTAGTCCCATCTCGGGGGTGACCCACTGCTGAGCTTGAAGAGCAGTGTGGTCTAAGGCTGGGAGGTTTGTGGAAGGCCTGCACTAGGTTGGTGGAATTACCACTGTTTCAGAGATAAGTTCCAAATGATGTTTTAATTATGTTTCTGCATGTCTGTGTAATTATAATTATCATGTATTCTACTTTGCATATGTATTAATGTTAAATCCATTGATTATTCATAATAGCAGTAATTCTTATGCTTACTCTGAGTTCTCCGTTTAACCTTCTTTAAATGCATGATATATATATAATTAAGTATGAGTATTGTTATTCCATGATGTAGCACCTACCCTGAGTGAAAGGGGGTGTTACATATGGTTCCATGACCATCTCTAATGGTTATGACACAAAAAAACTTACCCTGTATCCTCATGCTACACCCAGTGCACAACCTGAAAATTCTCTATTGATGGACATTGAGGATGAAAGTGCTTTGCCCATTCTAACTATAGGAAAGGCCCTGAGTTTCAAAGACGAGACAAAGGATGAGTTAATCAACTACTTTATTTGTGACCCCTCTGTTGTTACATAGAACATAGACCATCGATTGATCAAAGTCTTTGACCCTATTGCCCAAGAAGAAATGAACTCGGAAATGTTCTTAGAAACTGTTGGCAATAAAATTAATTCAACTGTAACAATAGCCACTGTAACAGTGAACAATGTAACAGTAGATGATGAAACAAAAATAGCTGAATTATTTCCTAGAGTCAGTTCTAAGAGTGTCGTTGTGGAAGTCGAACCTGGAAAAACCTTGAACATCAATCTTGATCTCTCCACTGTTGAAACTTGTCGATTGATGAAATTATTGACTGTACATAAAAAAGCATTTTCCTGGGATTACATGGATATGAAAGGCATTCCCTCTGAACTATGCACCCACCATATATACATCAAATAATATTGCTGACCCATTTGCCAACTGCAGAGGAGGATGAACCCAAACCTTAAAGAAATTGTTAAGGAAGAACTTCAAAAACTTCTCAATGTCGGATTCATATATCTTATATCAGACAGCGAGTTGGTATCACCATTGGTTATTGTTCCTAAAAATAATGGTAAGTAGAGAGTGTGTGTGGACTATAGAGCCCTGAATAAGGCCACGCAGAAGGATCATTTCCCTCTGCCATTTATTGATCAGGTTTTAGACAACCTAGCCGGGAATTTTTTTATTTATTTCCTAGATGGATTCAGTGGCTATAACTAGATACAAATTGCTCCACGGGACCAAGATAATACCACCTTTTCCATCCCTTGGGGTACATTTTCCTACAAGGTTCTCCCATTTGTCTTGTGTAATGCACCAACCACTTTCCAGAGAGTTGTGATTGGTATTTTCTCTGATATGGTGAATGGCTGTATGGAAATATTCATGGATGAATTTACACCTTATGATACCGATTTCGAAGAAGCTTTGTCTAATCTAGAAAACATGCTCAAAATATGTAGACAGTCTCATCTTTCCTTAAGTACATAAAAGTTCCATGTGATGATGCGCGAAGGGGTAATGTTGGGACACTTCATCTCTTATGCAAGGATTCAGGTAGATCCATCCAAAATGCAGGTAATTTTGGACATTCCAACTCCATCAACTCAGAAAGAGGTAAAGAAGTTTTTTAGGGCACGTCGGGTATTACAGTATATTCATTAAAAATTTCTCTAAACTTGCCTCTCCATTGTTTTTTCTACTAACAAAAGATGTTGACTTTCATTGGACTGACAACTTTGAATTATCTTTTGCAGATCTTAAACATAAATTGTCCACAACTCCCATCTTGAGAGGGCCCAATTGGGCTCTTCCTTTTCACATTTCTTTAGATTCCTCAGAGACTGCAATTGGTGCAGTACTAGGGAAACAAGAGAAAAAAGAACCCTACACTATCTACTATATCAGCAAGAACATGGCTCATGCTGAGTTAAATTACACAGTTACTGAAAGAGAATTCTTGGCAGTAGTTTATGCAATCAATAAATTCAGGCATTATGTAACTGGTTATCCCACATTTATTCATACTGATCATACAACCATTAAACATCTAATGAATAAACCTATTACTAATGCCCGAGTGACAAGATGGTTGTTACTATTGCAAGAATTTGACATCACTATAGTGGATAGACCAGGAAAAGAAAATGTGGTTGTTGATTTTCTCTCAGGATTACATATAAATGATGATAATTCACTTGTAGAAGATTCCTTTCCTGATGAACATGTTTTTGCAGTATCTGCTCACTCACCTTGGTATGTAGACATTGCTAATTATTTGGTTGCAGGGAAGGTACCTCCAAATGTATCTCCTCGAGAAAGAAGGAAGATTATTCAAAAGAGTGCTAGGTATAGTTGGATAGGAGGATACCTCTTCTACATAGGCTTGGACCAAGAAATCAGGAGATGTGTGAGGGATGCTGAAGTTTATGACCTGCTAAAAGCTTGCCATGATGGCCCTTGTGGGCATCATTTTGCTGATAAAAGGACTGGGCATACAATTTTAAGGATGGGCTATTTTTGGCCCAACATATTTCAAGATTTGAATAAGTATGTCCAAGCTTGTGATAGTTGCCAACGCATGGGTCAGCCAACTCACAGGGATGAGATGCCTCTCCAGTCTCAGATAGTGTTAGAGCCTTTTGAGAGATAGGCCATGGATTTTGTAGGACCCATTTACCCACCTTCCAATTAGAAAGTTTATATATTGGTTTGTACAGATTACATGACCAAGTGGGTGGAGGCAAAAGCACTTATCAAAGCCTCAAAAGAATTTGTCTTAGCATTTTTGTTTGAAGATATATTTTTTAGGTTTGGAATTCCCAAAGAATTGGTAACTGATGGACCCCCTTTCACATCATATAAATTTGAATCTCTACTCAGTAAATATCATGTTTTACATAGAATAGCTTCTCCATACCATCCACAAGGCAATGGCCAGGTGGAAAGCACCAACAAATTTATGTAAGCCATTCTTACTAAAATACTGAGAGAAAATTGTAGGGATTGGTCTGACAGATTGCATGAATCTCTATGGGATTACCAAACTACTTGGAGGATCACAAGTGGTTTTTCTCCTTACGAGTTGGTATATGGAAAAATCCCTATTTTCCCCATTGAATTTGAAATCAAAACCTTAAGAACTGCATCAGCAATCAACCTCGACTTGACTATGGCATAGAAAGCTAGACTATACCAACTCAACGAGCTTGATGAAAAGTGTTTGGACACCATCCATCAAACCACAGTGATTCAACAACAAAGAACAAAATGGCATGACCGAGTCATCAAGAAGAAATTATTCCAGAAAGGAGATTGGGCTCTGCTGTATGATTCACGCTTTAAGGAATTTCAAGGTAAGCTGTGTACACAATGGCTAGGGCCTTACGAGGTAGACACTATTTTTCCCAATGGGACAGTTCGGTTGATTACTATTGATGGATCCAATACAGAGTTACATGCAAATGGTCATCGCTTGTGTCTACATCAATGTCCATTGTCCAAGGCAGAATTCAAAACTAAATGTACAATTGATACAACTTATCAATTCTTAAACACAAAGGAGCTTTCTCCTTCCGCTTCTGAACTTTAGGACTTCTTTTGCTCAGACCTTGTATATAAATAACCTCAGCAAAATTTGCATTTATCTATTTTTAGTTGAAATTTCTCTATTTTCTTTACTATGCTAATAAAGCTTTGAAAGGTATCAGGCGGTTATGTGTGTGCAGGTGGATTGATGAACAAGAAGGTTCAGTAGCGCAAAATGAGTCAAACAATTAGTTCATGGAAGTTGAAAAACTTCCGAGAAACTAAGTAATGTAGCTTTTGACCAATTTCTATACTGTTCTACACCTTCTTCCGATAAATTGGCCAACTTCCATGTTGTTACACCTTCTTCTGATAAATTGGCCAATTTCCATGTTGTTACACCTTCTTCCGATAAATTGGTCGATTTCCATGTTGTTACACCTTCTTCCGATAAATTGGTCGATTTCCATGCTGTTACACCTTCTTTCGATAAATTGGTCGATTTCCATGTTGTTACACCTACCTCCACCATTTTTTCGAAGAACCTATTGATACACTAATTGTTGTCATTCTTTCTTGCCACTCCACTCTTTCTTTTTCGCATTTTTGCCAATGTTGTTGCTCCATCCCTCCAATCTTTCAATGCCACAACACCACTAATTAGACAATACTAATGCTCTCTATCCGAAAGTACTACTTCATAATGACTTGACTTCACATCTGGTGATTTCCAATTGGCTAACTACAGTAAGGACTCTGTTTTTTCTCAAGTTGTCATTTCTCTCATGATCCTTCATCATGTTAGCTATTCTGCACAACTCAGATGGTAGTTGGATAGTGCGGTTACTCCGACAGGTCGTTATGTGCAGTAAGATATAAGGTACATGATTAATCCTACGTGTTAAAGTAATGAAGATATAAAAGAACACTTTCCTATTTACAAACCAATTGTCATAAATCGATGCACCCAGAGCCAATCCACTTAGTTGGGGGGGAAACATAAATCTAGTCATCCATACAAAGTTTTATACACACCTCCACCACCTTTCCTCCCACTCTTCCTTTTAATGATACACTGTATTCTTTCTACAAACCACGTTCAAGCTTGTTGTGTCTCTACTTTAGGTGATAGTTTCTCCTCCTACATTCTCGTTAAACTCTCAAGCAACATCATGGGAGGATCAGCTGTGAGATATGAACCCACAACTATGGACAATTTGCTACAACATCCAGAGGCCTACCAAATATTTCCCCAGGCCGGTTGGATATCATATTTTAAAAAGTTGAAGGGGTTTAATGAGGACGAGGTATTGGAGTTTAGTCAAAATCTTACTGAAGGGTATTCAATGGTGAATGGGGTAAGGATTCTAGTGTCAAAAGAATGAATTGCTGCTGTAATAGGGTTGCCAAGATTAGGAGAGCAATGGTTTAACAGAAAAACACATCTTCTAGATGCACAAAAGGGTTTCCTCGTAAACACCGAGCAAGTTCAGAATAAAGGCAGAGGTGCAGATGTCAATTCCTTACCAGATCCATGGGAGAAAGTTGCAGAATTTCTTAAAAGGTACATTACCTGTGAAGGTCAATACCAAGTTGTTTATTTTTCTGATTTCATCTTATTATCACATCTGCGACATCAGAAATTCATAAAGATTCATTATTTTCTCCTCCATTCATTGCATAACATGGATCATTCTATAAAAAAATCCAAGAACCCCAAGAAATACATTTCTAATCATAGACTCATCGGCCTATTAATTAGTAAAGTTATGGGCATCTCCAATAACCCATTACCTATTGTAGCAGACCAGCCACATTCTATACATATAGATATGATTGCACCAATCCTTGAAAACACAACCCATGGACCTCTTCCTGAGCCTCTACCCTCGACTGCAATAGCAGTGAAAACCCCTACTATCGCTGCCCATAAGACGACTTAGAAAAGAAACCACATAACCCGAAGCCATCTTGGCACCAGCTAGACAAGCCTCGACAAAATTGCATTGCAACAGCCTATAGATGTGTTCGAACAAATAGATGAACAACCAACCACTTGACCAAGACATGTGTCACAACACTTGGCTGCACCACCTATCATTGAAAACCTACCTCCTATCTCTAAAAAGAAAACCCCTGCTCCTATCTCTGGATCACCGAGAAAGAGAACAAGGTCAACATGGTCCATTGTGACACCTATCATTGACAAACTACCCCCTGTCTCTGAAAAGAACACCCATGTTCCTATCTCTTCATTACCTCGAAAGAGAGCAAGGTTAGCACGGTCCACTGTAACATCAAGTCTACTTACCTCCTCTTTTTTTGCACCGACATTCACACAGAACCCTCCTATTGCTGCAATAGTCGATCAAGCACCTACTATCATTACCAGTACATTTTCTCAGAAAAGAAAATGCCCATTCAAGGGAAAACCTCAGAGATCCCTTGACCAAATTGTATCAACAACAAATCAGATCCCTCTGGCTACTGTGACAGAGAATTTTACAGAGGTACAAATACCAGGTTTTACTTTATGCACAGAACTTCAGGAAACTATTCTCTCATTTCAGAGTGAATGTACTCAAATCGAAGCAGAATCATCAACTCTGCCTGATGATTCTATGCATCACACGTCCATTGACGATGTCCAAATCATCACACACCCCAGTATACCAAAATATCCTCCTTGTGTGGTTGACGAAGAATGGTTCGTTCCTCCTCCAACAATGAATAAGAAAACCCCTGCTTTCATTTCTATTTTACCCAGGAGAAGAACCAAGTCCACCAGGTCTGCCAAAGCTGCAATTGGATGGCAGCATGTGGAATGGGCTATTCCTATTCTTTGCCCACTATCCTCTATGGTTGATACAGGGATGGTTCCAAAAGAACCAATTGTCCATGTCGAGACTGTTCCACAAGAACCAATCCTGATAGACACAATTGTTACACAAGAACCAATTGTCCAAGTCGATACTATTACACTAGAACTAGCTACTCCATAGAGGATTGTCCCACCAAATCTAGTAATACAATAACCAATTGTCCATGTCGAGACTGTTCCACAAGAACCAGTCCTGACAAACACAACTGTTACACAAGAACCAGCTCCACAACATGCTGAGGATGTGCCACTTGCCCAATTGTTTTCCCAAATGGAGAGAAAGATCAAGAATACAGAAAATTCCAGAATCCCTGCACTAATAACAGAGAATGTTAACCTCAAAGCAGAGTTAAATACCTTGAAACAAGAGGTGGAGGCTGCTCGATAGAAGAATCCAGAAGGGATAACCTTGGACATCCTAGCACTGACAAAAGATTTTATGGACAGAAACAAAGAACTCATGTGCTTTGAGTGCGAAAAAATTTACTTTGAGGTAGGATATGAGGTAGTCATAGTTCCACTCACTAAAGGACTAGCAACTGTCTCAGTCAAGACTGAACATGAACTTACTGCTACACAAAAATCAATAAAACAGAGGAGATCTCAACGTCATAAAACAATTGTTAGTATACTAAAAGCTTGCAAACAAGAACCTTTGTTTCCTTCACAAGTTGTTACTCAAGCAACTCAAATTTATTCTATTCTCAAAGATAAATAAACTTAGACAAATCGTTGACACAACAGATTTTCTTTTGGACACAACATTTTTCAATACCGAAACTTAGCAAATTCTCTTAGCAATTTTTCACTGAAGGAGACAGTTATGTACTTCAACTACAAAGTAAGGTTTGATTGTTTTTTGCATGAGGACATGCAATGTCTTTAGTTGGGGGGCATGTTACGACCCAAAAATTTCCCTTTTTCGCTACAACTTTTGCCCATTCAACCTTCTCATTCCTAAGCTAAATGACTATTATAATGAGTACTAAGACCCTTTTTCCTAAGGTATGAACTATTCATCTCACTTTATATTTTCATTTACTTAGCATGTTTGATTGGTAACATTCACATATTTTACCCATGAAATGATTTAAATAATGATCAAAATGCTTAGAACAACCCACTTTGAGAAACCCACTGTTGTTACAGCTATGTGCCAATCTTGGAAATTGTTACACAACTACTGCAACACAAGCCCATCAACCCTAGAAGCTGTTACAATAGTCGCCACTAGTCCTGTTGTTATACAACTACTGCAACACCTGCTGATGATAGATGCTATCTCACGATGTTGATCAACTGGAGTTCTAGATTTTGTATTAATGATATCAAACGAACTGCTTGAGAATCGGGGATTCTCAAGACTATTTTGATTATGTTCTATTGAATGAATATGACTTTAAATAGCATAACTTTGGTAATGAAGGTTTAATTTTTTTGACTGGAGAAAGAAAAGTAATGCTGATTGTACACAAACATTTTTGGCAATTGAATGAAAGAGTGGATTGAATTCCTTTAACAGAAAGTAACCTATTTCTTTGAGTGGATTCAGTGAGAAGGAAAGGACCCACCTTCCTCACCAATTCCCCTCCATTTTGAATTCTAGATTAGTTGTTTTAAATGTGAATGATTTAACTGTTAGACATTTCTAGAATACAACTGTTGTTATAGTTTAGTTCCTTCTTGTTAGATGTGCATAAACTTGTCTCATGAGAACTAGAAGTCGATTGTTGAACATTGATGGAGAACTACTTTCCCTTTTTCTGCACTAGGTTAAAATCTTGTTTCCGAGAAATAAAAGTGTGAAGTACCTTCTTGCAATAAGTAGATTTCCTTTCTGCAAATAGTATAGAGCTTCTTTCTGAAAAAGTAAATTAGAAAGCTGGATTAGAGTAGGCAATACAGGGATCTTATACATTCCTCATATTAGATTGCAATTATGATTTCAAATCTATAGAACTCCAGCTGTATCATCACACCAGTGTTAGTGATAAATTTTTTTTTTTTAATTCCCTACAACAATTAGATTAGAGATGTTTTCTTAATATAGCATAGACTGTGCACAATTATCTTGAAATAACAGACTTCCTTGGGTTGACAATTTATATTGAACACTTTGATTTTCTATTCAATTAGACAATTAAAGTGCCCAACAATCGTGGCATGATAGAATCTCAAGAACCTCCCCAGATGACGATATCTCACAAGAGAAATCCAACATGGGCAAGGGAACATATACAATATGGAGAGAAGTATGGTGCCCCAGAAGGAACCATGAGACAGATCAAGAAACCTAAACCATTCTCCAGTTATATGGCTTTGATGTGTGATAACATAGAGAAGGAGCCTACTTTCTTTGAAGAATCCATTCAAAAGAAAGAATGGGCAGATGCCATGACAAAATAATACCAATATATTATAAAGAATGATGTATGGGAAAGATTTGGTATCTTCCAAATGGTTATACAAGATAAAACATGCTACTAATGGAAGTATTCAAAAACATAAAGAAAGGTTTGTAGCTCATGGATTTTCTCAAAAGGAAGGAATTGATTATAAAGTGATGTTTTCTCCTATAGCTAGATACACTTCTATCAGAACCGTCATGTCTCTTGCATCTAAGATGAAGTGGAAGTTACACCAGATGAATGTGAAAATGACCTTCTTAAATGGTGTCATTGAAGAAGAAGTGCATATAGAAAAACCTCAAGTGTTTTAAGTTTAATATAGAAAGACACTTTTCCATAGGTTGAATAAGGCTTTGTATGTGTTGAAGCAAGATCCTAGAGTTTGGTATGGAAGAATTGACAGTTTCCTGACGAGCTTGGTCTTTACCAAGAGTAAAGTTGATTCTAACCTTTACTTCAAGGTTATGAATGATGAGCCAGTTATATTATTGTTGTATGTGTATGACCTATTCTTAACCGGAGAATAAAATCTCATCACTAATTGTAAGAAGAAGCTCATTGTAGAATTTCATATGAAAGACCTAGGCCTGATGAACTATTTCCTAGGTCTCAAAGTTTGGAAAAGCCCAGATAAAATCTTCCTTAAACAAGGGAAGTATGTTGGTGAAATATTGAATAATTTTGATATGTTGGAGTGTAAATCCATGAACACACCCATGGAAACAAAGTTTAAGCTCCTGGTTGAGACTTCGTTAGAATTGGTTGATGCTATGCAGTACAAACAGATCATTGGATCGTTGATGTATCTGACGAATACCAGGCTAGATATATATTTTGTTGTGAACACCTTGAGTCAGTATCTGGTAGAGCCCAGACGTGTTCACCTTGTTGTTGCACAACATGTGATGAGATACATTAAGGGTACGTTGGAATTTGGTCTCTGTTATAATGGATATCCTGACTTCAGAAGGATTGGTTATAGTGATTCATATTGGGCTGGAAGTGTTTCTTACAGAAAGAGCACTTCAAGATGTTGTTTTAGTCTGGGGTCAACCATGAATTCATGACAGAGTAGGAAGCAATCCATTTTCTCTCTTAGCATAGAAGAAGCATAATACATTTCAGCATGTTCCACCAGTTGTGAATCCATATGGCTTCAGAGGTTTTTGACAGGTCTATTTGATCTGGAGGTGGAAGCAATTTTGATTCAATGTGATAACCAGAGATGTATAAAGATAACGAAGAACCTTGTGTTCCATGATATGTCAAAGAAAATAGAAATATGGTATCACTACATTCGTGATATGGTGCAGAGGGAAGCTATAAAGATCTAATATGTTGGCACAGATGAGCAGGTTGTATATGCTTTGACCAATACTCTATCTTGTGTGAAGTTCGAGAACTTCTCAGACAAGATTGGTGTTGTGTGAAAGGACTTCCCTCGAAAGGGGGAGTGATGTTAATGATACTATATTATCCTGACCAACAATGGGTAGCTCCATTAGGATTGTATATCCTAGAGGACTGATCATCCCTAGGAAGATCGTGAAGGTCCGATAAGGACAGTCTATTAGAGTACATGTGCATGTATATAACAGTTTTGGTCAGTAGTGGTAGCTCCATTAGGAGTTTTTATAATCCTAGGGAATATTATGATTCGTGGGAAAATCTCGAAGGTACAGTAAGAATAGTTTTTCATAGTACCACGTGGTAGCTCCATTATGATTTTATATCCTAGGGAATATTAATATTCCTGGACAATTCCCTAGGGACTGCCAGAGTACCAAAAAATGTTGTTGCACCTTTCTCATTCTGTTTCTAAATGATGATGATGTTGATGATGTTTGTGATATCAACCTGGTACTGATGATGTTGATGATGTTTGTATCTCATCCTCATGATAATGATTCTAATGTTTATGTTGTTGTATCAGCCTCGTGTTGTTGATGATGATTTTGTATCAGTCTCGTATTGATTGATGACATTATATTAGTATTTTTCTAATTGATGTTGATGCAGATGATGATGATGCTCCAACTCCATGCTGTGAATGATGATGTTGAGGATAAGAAATTTTTTTGATGATTTATAGATATGTCAGTTAGTGTTCAAGATGATGATAATGTTGTTTCACTCTCTCTCTCCTCATGATGTTCTAGAATATGCTTCTTGTTAAGGGGGCGTGTTGAAATATTGTAACTGCAAAGACTATTCTAATTGTTATTGATTTATTATCATATAGATCAATCCCATTTTGTGAATTGATCATGTTTGTACTCATGTATGAACAAATCCCCTTTTGTGGAATGGTCAAACCCTAATTATATCATGCTAATTAAGAAGTCGGCCCCAAGGCTAAATAAAGTGGCTTTAGCCACTAGTTGAAGAAGTCAGCTATGCCCAGTGAAGAGACACCACCCTAGTGCCTTCCAGCTAGTATAAATAAGAGTGGAAGGGACCTCATTAGCTCACTCACTCAAGTCACTCAAAAAGTGCGCAATTTTGGATATAGTTGTAGTTGGGAGAAGAAGGAAGAGAGAGGCACATTGCTTAGTCTTGGTTATTCTCTAGTGTTTGGTATTTTATCTTGGCATTTTATTGGAAATCTATATTAAGGAATTTTTTGTTGGGTTTTCTCCCCCATGAGGATTTCTCAGGATAAATGTTGTGTATCTTATGATTGTGTTTTTCTCAATGATCCTACCTATGTTATTGTTATCTAGTAAATTGAAAATAACTTAATAGAATCTCTAAAAATTAACACAAATGTGGTGGGTTATGCATTACTAATATGAGACATTTGTGTCACATAGCCTGCAAAACTTTTATGTCTTTTACTTTCCTTGAATGTACTTGATGGAGCACCATGTGATTTTTCTTCCTGCATAATCTCTCTACACCAGGAAGGTTTCCTCTTATATTGAGGTGCATCCAAAGTTATCTCTACTTGTTCTATAGGTTCCATGGGATCATCCATATCTAGTGGCTCATCTAAATCATCCCTCTGCATATTTGGACTAGATGACTCTGAAAGTTGTACCCGAGAAGCTTCAAGATCCTCCATATTTGTATCAAGATCCAATTCTTTGGAACTTTTAAAAGAAATGTCTTCATGGAATGAGACATTACTGCTTACCTCAATATGTCATTCATGAGGTATGTATATATTGTAGACCTTGGATGTTTCACTATACCCCATAAATATTCTTTTCTTACTGGATGGTTCCATTTTCATTCTCTTATATTTTGTCACATGAATGTAAAAAAGACACCCAAATATCCTTAAGTGCCCCACATCTAGTTTCTCACCTATAAATGCTTCCTCTACAGTCTCCTTTCCCATAATAGAATGAGGGATTCTATTATGGATGTAAACAACAATACTTGCAACTTTTTCCCAGAGAGAAGTAGGAAGATCTTGATCACACATCATTGCTTTAATTGCCACACAAATAGTTTTTTTCTTTTTCTCAGCTACTCCATTTTGTTGGGGGTTATATGGAGCTGTAAGTTGTTTCTTGATTCCTTCTTTCTTGCAGAAGTATTCAAATTGGTGAGACTCATACTCAACACCATTGTATGATCTCAAGACTCTAATGTGTTTTCTAGTTTGATTTTCAATTAAATCCTTGAACTCATGAAAGTTTTTAAAAGTTTCAATATTTGTTTTCATGAATTATATCCATTACTTCCTAGATAATTCATCTTTAAAAATCACATACTACACATGCCCATTTAATGAAGGTGTGTCCATATTCCCACATACATCTAAATGAATCAATTCTAAGATCACCTTTTCCCTTTTATTGCTGACTGGAAAGGACTTATTTATGTTTTCTCCTAGCATGAAACCTTTAAAAATAATATTATGATTAAACTGAAAAGTAGGCATACCACTCACCATATTATGAAGTTTGATAAGCACTTTGAAGTGAAGATGCGCAAACCTCCTATGTCACAATTCACAACAATTGATAGTGCTATGAACTAGTGCCTGAATTTTCCCTTGGACTTTGTAATCTCCTCCTTCTTTGATTCCAATTACAATGGTTGAACTGAGATATGTATCCTTGGGCAATAAAAGAGCCTTCTTCTCCATGAAGATCACTTTATGACATTTATCCTCCAGAATTCCAACTAAGATAATATTCTTTGTTAATCCTGGAACATATAAGATATCTTCAATATGCAACATAAATCTAGAATCTAGTTGAAATGATGATGATCCAGTTCCTTTGATTGCATAGCTCACATCATCTCCCAAATAAAATTGAGAAGAGAACTTCACATTCTTAAACTTATCTATATTATCTTTGTTTCATGTCATGTTCCTGGAGGCACCACTTTCTACTATCTAGAATTTTGCACTATCTATCACAGTTCATGTGAGATCTGAAACAAGGTAATATTATTTTCTTGTTTCCTGATCACTAGAAACCTCTCTAGGCTTCCTTCTGTAAGTTCCTTCCTCTTTAGCAGYAGAATCAACATGAAATTCACCCTTATGTCCTTTTCTCGATTTGGGGCARTTMTTGTAAAAGTGACMTTTCTGTTAAYAGTTAAAGCATCTCACCCTTGAAATGTCAAACTCCTTACCTTTGTAACCACCAATATMTTTCTCCTTTTGAATAGAGAATTTCTTTCGAGTAGGGAATMTTTTCCCTTTRTTTGTTCTGGTTGTCAATGAAATATTTTCTTCTTTTGAGGAGTTGGTTCTGCATTGAATCCTACCTTCTTCCTTAAGGAAATCATGCCACAACCTTTCAAAGTTAGGCTAAGTCTCACTTGCATTTACACTAGACAGGAATGTTGAAATATTGTAACTTTGAAGTATATTAAGTTATTATTTTATAGATCAAATCCTCTTTTGTGGATTGATCAAGTCAAGTCTTGTATAAGATCAAATCCCCTTTTGTGGATTGGTCAAACTACATTTATATAGTGGTATTTATAAAGTCATCCCCTAGTAATTATAAAGTGGTTTTAACCACTTATAGGATAAGTCGTCCCCACCAAGTGAAGAGACATAACCCTAGTGTCTCCTCAACTTGTATTTATATGTGAGGATGGTGCTTGATTTGAACACACTCACTCTCACTCATCTATTGCACATATCTTGAAGGAAGTTGCAGTTGAAATTGCTAGAAGAAGGATAAGAGAGGTGCATGCTCAGTCTTGGTTCATCTTTGGTGTTTTGGTCTTAGTCTTGGCATTGTATTGGCAATATATTATTGAGGAAGTGTTTTGGGGGTTTTCTCCCCCATGAGGGTTTCCCAGGATAAAATGTTGTGTACCTTGTGATTTTTTTCTTTCAGTGATCCTCTTTATGTTGTTGTTTTAGAAATGCATTGAATGCTCATGTAATTTGGAAATAACATAATAACAATAGTAAAAAATTAACATGGTATCAAAACTTGAATTAATAGAGAATCTTTCACTGGGTATATAGACGTCACTATTGTCATACAAGAAAATTAGGGATTTTTACTGAAGAGGAATTTTTGACCAAAAAATATCTTGGGAAGTGTGCCCTTCCCTAGCACATCTTTTGGTAGCTTGAGAGAATTTTTCAATGGCCATATTCTCTAGAAAGTCAAACCCTAGTTTTGACTAGTACCAGAAAACTATAAAACTAGGAAACCAGAACCAATACTAGAAGTACCAGTCTAGAATTGTGTAGGTCAAGTTTCAAGGGGAAAAAATTGTAATTTTATGAAACAATCAGCTCCAACAAACTCGCCTCAACCCATCACATCTCCTGGTAAGCTCAGTTTCAATTTTTGAGCACTTTCATTTTCTAGTCATTTTCTTAGCTCCAGGTCAAGATGTCTGCAAGCACCAAGCTTTTTGACAAGCTAAAAGGTTTGGAAAATTTCTGTTCCTTGAAGTACATAATTGGATTCATTCTTGAAGAGAATGAGCTTGCAAAATTCATAAAATAAAATGTACTAGAACCCGAAGAAAATGCATCCAAAGAGAAGTACAAGAAGGATATGATTAAGGTTAAAAGAATAATTGTAGATTCCATTAATGTCCACTTGATACCTCAAGTGTCTTCTAATAATACTCAAAAATATATGTTTGATGACCTAACTAAAATGTATGAAGGAAAGAACATCAACCAGAAGATGAACTTGAGAACCCAACTTAAGAATACAAAGATGCAAAAAGGAGAAATAATTCAAGACTATTTCTCTAGGGTTTCTCAATTCAAGGAACAGTTAAAGGAAATTGGAGAGAAATTAGATGAATATGAACTTGTAATGACAACTCTGAATGGTCTCACAAGACCTTGGGATTCCTTCATCCAAACTACTTTTGAAAGAAAAGAGAAACTCAAATTTGACAGTTTATTGGAAGAATGTGTTCAAGAAGAAGCAAGAGTGGCCAACCGAGAAGCCATCCCATTAAGAGATGAAGATCAATACCTAGTTTCTCATGCTAAGGGTGGAAATAAAAAGTCTCATTTCCAAAGGAGACCCACTTTCATAAATAATTTTACTCTCTAAAGAGATTCTAAAAATATCATAAGGGTCAAAGAAAGGGAAAATGTTTCTCCTCTTATCAATGTTATCATTGTGAAAAGATGGGACACATTGCTAAGAATTGTCCTTCCATAAGGGAATATTACAAGAGGAGAAATAACAAAAGAAATCATGCCCATGTAGTTGAATATGATGAGCCACCCAAGAATTTAACTAAAGAAGAGATTGAAGAATATGTTTTGTTTTCCACTCTCTCGTGATCTGTGACACCTAGAGAGAATACTTGCCTCATAGATAGTGGTTCTTCCAAGCACATGATAGGTCAAAATAACACCCTCTCTAGCCTTATATAAAAGGACTTCCAAAAAAAAAAATCACTTGGATATGATTATCAATACCCTATCAAAGGAATGGGAGAAGCCACCTAAAAAATAGATTCAGGAACTCCGATGAGAATGAAGGATGTACTCTATGTACCAGGTTTGAAAAAGAACTTAATTTATATTTCATCCCTAGACAAGAAAGGATTCAGGGTTGCATTCATATATGGTGAATTTCTTATGTGATATAAAGGAAAAACTATAGAAGATGCAGTTGTTATTGGAATAAAAGAAGGTGGTTTGTACAAGTTAAAATGAAACTTAGATGTATCCTTGACTTACTTTACTGAAATTCCTTGTGAAATTTATCATAGAAGACTATCTCACATCAACTATAAACCCTTACCATATGTAAGAAAGGTAGTTATAGGTTTACCAAAACTAAAGGTTGATCATGAAGGTGTATGCAAGGGATGTGCACAAGGAAAGAACATAAATAATCCTTTTCCAAAGAGAGACAACAAAACAAAAGGAATTATGGAACTTGTCCACTTAGATATATGTGTTCCAATGCCATCAACATATCTAAGAGGGTATGCATATTATGCATATTTTATTGGTTCTTACTCTCATAAGAATTGGGTTTATTTATTGAAGTCAAAAGATGAAGTATTTGGAAAGTTCAAATAATTCAAAGCCTTGGTAGAAAACCTCTCCGAGAGGAAAATCAAGATACTCACATCAGACAATGGAGGAGAGTACACTTCAAATGAATTTGGAAGATTTTGCAGAGATGTCTAGATTAAGAGAGAACTCACCACTCCCTATAATCCTCAACAAAATGGTGTAGTAGAAAGAATAGAACGATTATGGAAGAAGTAAAGACTATGATTCACGGTCAAGATATTCCAATGCACTTATGGGTTGAATCAGCAAGAACAACAATATATGTACAAAACAAAATATCCCATAGTGCACTTGGATTCAAAACTCTCAAATAAATGTTAACCAAAAAGAAGCCAGAAGTAAGCCATCTCAAAATATTTGGTTGTCCATTATTTGTAAAAATTCCAAAAGAAAAGAGAACTAAGTTGAATCCTTTAGGAAAGAAGGGAATATTTGTTGGATACTGTGAGGTCTCTAAGGCCTTCATAATTTACATACCATGTTACCATCATATTGAGATCAACAGAGATGTAACCTTTGATGAAGATGTAACACTCAAAAGATCAAGGAAATGCTAGCTTGAAGAAGTATATGAAGAAGAACCTATAGCTCCCAGAGTTTTAGAACCCGTGAAGGAAGTCACAGTTACCCCTAATGATGATATTCCATAAGATCATGATATGATAGAATCTCAAGAACCTCCCCACATGACGATCTCTCACAAGAGAAAGCCATCTTGGGAGAAAGATCCTATTCAAGATGCAAAGAAATATGGTGCCCTAGAAGGAACCATGAGACAAAGTAATAAGCCTAAGCCATTCTCCATCTATATGGCATTGATGTGTGATCTCGTAGAGAAGGAACCCACTTTCTTTAAATAATTCACTTAGAAGAAAGAATGGATGGACACCATGATAGAAGAATACCAGTCCATTATGAAGAATGATGTATGGGAAGTAGTTCCCAGACCAAAGAACAAAGATGTGGTATCTTCCAAGTGGATATACAAAATAAAACATTCAGTAGATGGAAGTATTGAAAAAAATAAGGCAACATTTGTGGCTCTTGGATTTTCTCAAAAGGAAGGTATTGACTATGAAGAAACATTTGCTCATGTATCCAGATACACTTCTATCAAAACCATCATATCTCTTTCATCCAAAATGAAGTGGAAGTTTCACCAGATGGATGTGAAAACAACATTCTTAAATGGTTTTATTGAAGAAGAAGTGTATATAGAACAACCACATGGGTTTGAATTTGAAGATATAAAGATTCATGTTTGCAGGTTGAATAAAGATTTGTATGGGTTGAAGCAAGCTCCTAGAGATTGGTATGGAATAATTGATAGTTTCTTGACAATCTTGGGCTTTACCAAGAGTAAATTTGATCCTAACCTTTTCTTCAAGGTTATGAATTATGAGCCAATTATATTACTATTGTATGTGGATGATTTATTCTTGACATGAGAAGAAAATGTCATCACAAATTGCAAGAATAAGCTCCCTATAGAGTTTGAGATGAAAGACCTAGGACCGATGCATTACTTCTTAGGTTTTGAAGTTTGGAAGAGCCAAAATAAGATCTTCATTAACCAAGGGAAGTATGCAATTAAAATTCTGAAGAGATTTGAAATGTTGGAATGTAAAGCCATGAACACATCCATGGAAACTAATTTGAAACTCCTAGTTGATACTTCATCAGAGTTGTTTGATGCTACTCTATATTGACAGATTATTGGATCATTGATGTATCTGACGAATACCAAGCCAGATATATGTTTTTCTTTGAATACCTTGACTCAGTATCTGGTGAAGCCTAGATGTGCTGACCTTGTAGCTACAAATCATGTGATGATATACCTTAAGGGTATGTTGGACTATGGTCTTTTTTATACTGGAGATCATGACTGCAGACTGTATGGTTATACTGATTTAGATTGGGTTGGAAGTGCTTCAAACAGAAAGAGCACTTTAGGATGTTATTTCATTTTGGGATTAGTCATGACTTCATGGCAAAGAAGGAAGCAATCCAATATTTATCTTATCATGACAAAAACAAAGTACATTGCAACATGTTCTACTAGTTTTGAAGTCCTACGGCTTCAAAAGTTGTTGATAGGTTTGTTCGATCCAGAGATTCGGTACCACTACATTCATGATATGGTTTAGAGAAGAGTTGTAAAGTTCCAATATGTTGGAATAGATGAGAAAGTTGAAAATCTGTTGAAGAATCCTCTATCTCGTGTGAAGTTTGAGTACTTCCAAGACAATCTTGTTGTTTTCTGAAAGGGACTCCCTCGAAAGGGGGAGTGATGGTGATGATACCATGGTATCCTAACCAACAACAGGTAGCTCCATTAGGATTTTATATCCTAGGGGATTGATCATCCCTGGGAAGATCCCAAAGGTCTGGTAAGGATGGTCTGTCAGAGTACCTATGCATGTATATGCCAGTTGTGGTCAATAGTGGTATCTATGTTAGGATTTTATATACTAGGGAATCTTATGATTCCTGGGTAGATTCCAAAGGTCTGGTAAGGATGGCCTCTCAGAGTACCATGTGGTAGCTTGTTAGGATTTTATATTCTAAGGAATCTCATGATTCCTGTGAATATCCCGAAGGTCCAGTAAGGATGTTATGTGAGAGTACCATGTGGTAGCTTTTTAGGATTTTATATCCTAGGGAATATTATGATTCCTGGGCAGATCCTGAAGGTCTGGTAAGGACGGTCTATCAGAGTACCACAAATGTTGTTGTTGTTGCACCTATATCATTTTGTTGCCACATGTTAATGATGATGTTCCAGCCTCATGTTGTTGTTGATGATGTTATTCCAGTTTTATGGTGTTGATGATGATGTTCCAGCCTCATGCTATTGATGATGTTGTTGTTCTAGGTTCATACTATTTATGTTGATGTTTCAACTTAATGTTGATGGTGATGATGATGTTACTCTAGCTCCATGTTGTAAACGATGATGATATTGATGATGAGAAAAACTTTCGATGATTTATAGATGTGCAAATCAATCTTCCATATCTTGATGATGATGTTGCCCTCTCCTTCTCTTGATGATGTTGTATTGAGTCATGTCAGTAGAATACCCTTCTCATTAAGTGGGAGTGTTGAAATATTGTAACTTCAAAGAATATTCTAATTATATTTGAGTTATTATTTTATATATCAAATCCTGTTTTTTGGATTGATCAAGTCGGGTCTTGTATAAGATCAAATACCCTTTTGTGGATTGGTCAAAATACATTTTTATAGTGGTATCTATAAATCGATCCCCTAGCAATTATAAAGTGGTTTTAACCACTTTTAGGAGAAATCAGCCCCACCAAGTGAAGAGACATAATCCCTAGAACCTTCTCAACTTGTATTTATATGTGAGGATGGTGCCTCATTTGAACACAGTCACTCTCACTCATCTAGTGCACATATCTTGAAGGAAGTTGCAATTGCAATTGTAGGAGGAAGGAGAAGAGAAGTGCATTCTTAGTCTTGGTTTATCTTTGGTGTTTTGGTATTAGTCTTGGAATTGTATTGGAAATATGTTATTTAGGATGTTTGTGCGGGTTTTTCTCCCCCATGAGGGTTTCCCAGGATAAAATATTGTGTACCTTGTGATTGTGTTTCTTCCAATGATTCTCTTTATGTTGTTGTTTTGGAAATGCATTGAATTCTTGTGTAATTTGGAAATAACATAATAAAAACAGTAAAATATTAATAAGGAAGACCTCCCAAGAGGGTGGGAGACCATCAACAACAATTTGCACGAAGTCATCATCATCAACTAGTACACCAATTAATAACAACAGATCCCTGATCTATGAGATCTTGGTGAAGAAGGATGCTACTATATCATCCTTATCCATCAGAAGAGTTTTCATCCTATTCTTGAGAACCCTCTTATGAATGGGCTCCTTCTTCTAATACAAGTTTGTTAGAGTGTCAAAGTACTCCTTTAGAGTATTTAAAGGAGCTATTACATGCACAATATTGTCCTTCACTGAATAAAAAATTATTTGTTTTTCCTTTCCCTATTTCTTCTTAAAGTTTTCCTTTCCTGTATTTGAATTAGGTTCCTCTATTACACTGGTTACGAAATTATCCAAATCATTCTCTTCAAAAATATTTAAAACCCTATTAGTGGGAAAAAAACCCCTATGACTACACGAGGGTTCAAAATGTAGGCAAATCAATTAATCATATAAAATTAAATTACTTCTCTAAACTAACCCAAACATACCAAAACTCATACAAGAAAAGAAAAGACGAGGGGGATTGGGTAACTATATGTCTACTTTGCATCCAATGATGGTCCCCTCATTCTTGAAAGCTTCATTGACTGCACGCCTCCTCCCAAGGATGATCTGCATTCAAGAATTGACAAACAAAAAACTACAAGCATGTTATTTCATATACAAATTAGGGTTATATGTTAGAATGTCAAAACATAAACCAATAAAATCATTCAATACACCATGATTTGGGATGAGAAAAGTAATTATTTTATTAATAACTCAATGATTATACATTTACAACCAAAACCAACTACTGCTCCATGAACCTGGTCTGGGCTCCTCTTCACCAAGCTCCAAGTGCATATTTGTATGGCTTCTCCTCTCAACCTTCCGATATCTTATTGGGAAGTGAAAGGGTTCTGATGGAGGAAGAAGGGATAATTGGGGAATTCTAAGGCAATTCTAACAAAAGCGTTGCAATTAAATTGGGAAAGGAGGGGATGTGAAACATGAAGAGTTTCACTGTTCTTATGTCTAGATGTGGAATGAGATCCCAAAACATCATTTTATATGACAAAAGGATCACTATTCGATTGGGTGATGGGATATAGCAGGTGGATTAGTTGGGAAACTACCCAATAGTCTGTAATCTCAACAAATTCCTTTCAACTTTTTTATTTTTTGCAACTTTTGCAAGTATACGTGGGTTTTAATGGTGTAGTATGAATATTTATGCAGGCTGTAGTGGTGCAAAAAGTGTATGTACGTGGGAAATATTGGTGCAAGGTGCATACATCTTCAAAAAATGGGTTTTTTAGAAGAGCAACACAGTAGTGCTTTGAAAAAAAATGCAAGTAAGAGGGCCAAAGGCCAAGTATGCACGTGTAGAGAAATTTAGGGTTATAATAGATGCCCCCTAGTGTGTGAGGTCAGAAGAGCATATGATGGATGAAATACATTAGAAAATCTTGGCCAATGTATGAAACTTGTGAGCACAGGACTAGAGTTCGGGAGGTGCCATCTGCAAAAATAACAATTGTCTCTCTAAGGCGGGCATACCCATGATCGGGATGGAATAAATCATGGATGCCAATCAAATACATTGCAGATCCATGTCATATAACTATATAAAGTGTAGTCGTGATCAATACAAAATGGATCTACATCTCAAAATAAAAGACATACAAATATAGTATCCATCTTCAAGAAGCCAATAATGCTCGATGGATGGACTTGAGGTCTTCAGAGCTCGAGAAACAACTTCAAGATATTCAAAAATCAAGTAGGAGTACAATGTGAGTGTATGAATTCACTACCCAAAGGTCTTCAACAACTCATCAAGAAAAGACAAGAGGATCTTGATGATCAGGCAAAGAACTTCATTGATTTTGAATCAGGACTTGATTGGACTTTTGGGATGGTTGGGTCATGTGGTCAAGAGACGAATTGTAGAAAGAAAAAATTAGGTTGGGTGAAACTTCCCTTGGAAAAAAGAACAAAATGTGATCAGACTTAGGCAGCATGACATTGACATAAGTTTACAATGCAGGAGGAAACACAAAGTCTCCATGTGTTTGGAAGAGTAACCAAATGGAGGAGGACATAACTCTATGTAGCAACCACAACTTACTAAGTTCATATTATATCCCAATGCTTTACGAACAAATGCAAGGATGTGCTTTGTCCAAGGGAAACACATTTTGATGCCAAAAAAGAATATATATTTCTCGTCCCCTCTTTTTGGGTTTTATTTTTATTTTTTTGTCTTTTTCAATTTTTTAAAGAGATTTGAAAAAGAATGAAAGAATGCTACATTACAAAGGAGGAACGAGTGTCGTAAGCAAGAATACTAGTTCCAAGCGCAAGAAAAACACTAATTCTGAGAGAAAAGAGACATTTGTAGGAAAAGGACACTCAGGGAAAATTCCTCCATGGGTCAAGGTGTCAGGTCCTAGAGGCAAAGTGCTACAAGGCTTGCATATAAGGCATGCTTCAAAAGTTCAATTAAGAGCAACATGGAGTCAGCATTAGGCCAAAGATGTAGATATGAAAATGTGATTAGAAAGACACAATAAGACCCCCTTCGATGTATTTTTAATGAGCCCAGAGAAGGTAAGATCATTATTTTTTTCATGTTTAGAGAGTCTGATAAAATGTAAAAGAAGACTCCAAGAAGTACCTTTTTTGGAGATAGTCTAGTCGGTTCGAAAAAGGGGTAAACTTGCACCGAAAAGACATCTATTCAAAACCATTTTAACGATTTTGAAAAAGACAAGATCACTTGACAATGTTTTCAATTTTAAGGAGTCTGAAAAGAGATTAACTATGGACTCACTACATTTTTTATGGATTTATTTTCCTTAGCTTGAAAAATTATAAAAGTCATTGAGGAGAACTCTCCCGGCAAGATGAATCTCCTGAGGTGTACCTTTTTCCTCCATAATCCACACGCCACAAAAAGGAGTAAACTCATGCCAGTAGATGTTCTTCTTGACCAGTTTAATGAGTGTGAAGGAACAAGCTCACTCGACAATCTTTTCAATTTTAGGGAGTCTGAAAAGAGATTAACTATGGACTCTATGGGGGTTCCTTTTTCGTAAGTAATCTCCAAGGCCCAAAAAAGGTGATAAACCAAAAGCAAGGAGAATGTTCCTTTTTTGTAAATTTAGTCCCTCAGGCCCGAAAAAGGGTTAACCTTATACCTGAGAATACTCTTATAGCAAAGAAAATTTCCTAGAGTATACCTTTGTTGACCATCCGAACCGAAAATGGGGTAAAATACCATTCGAAAGACGTGCCTTCAAGCTTGAGTTTGGCGAGTGTGAAGGACAACAACATCGATTGACAATATTTTAATGTTTAGAGAGTCTGAAAAGATCTTAAAGAAGACTCTAGAAGGTAACTTTTCTCAGTTAATCGAGACAATATTGAAAAGCATAAATGCAGTCTCGTCGAATATTTCTTTCAGATTTCAAAGCGAGCTTGAAAGACAACAAAGAGTGCTCATTTTGGAGGTCTCGAGGGTGAAGCCAAGAGTGGTGGTGCATCAGACGAATGATGCTCAATATCGTAATTATGACAGGACTCTCGAGCCTAAATTCATTTATAGACAACATGGACACCAAAATGCAACAAGGATCTATCTAGGGCATCCATGTAAAGGTAGGCTCTACCACCAAACCATGACACTTCTAAAACAACAATGATTGTTCTGTGTCAAACGTCGGTGGGATCGATCCTATGGAAAAGCGGAAAAGACAACAATATGCAAAAAGTGGAGGCAAAATCCTAACTTATATGCAAAAAGTTGGAAAAACCAACTTTTACCAAAGGATTCTAGGAGCTTCAAAGGACGAAACGAACTTTCGCTTGGACGAAGTAGGTAGAAAATCATCCCTCCTACATTTCCATTCTTCCTTTATGCATTATTTTTTGTTTTTGGGGGGCGCACTCTCCTAAAAAAGGGTGGACCTACGTGTACGTGGGTTGTCCAAGGAAAAATCGTGTATGTACTCGGGCAGAAAAAAATCTTCTCGCGTACATATGTGACTATGCCTGAAGTAGCCTGCGTACACCCTCAAAAGCATGGAAAAAATTGAGAATGCAAGAGATAATTCCCTTTTGAACTTCCATGGAACCAGATGTATGTCCACTAGAGGGAGAGGGAACATGAGGATATTGATATATTGGTCGATGAGGACCTCATTTCCATTGCCGCATTGAAACAATGTGGGCTATGGAAGTTCTTCTGGTGTCTGTTTATGAGGTCACAACCCAGGTTACTGAACACCCTGGTTGATTATTAACATCTAGATGCAGAGGATTTTATGATAGATTGGAAGTCGTTGACTCCAACGACTGAGGACATATACTTCTTGACTGGCCTCTTAAGGAGAGGGGAACCAGTCAATCTGCATACTTTTCCCCATGGGCCTTTCAACATTGAGGATTATATTAGAATGTATTGTGAGGCCGACACTAAGAAGGTAGGTTCTCAAGTACCCATTAAAAATATCACCATCTTGTCACTAAAGGTGATCCTATTACTTATTGAGTGGATCACTAGATCCACATCCCTACAATAGGATTATTGGGCACACATGCATTGTGAAATTCAGTGCCAGGAGGCACATATCTATGACTGGAGTATGACCATGCTCACATGCATGAAGAGGAAACTGACAGAGTGCAAAGAGCATAGAAAAAAAGCCTTTGGGTTTGGCACCATCATATCCTCATTCTTCTTTGAGAGGGTGCCCATTCTGAGTCCCAGAGAGACTATATGGGGGCATGTGGCCTCCTTCCTAGCAATATGTAGATGGACAACATTGCTACAATGACAGTGGGGAGGAAGGACCATAGAGTCCTTGGACGAAAAATTCTTTGATTGGTGGGCACGATAGGTTCCAGTGGTAGAGGAATACCCCTATGCTAGAATCAACTTCTCTAGAGATCATGACGTGCCCGTACCTCCTAGAGAGGAGTGAGGAGAGATAGGTACATGTTTTTAAATTTATTTAATTTTTAATTTATTTTATAGATATCATTTTTATATGCATTAGATTACTGAGATCTATGTATCTGTTATGTACAGATGTGGGACCAGTGCACCGGATAGACTTCACGAGGACTTGGTGTTGTCCTCGACCAGAGGCAGGACCAGTAGCCACAGGGGGACCTCAAGTTGGAGAGGCTGAGAGAGTTTTGAGGTAGGTGGAGTAGAACCTCACTACTCTCAATTGTACAGTTCCTATGGCAGAGATAGAGGATCTCCTACCTTCCATGCAACCTCATGTAGTGAGGGTGACACAGACTTAGGTCCATATTTTCTGGCATTTTTCCAACATCGTTTTTCACTACGACAAGGCCAATAGGCCCCGAGCTTAGATAGGATGGACTATTATGTTTCGAGAGAGCTTTTGTATATTTTTGAGGGAATAAGCCCTATGAAGTATACCAGATCTTATTTTTTGAGGTGTTCATGCCCACCTATGTACTTTGACATTTTTGACATATATATATATATTAACATCTTTTGTTGTCTTATGGATCAATTTTTTTACAAATGCATGTGCATGTGTATGTGTGTGCTTCTTTTTATGTGTGTGAAACATGTCAATATAATAATTGATTAGCCAGAGTATCTGACATTTGATTTAATCTCCTAGGAACATGGATATATGTAATGAAATCAAAGTAACGTTCTAAGAGACGTACCCTAAGGAAACATTAGTGTAAAGTAGGATCATATACACAGTAAACTCCATTTAACTAGGACACAACCAACTGAGCATCTAAGTAGAACCAGAGGTGAGATATGCCATGATACAAAGCATCATGAAGCAACTCTTCCACTACGTTTTACTCGATGACATTGTTTGTAGCGTCACCTAGACAGATACCTCTGGAAGATAACAACTGGCCTTCAAGTGTGAAAATCATCTAGACTACAGAGGCAATCCTTCGAGTGTGTTGGCTAGTGTCATCCATGAACCCAAATAAAACCTCTAATTCACTTGACATCTTCCACAGTGAAAAATATGGCATAAATAACGACACGTCCATAAAACAAAAAAAGAAAAAAAAATGTATAAGAACTATACATATGTACAAGAAGTCACCCAAGTGACCAACCTAAGAGTAATACTTCCTGAGGTAGAGCTCATTTTTAGGATTTTCCAAGAAATTTCCCTCAAAGTCAACCAGATGATAAGAACCCTTATTTAATACCTCTTTCACGAAGAAAGGTATGAACCACATGGGTTTGAAATTGCATGCCCACAGGGGATCCTTGTCTTGATCACAGACTAGGACAAGATCACCTTCGGAGAAAATATGAGGATGAATGAACCATTCATATTGACACTTGACTTGTTTCTTGTGAGCCTCATTGGATGAGGCTATATCGTGGCATTTCTAATCAAGATGCTCGAGATATCATAGTCGTTCCTCAAGCAGTGAAGTGTCTGGAAATAACTCCACTGCCAACTTTAAAGATAAGATCTAGCACTGAATAGGAGAGACTTCTTCCAACCCATATACAAGTTGAAAAGGTGAGAAACCGGTGGAATTCTTTACAGACGTTTAGTAGGCCCATAATGTTGAGTACAACATCAAATGCCAATTTGACTTGGCAGAATTGATCATTTGCTAAAGAATAATGTTGAGGGACTTATTTGAAACTTCCACCTGACCATTTTCTTGTGGGTAGTAGGGTGATGAATGCTCTTGCCTCAACGCAATATTTGATGTTAACTCAGACATGATTTTATTTTGGAAGTGACTTCTATGGCCAGTGACAATCTCCTTTCGGATGTTGAACCTTGCTACTATCTGGTTAAAAATGAAAGGAGTCATTGTTTCACCATCACTAGAGATATTTATTGGAATCGTTTGAGTGATACTTGCCATATTAATCTCATTGTAAACTGTGTGCATAGATAGACGATTAATAGGACAAGACCTATCTCCAGTCATATTCAAAACAAATTCCCCTACCTCTATTCTTCTTAACTCTGGGAGGAAATAAGACCTGTGATGGTGGCGGACAAGGGCATGGCCATGCCAAAATTCCTTGTCCCTTGCATCGAGGCTGATGAGGAAGGAAGAGTCCATGGATCATGAAAGTAAGTCATTTGGAACGATGACATTTGAAAAATATCATCCCCAAGCTGGTTGGGGGTAGTCAATATAAGCTTGACATCGCCAGAAGGAGGCAATCGATACAAGCTTGGCATCTCCAGAAGGAGGCAGGTAATCAAAAGTACCCATCAGTGATGGATGAAAACTAACCTCAACATTAACAGTGTCGGGTTGAGGGTTATCAATCATCGGGATCATGGATTCCCCCGATGAAGGGTCAGAATGGGACAAGGACAACCAGTCAATGGTCATGATTCGACCCTCGTATGGAAACAAACAGACCTGAAAAACTATGGCAACCACTGGATGCATTGCATAGGTCCAACTCCTTCCTAAAAGAAGGTTGTAGTCAAGAGGTGCATTGACCACTTCAACTTCGATGCACACAGTATTCCCTCCGAAATTTACGAGGAAAGAAGGAATGATTTCATGTTGTTTGAATGAATGACAGTAAAAAACAATAAGCAATGTAGAAGACATAGACAAAATGGGTTGGCCAATGTCCTTCCAACACGCCAATGAAATCATGCAAGTTGAGGCACCATCATCAACCATTGTACAGAAGATATTTCGAGTAAAAGATTTTGCGGCGTAAGCCACTGCTATATGAAATGCAACGTGGTAAGGAAGATGAGGTTTCAAGTTGATTGGATTGAGAATGATCACTCCCAAGTTACAAGTCTCTGTAGATCCAAAGGTGGATAAAAAAGCCTTTCTCTACGAAGGGAAGCTTTGGAGGACCTCCAAAGCAGACATCGTGCAATGGGTTTCTGCCAAATATTCCACAACAAAGTAGTTTTGGGCAGCCCTCGTGTTTGGATTATGAGAATCTTTCTTCAATGCACCTTTGGGGATGCGTGTCATTATTTCTCCCATTGTCTTCTCAATATGGAGAGGAACTAGTGGGTTTGTGGCTTCTTTACCCTTTTCAGCAGATTTCGGCATTCTGTAATATCGAGTCCTAGTCACTATATGAGCATCACCTTTCAACATGTAAACATTCGCAACCGAGGTATTACCAGTAGATGCGGGGGGTCCCTGACTGCCCCCTTCTACACTTGAATATGTTGAGGCTTGATCCATGTTTTTCCCATGTGGAAATGGGTTCTTCAACACAACAAGCTATTTTTGTGCCTATAGCTTCTGGGCCTCCGCAAGTAAAGGGCATAGGTGAGTCGGATGGTCTTCCGTGTAAAGGTTACATGGATAATTCGAATTTCTCTTCTATGTATTTCTGCCCCCAACATTGATATTGGCCTTCTTATCCCATTTACACTTCTTGTTCCGTTGTTTTTTCTTTTCTTCAGGCTATTGGTTGGCCTTTGGGTTTGTCAACTGCACACTGTGTATGTTCAACGTTTGGGTAGGGGGAACAATTGAAACAATGGTCTAGTTGGTCATTGTCTATTATATCAACAATTGTTTGCAATTGATTTTACAACAGATCAGTGGAATTTCCTTGTGTTGAACCAACTATAACATCGACATGTGGTCCAATCTTTTGTCTGGCCTTCTCTAGGATGGACCATGGCGCATTTGGAAAAATATCATAGAGTAAGCCAAACTTAGAGTAAATCAGTTGGAGTTGTTGTGCTCTAATTATTGCCTCCTCCTATGAAAACACTCCTGAAGTTGCAACATCCTTGGATAAAAATGGTACCAAAGACTTCAGGAATCACTCCAGCAAAAACGTCGATGGGACTTCTACCTTAATCAAGCTCTTCCAATGTTGCCATTCTCGGATGTGATCTGAGATATGATCAGCCTTAGTCTACTCAAATTTGGCCAGTGACTCGGTGTCAACATCGAATCTCACAAGTAGTTGGAAATGGTTTAGGAATACCATTACCAAGTCCTACAGTAAAAATACCTTGAGTGGTTGAGCTCAATATACCATTTTGCGGCACCCTCGATAAGAGTGCATTGAAAAAGGCACAACTGTATAGAGTCCTCTCACAGCGAGTTTGATGAGCACCATAAGTGGAAGGTTGTTACGTGATCATCCTGGTCTTCACCAGGATTGCCTTTGAATTTTGGAATATTCGAGGGCAATGTTATCCCCTATATCTAGGGATAACTAGGAGATCATGTCTTGAGGCCCACGGGTACTAGACATGAAGTACCGAGAGTAGGATTGACCTGAGCATGGCCCTTGAGGGCCCACCCTTCTTCTTCTTTGCTAGACTTGTCCTATTAGCAACAACAGCTTCCAACACCATCGGCTTGGACTTGCATCAGAGGAGACTCTTGCTCCATGAGGTAATTGGTCCAAAGTATCATGGTATGTGTCATGTTTGATCGTTATAACCTTCTTATATATGCATCAGGTTCCTTACATTTCTAATAATTGCTTGGATCTTACACTAATCCACTTGACCATTTCTTGGGGGGATTAACAGGATGACCTGGGTAGGCTTGTATTTATGGGTTTTGGTTAGCCACCAGGGGGGATTTGCAGAGCCATTGTCCGCTCCCACCATTCTATCATTTTACATCTTATCTCCCACACATCCATCCCATTCCTCTAGTCCAACCATTAGGATGACCTTTGAGGGTTACACTTTGTCCTGTAGGAAGAAGGGGCTAAAGGTACAAGTGGTAAAAGTAGCTGGTAAAAGATAAAATCCATAAGAAATAAAACCTAGAGATGCTTCGCCCAGGGATCCCCGAGAAGGCAATAAAAGGCCTCTCAATAAGAAACTAAAGGGACCCTAAGAAAAATAATAAAATAAGACCTAACCAAGAGGATGGGAGGTCTCATTATGAGTAATCCCATTATGTTCATAGGTATCCAACAGTATGACATTGCCATTATTTGGTCACTACGCCAGGGTAGTGACCTTTGGTTGCATGGCCAGAGGAAAGGGGATATCATCATGAGCCAACCTTATCATTTATGTGAATATACCAGTGGGTAACACTGTCAGCTCTAGTCACCACTCCAAGGCAGTGTCCTCTGGTCAGACCTTGAAGTAAAAAAGAAAGAAAAGCAATAAATAAAAATGAAGGCAAGTAAAAGGGGCTTGGAAAAGGTGCATCCATGACAGGTACAACTCACCTCCTACAAAGGCACCCACGGACAACACCTACCCTTGGTCTTATTGTGACTGGACATCCTCGACCATATCACTTCATAAACATGGCTTGAATGATCCTCTGTGGGAACTTTCCTTTTCTTGTGGATATTAGCCCAATGGGTTGTTCTGTTCGTTTCTTCAACTTTGTATAGTAGATGTGTGTAATGTCTTTGAGCTCTTAGAGGATATGCTAGGGATTTTATGCATGTGTTTGATAAATTTAATGATGAAATATGATTGACATTGCTATGATCCTGAGGACAGATGAGCCCATGGGGGGAGTAGTTTTTGATGTGTAGGACCATACCCGACGGAAAGGTACCAGTGGACCGGTACACATGGGGATATGATTAGATCAAACCTCCATGGGGCTGAAGAGCCCATCAGATGGTTGTTGGGATGGCAGAGACAGGACAACGTTGTGGTGAGCCATTACATAAGAAGGAAGAAGGAAGTTCCACCCAGGACACTTTGGCAGAGCCTGGCCTAGGGGGAATGACCCACTGCAGATAAGACGTTGGATTTAGATGGACATGACATCACCTGATGCAGTTGGACGTTGTCTGGAGAATGTGGCAGTGTGCTGGGATCAATTGTCACATGTGGCAGCTTGGAGGAGCCCTAGAAGGACCAACGTTTTGGTCTTTGGATGCTGTGCTTGCCCAAAAATGGGAAACATCTCCCTCATAAGGGCCTGACGTCCCCCCTTTTAATCATATGGTGACATTTTTTAGAAGATTAATGTAAAAGCAGTGTAAAATTGTTAGTCAACCTTGTCAACTGTTTTAATGACCTATTTTTATAATTAAAGGTCATAAGATTGGTATAAATAGAGGACATTGGACCTCATTTTAGACATAACATAACTCACTCTCTTGTGAGAGATCTACTTTTGTCTTTTGTCTTGGTATTTTGGCTCTTGGAAGTGAGGCACAACTCTTAGGGAGGATTATTCTTGGCATTTTATGGTGTTTCTCTCATTGGAAGGTTTACAACTAGGGTTTGATGAGCATTCTTCATGATTTGTAAGTGTATTTTTCATGCAAAAATTCTTGAATGAATGGTTGTAGGTTAAATCTCTTGCATTTGTTATTGTATTACTATTATATTGCTTAATCTTGAAACCCTAGGTAGCAAGCACACAAGTAGGTCCTTGCTACATGTCCACATGTTAGAGAAACTTGTTTTAGCCATTCATTAAGGAGGATATGGCCTATTCGTTGCTACACTAATCATCCTTTTTCTAAGTTAGCTTTGAGATATAGGTTGAATAAAGGTGACGCCCTAGGCCTAGTTGATTCTACACCTAGGGTTTTAACTTTTTTAGGGTTTGAAGGGCCTTGCCCTTGCAACACCTTTCTCCCTTAGATTTGTGTTTTAAAGCTAGCCGTTTTGCCAAGAATACCTAAAGAAAGAGGAAGGAGCATGAGGCCTTGCTTAAGCAACACTGGAATGAGCCTCCTTCCCTTAGGGTTTTGATTCTAGGGCCCTGCCATTGCAACACCATATAACCTAACTCTCTAGTCTTTAGATTTTGATCCTCCCGATACCTTGCCCTTTCTTTTGACTCCATAATACCCTAAGGCATTGGTTTATCTCTCCAACGTTGAGCTTGTTGTGCCAAAACAATCTTTCAAAACTCTCAAATTTGAAACCCTAACTAACCCTAATGTCTACAAACCTAGCAGAAAATGATGATGTCATGCCTTTATTAAGCTTTGGGTTGATAGAAAATACTGTGGCTTGGTCATCTAATGATAGACATTGATGTATTGATAAACTTAATTGGCTCATTTGAAAAACATTGACCTCTCTATCTATTATACTAACCCTAGAAGAAAGATGATGTCACCTCTACTATACTTGATGCAACAATTGCATGTATATGAGCATTTGATGATATTTAATGCATTGAGTTAATTTAAGGGTTGATCATTTTCATTGGATGCTATATCATTCTAGTATTTATTGACAAGTGACTTTAATTTTCCATTTCCATTATTGCAAACATTGACTTCGTCAATATTTACTATTGTTTATTCTCATGTACATTAAATATTGATAGTCATTTATTAATGAAGTATTAACCATTGTTGCATGTGCTAGTATCATTATTGTCTTGTCTCGCAAGCATGTGCCTCTTATGTGGTTCTTCTTCATCTGACTATCTTCTTGGTGGTAATCTGTGAAGGGAAGACTTGCTTTAATCCTTAATCCTTTACCTTTCAAAACCCCAGATTACCAAGGATGTCTCCCTTGGGTTTAGCCACCCTAAATAGAAAGATCCCCCCATCGAGGTGACAGTGGGTGGGGAAGCTCATGTTACGCCAGTTTGACCCTTACCTTTCAACTACTTAACCTAAACTACAAACTGAGTGATAACATTTTGGCATCGTTTCTGGGGAACACTGAGTCAATCTTCCTCAACGACAAATATTTTGGTAAGCCTTGCCTCTAGATGCCTTATTCTTACAAGCTTACCTGGCGACTCCACTAGGGTGTTTTCCCTTATCTTTTGATAGTTTCAAGAACACTATTTGGTGACTCCACTGATGACGAAGACAACAATGACTTCACAATGGGATCCCAGGAACTATAAGCCTTTAGACATGAGCAAAATCCCAAGATACCCAAGACAAATGCCCCCGATATCCAAGAGATGGCTCCCTAGATTCACTGGTGGCAATAGGGAAAGAGTTGACTTTCATATGGATGAATTTTATTCTTATTTTGGACTCCACCCTATCGATGATGATGCCGAAGATGTAGTGATGAAAAATTTTCCCGCCACTCTTCACGGGAATGCTAAAAAATGGTATGATGATCTTCCCGATGCTAGCATCACCTCCATGAACCAACTAGAATAAGATTTTCTCAGAGAATGGGGCATAAGTTTGGGAGACATCTTAGTACTGCTAAAAAGATTTGAGCATATAAAAAAAACTGAGAATGAAACCCTATTTAAATTCCAGAGTAGGTTTGAGGGCACTCTATATCAGATTCCTGCAAGCCATCATCCTAAAGAAGACTACGTTGTCCATCTCTATACCCATGCGATCTTGGCACACCTAGGTTTGCCCCTCAGTAAAAGGGCCCCAAAGACACTCAATGAAGCTTATGGCATGGATAAAGGAATTGAATAAAACATCTTCTCATCCGGGATAAAGGACCTCTTCACCTTGGGTACTCTTACTATGGAAAGTTTGTATTCCCATGAAAACCTCATTGATGATTTCCATGAAGAAGGGAAGCAGACCATCATTCAACATGGGATGATTGAAGACATGGTTGAGGAGATGGAACCTGAGCAAAATGATGAAGTATCAATGTGTGTCCCTCCCTCTGACAAGTTTGGCAGATGTAATGTTTCTAGAAATGATAGTTTGGGTTGGGTACTACGTATAGGAAAAAGGGGTCCTGGAGTTTGATAGGCACCAGTTTGCCAGAAAAAGTTGGGTTGTTGGCTAGGGTTCTAGTAGAAACCATGGCCTTGACTAACGTACGAAGACTACATTTCTTGAGATATCATTGGTTGATTCCCATAATTGGATGAAGTGGGTTGGACGACGATTTCTCCCTACATTGTGTTCCAAAGATTTTGGAAGGGGATGCCCCCAGCTGATCCGATGGACATAGGTATTGAGCCTTTCCCGAGTTTCCATTGACCATGGAAGGGGTTCCCCCCGACCAACATTCGTTGCGAGGTAACTAATCCCTCCCAAGGATTCCAAAGTCCTTGTGAGGAGAAAACTCCCATAATTGCCCCATGTGTAGGAATAGTACCATACAAAGGGTTATGTTGCCCAAAACTAGGGTTTCCCCCAGTAGAGACGGGAGCCGAAGAAAAAGTGTTATTACCAAATGCACCGAACAAAGAGAATGACATGGATCCCACCGATGTAGTGTAAGACGAAGGTCTTAAACTGTCTGCTCCAAACAAGTTGTAGTTAGCATTCGACCCGATGGGTTGCTGGAAAGGACCACTGAGCGAGGGGGATGAAGGAGGTATATGATCCCCACCGTAAGGTAGAGCATTGAATTGCCCCCAGTAGACCCTTGCATGGGAGTGTTTGAGATCCATGTCCCCAGACCCATGGCCTGTAAGGTGGAGTAGGTAAGCACAGAGTTTGAATCAATTTCGAGCATCCGATATGAAAATGGAGGGCCTGTCGCACTTTGCGTAAACGAAGCGGTGGTCACCGCCAATGATGGTATCAGACCACTACCTGAGGTAGAGGGGGTCGATATCACTATGGTCTGGACTAACGAAGGTGGGCTAGGAGGAATCATACACCATGTGGTAGTAGTGGAAATGGGAGTATGAAGACTCTGGGATGAAGTAGCATCATTTTCTTCCATGGCTTCTTGTAAGATTATCTGACACTCGTAAGGTGTCATCCTCAGAGGGACAACTTGTACCAAGATTGGTGTCGAAAAGTAAGTGATTGGAGGGTTGCCTTGCCTGAGAGATTTTGCTCCAAGGTTAGAAATAGTAGGTTCCTTTGGATTCGAGTAATCTCCTCTCGGAACAACCTCAGGCATAGTTTCCTGCAGCCTAGACGCTTCGAATGACCCTTGTTGGTCAAGTCTTCACCATAACGGTGGCGGTGGTGGCTCTAAAGAAACCAGTGACAGGCCCTAAAGCCTTCATGACCATCAAAGATCTTGATCTTCCACTTTGTGAAAATATCAACGACACAATAAGGCTTTAACAAGCGTTTAAAACCAAACACACACTAGAAAATTTCCTGTAAGATAAACCAAGAAAACCACTATCTAGTTGGAAGAAAAGTTACACCGGCCAACACTAGAGAAACTTACCGATGCAATTGCAACTCGAACATGGAAGGATCATCCAGGTATGCTATGCAAAGCGTGACCCAACATATACCCTAGGTACCATAGTATACCCCCGCAGTCACCTTTGTAAGTCCCTATAATATAGGAAACTAAGTTTCCATCTCACAAACAATCACCAAGAGGGTACAATCAACAGTCGGGTGGACCTCAATGAGAAGGATAACAAGTTTGAAACCTACCGAGGGTATTGAAAGCAAGTGGTTCAGAAGAAAACAGAGGATCTCGAATGGATTTGAGATCCATGAAGCTTCGTAGGAAAATGCGATCGATATTATTCCCATGACAGATCCTCAATATGCATTCCCCATTACATTTAGTCCAGGTTTGGAGGGGTTGTATCCATTTCCTTTCCTCATGTGATCTCGTGTTTATCCCCTATGTTAGAGGGGTTCCTGGATAAATTTCATGTCACTGGACTTTAACACTCCCTAGCTCTGACTCCAATGTTTGTTTAACGACCTTGAATAGTTTCCTCTCCAACCTAATTCAAGGCCCTAACCCTAAACTAGTTAGTTGACTCTACATGCATAAAATTATAATTAATTTTAGATTTAGCCTTCGTTTTAATGTCTTGTTTAACTCAAAGGATATGGTAGTGAAACTAGTGATGTTATGAGAGATGAAAAGAGAAGAAAAAGATGAAACTCTGAAAGAAAAATTACTTCTAGTCAAAAGTAAAGATTTACAACTAACTCTTTGTAACCAACTTTTCTTTAACTAACTTTTTCCAAGATGTTTAACAAGAAGATCTAAAATGAAATTTCGCTTGACTACAAGCTACTTAAGTTTCAAGAAATCAGTAAAGAAATTAAAAAAACAACTCTTTTTCCTTTCTAGTAAAATAACTAACTCCAACTACTTTACCAAACTGAAAATGATTTTTTTTTTTTCGAAAATTGCTTCAAACAGAAAAACTGAAATAAATATTTTTTTCTCTTTTTTCAAAGAAAACGAAAGGGGTAAAAAGAACAATAAGACAAGACTAAATCAGATCTTTGGCCCACTACGGATAGCAGGGAATCACTAAAGAAGCAAAACATATAGATCAATAATTCAAAGACTTGCTTAAAACCCTTTCAGAAGTAATTAGAAGAAACTTCAAAAAGATAAGTAAGCTGAATTCTAACCCAATATATGGCTGTAAAAATAGAGACTCTAAATTCTGACAAGAAACCCTGAGAAGTATGAACCTCAATCAGTAAAGAGGTTGGCTGCCTCTTTTTCAAAAACAATTTCTTGAACCAGGTAGGCTATTGTTGCTTCAACAGCCTACGTATGTACGCTGGTTGTTTACTGAACAAGGCATGTATGTACGTGGGTTGAGCCAAAGTGGGGCGTGCACACCTCTATACGTGCTCAAAAAAAGAAGAAAACAAACATAATTATAGGGCAGGGAGAATTGGTATGGCACCAGAAGGTGACCAAGATCCCTTAAAAGACTCAGAAGACTCGATATAAACTTGAAAGGTAGAAAACCCAATCAAACACCCAAAAATCCCCTAAAATCATAGAGGCTTCCCCAGTATGGTCGCCAGTTCTTCTAGCGGGAAAAACCCCCCTATGACTATTGTTACACATTATTTTGGTCACACTGATGATGGCTCTACAAGTTTATGTCTGCATTCACTGATTTATCCAATAACAACTACACCAGGGTTCAAAATGTAGGCAGATCAATTAATCATCTAAAAGTCAACTACTTCTCTAAACTACCCCAAACATACCAAAAATCATACAAGAAAATAAAATATGAGGGGGATCTGGTAACTATACCTCTACTCCGTGTCCGGTGATGATACCCTCACACTTGAAAGCTTCACTGACTGCATGCCTCCTCCCAAGGCTGACCTACATTCAAGAATTGACAAACATAAAACTACAAGCATGCTATTTCATATACAAATTAAGGTTAGATGTTAGAATGTCAAAACATAAACGAATAAAAGCATTCAATACACCATGATTTGGGACAGGAAAAGTAATTTTTTTATTAATAACTTAATGATTATACCTTTACAGCAAAAGTCGACTACTGCTCCATGAACCTGGTCCAGGCTCCTCTTCACCAAGCTCCAAGTGCACCTTTGTATGGATTCTCCTCTCAACCTTGTGATCTCTTCTTGGGAAGTGAAAGGGTTGTAATGGAGGAAGAAGTGCTAATTGGGGAATGTTGAGGCAATTCTCACAAAAGGGTTGCAATTAACTTAGGCAAGGAGGGGATGTGAAACGGGCAGATTTTCACTGTTCTTATGTCTAGATGTGGAATGAGACCACAACACCTCCTCTTATATGACAAAAGGATGGTTATTTGGTTGGGTGATGGGTTATAGCAAGTGGATTAGTTGGGAAACTACTCAATAGCCCATAATCTCAACAAATTCCTTGCAACTTTTTTTTTTTTTTTGCAATTTTTGCAAGTATATGCGGGCTGTAATGGTCCAGCATGCATATGTACGTGGGTTGTAGTGGTGCAAGAAGTGTATGAACCTGGGAAGTATTGGTGCAAGGCACACACATCTTCAAAAAATGGGCTTTTTTGAAGAAAAACTCAGTAGTGCTTTGACAAAAAATTCAAGCAAGAGGGCCAAAGGCTAGGTATGCATGTGTAGAGAAATTTAGGGTTATAACAAATCCTTACCTTCCAAATATTGAAGTTGGAAGATCCTTCAACCCTGTCTTCAGCCTTCACTGAGATAGATGTCATCTTCATAGTAACTTTTCAACAAATCTGAATTGTCCTCTTTAAATAATTCTTTGTAAGAAACTTCCGTGAGCTCAAGCTCACTGCAAAACTAAGTGACTATGTGCCCATAGCTCTGATACCATGTTGAAATTTAAATGTAGTTTGGATCTGTAATATTTCTTAAAAATTACTTCTTGCTGATTTATAATTTCTTCACAGTGAATACACAGAGATACATGATAAAAAATAGAATAGAAGCATGCACGATAACACAAGGATTTCACCCTAGAGAAACACTCTTAAGCTTGAGGGAAAAAACCAACAAATGATCTTTCTTATTATCAAATGAATAAGCTAGGAGCAGACACAATTTTACCACAACCACGTAGGCTTACATCAATGAGAGTTTGTTGTCTAGATCTAGCTTTAAAGCTACCTCAAATTCTGGTAGAAGTTAGCATCCCGAAACCTGAAAATAAATTGTCCTTGCTGCAAAGATCCCACAAGGAGCAGAGCTTCCTTATTTGTTGTGACTTCAATGAGTATTCAATGTCACTTTGTCAAGTGTTGAGGATTCTTATTAATAATAATTATTTCTCCATAACTCGCTATGGAAACTGTCTTCATCACTTGACTTAACTAAGATAACTCATCTTAGTATCTCAACTTACCAACTCGACTTTACATGCAAACTTGACAACTCGTTTTTGTAACTTAACTTACCAACTCGAATTTACATGCAAACTTTACAACTCGTCCTTGTAACTTAACTTACCAACGTGAATTTACATGCAGACCTTATTAACTTGTCAACTAGACTTTACATGCAAACTTTATTAACTCGTCAACTCAACTTTACATGCAGACTTTGTTAACTCAACTTACCAACTCGACTTTACACGCAAAATACTTGACAACTCGACTTTGCTTTGCAATTGAGTTTGCATGACTCAACTTTGACAAGTCGAATTTGACAACTCAACTCTTTGGCAACTTGTCTTTGCATGACTCGACTTTTGCAATTCGAACTTGACAACTCAACTCTTTGACAACTCATCTTTGCATGACTCGAGTCTTGCAACTCGACTTGCAACTCATCTTTGCAACTCGACTTTTCTATAGGATGGATTCTTTTCTTTTCTTACAACAATCACAAGTCTTTCATGGCAGTCATGGTCTCACATGCCATCATACTAGCTCATTACATATACATCATTTGTATCTCACATATAAGAAAGATCATTTGTCTTAGGATGTGACCATCTAGTTCTCCACTCATGGTCAATTGTTTGGCCTAGGAAAACCTCACACCACTTTTTCCTACACAAGGAAATACCTCAACACATGAGGTCACTCAGTGTTGTCACAAATAAGATTGATCAACATTATACTCTTGTCTTGGTTTTTACTTATACAAAGCTCACAAGACTTTTTTCCTTGTCTCAAATAAGGCTCTTCCCCAAGTCTCAAGTCATCCTACACAAGGCAGTCTTGGAGAATGACTCACTCTGCTGCAAACTTTAACAGGTAGATGGGGTGATTTAAAATCCAGTGGGAGAGTCAGAATATCTAAATGGAACTCAGTTCAGGTCTTGATTTAATATGCCCATTATGTTTGTCTAGTGTGTGCAAACTTAAATTTTAGTGCAGATATTCAATATTGTCAAAACACAAATTATAATATCACACAGTATGTAAGGAGGTTTATACTAGTGAAACCCCCTCTTCGTGAATAAAACTCCAATCTTCTTTTAGTAGTCTGCAAATAAAAAAGTTTGCTTACAATCTCTGAACTCTATTGTTGCAAGCATTACTTGGCCTACAAAAGCTCTATTACAGAGTTCAACAATCTTGTACTTACTATTGAACTTTACTTCTGATATGGAAATGAAATTCTAATAGAGTTATTCGCACAATTTTTCTAATACAACATGCAATGATATAGAACCTTCTTGCATTCTTAATAACTACGATATCTCCTACGCTCAATCTTGCTTACAGACTCCTTATTTGTGGTTGTTATTCACTCTGCTAAGATTAGGCTCTGCGTATGTCGACATATGAACAACTTATTTTCTTGGATTTTACTTTCCAATATTGATTTTAAGTAAGTAAGCATACACTCTACTAACATTCGGCATGCTGCTCCGAATGTTGCTAATGTTTTGGCTTCCTCTGCTAAGTTTTTTGTTAGCCTAGATCTTGCTCCCTTTCTCATGCATCTTACTGTGAATCCGATTCTGATTTTTGAAGAAATAC
>JZKD02S0333852.1:1110836-1141623 GCA_000966675.3 Picea glauca
AATGTTATCACAATCATATTTAAGTAAAAATGTGATTGATGTATTTAGATAGGCTTCATTTTCCACCTTTTAAAAGTAATGACCCCCATGAATTTTATGTAAATTGTTTTTTCTTCAATATAATTGTGGTAGTATAACCGACAATATGGCAAAAATTAAATGTCTCTTAAATAGTTATATTACTAAAATTGTTCTCTTTGAATTCCTATCATTGAACTATTTTCATTTTTATCCATTCTAAGAGTTTTTAACTTTTAACCATCACTACCACGGGCATGGCACGAACCCTAAATGTAAACCAAGGAGACCATTAGAATCTCTAAAATTGAAAATTGGGAGTGAATATTGACATTAGATGAGATAGTGTTTCTACAATGAAGATATTTTACTTGCTAACATTGATGTAGCTAGGGTTTCATTATTTCCTACTGGTAGCGAAATGCCAAAACTCCATAAGAATGATGGATGAATTGTCTCCATCTGAGATTCCTCTATTACTTTCACATACTTGGATTGTCAATGACAACTTAAGAAGCTTCTGACAAACATTGTTTTAGAGGTGGTGGAGTCCTTGGATTTGATTAACATGTTTTTAAAAAGCACGTGATGCCAAATGTTGTTGGAATTTTAATTACTCATCACTTTCATTGTATGCATGCACAAACCTCAATATTCATAGATTCAACGCATATTTATAGCCATGTTGCATGTTTTCAGGTTATGATATTTATTACAACTTCATAATCAATCCACTATTTCTTGTATTTGTAATTTATATATAAAAAGGTTCCTTTGATTATATATACAAATTCCAAACTCCATGAATGCTTACCCATGGGATCAATGATGTGAAAAAAATAAAATTATATATATATATATAACATGATTTATTTTCTTGGAATTATTCTTGGTCATTTCCCATTGAGTTCAACAAGCCATATAAAAGTAGTTCAAACAACGATCATTCAATCTCAAACAACAAAGTGATTTCTGGTAGAAAAGGGTCTTCGACCATGTCGATTTTGTAGGGAAGACAATGGACTGACCAAAGTCAATAGTGGAATTTCATTTGGATTCCCAATCCAAATATGGCCAGTATTTCTAGCAAGAAATGCCATAGCAGTGTTTACATGTAAGACGAGAACTAGATTCACTTACAGATTTAACATGGGATTGGTAAGTATTGGAGTTTATTTTATAGAATAAAATGGAGGGAACACAATCTTTAGTAACGAGCATTTAGTACATAGATAAATTTTATATAGAAAGAAAAATATTTGATAATTATGAAATACATATGAATATACCTCGAGTTGATTGCCAATTTCCTCGTTGTCCACAATATGTGGCTTCTCCTTCTTTCTCTCCACAATCCTCGATGGACATAGAAAGTGAATTTGAAACCATAGAAGAAGCATCCTATGGCCTTCCATTCCTCTCCTTCATCGATAGACTATCTCCATCACGAAGATAAAGAGTTGAGCCATCTCTTGGAATATCCCAAGCGTTTAGTGGCCAAATTACTAGAGGGTGTGTAGAGTCATAGGTATAGGAAGTAACAAACATGCCATTAGATTGACATGATAATCAGATAATAGTGAAATAGTAATTTTATAAAACAGATTTCATTTGATAAGTTGAGATAGTAATTTCATAATCGTATTAAGTAAATGTGAAAAAGTAAACATGTTTAGTAATGACAAACACATGAATGTGTACATGCAAGGAAGTTAATTTTCAAAATATCATCCATTGATGTAGAGGATACGATGAGAATATGCCAACATATTTAATTCTTAACCATAAGATTAGGGTTTCTAATTAAAATATTGATTATTCCACCAATTTTCAATAAGGGGATGCTTATTGGCATAATTAAGGATATCAATGTTTTAGTAATTGTTATGGGAAAAAACTTCACAGGGATCTTACTGAATGATCATCAAGATCTCTCTAGTATTAGCCTAGTAATCCTAGGAAGAAAGGGGTTGATTTCTATCCTTATCATAGATCTAGATTCAAACATGTGGATTCATCACCAACATAAGGAGTGGTGGAGATTGCATACCTTTGTTTGGAGGTTGTCCTTCATATATCTTCATTGTTGTAGACTTGAGACTCTAGCTCCAAGCTCCACAAACTTCTTCTTGTATACAAAAGACAAGCAATATCTCTCTACCTCTCTACTTGGGATTAAATTTCTAGATATAATTTTCTTCTAATCATATCTATAATGAGATGAATAAGATATAAACATTTGCATAATGGAATACAAATATTTCAGGGAAAAACCAATGATATATTGATTAAATAAGAGACATTACTTCAAGCATACCTTGAGTGTTGATGTTATTTTCCCTTGACTCCTTGATCCTTTCTCCTCCTCTTAGATTCTTTGTCATGCTAGGCTCTCTCACTTTTGGTTGTGATGGATGGAACAAGAACCTGTGCAATTAGGAAACATAACATTTATCTTGAATTATCTTCCTCTTTCCCAAGACTTTCCTTTGTTATATAGTTCTTTGGAGGAGGCTTGGGAGAGATTCTAGATATTCTACAAACCACTATAGACTCCAATGATGTGAGTTGCTAGGCCCTTGAAACAAAGATAAAACTCATCCCTTCTTTATCACCTCGTAACTCCCCGAATCTATAATTTTTACAGATCCTTTCTTGTTGAGCTACTAGTGACCTACGAGGATCCTTTCTTATTGTCTACTCTATGTCCAATGGGGATCTCCAAAAGGATTCTAATCTTTGACAAAAAGTGTATTTTGTCTTACATATTCTTATGGATTCCTCTCTGGCCTATAGGGTGGAAATTAAGAATATAACAGTAATAACATATAAATTTGTCAATTTTAATATAATATTAATAATTTATGTTTTATTTAGAGAGATTTAATAGATTACATGATATAATTGAAATAGAGTAAGTTTTTTCTCTAAACTTATTAATTATGTTTGATAAAAAATTTACAATCAAATATCAATGTATTATTACTATGTCTAAGCTTTTTAAAAATAGGTGCCATCGAAAATTCATCTTAATTTTAAAGGGATAAAAGAAAACCAAAGCACAACATATGATTTAAGTTGATTTCTTTTATTATCACTTTAAATCCATTTTAACCTCCATTTTATCAAATACGAATAGGGATCAAATTCCTTTCCATACATATTTTTTTATCATTTAAAATGGATCATAAAAATTAAAACTTATGAAACTATGACTATGAAAAAAAATAACATTTTTAATATTCGATCGGACATGTCTATTATATCCTATTGTTGGCACAGGGGAAAACCCAGGGTTCAACGCTACAATAATGCACCAACAAATCCCTAACTATCGGCCCTTTCGGCAACACCTGTGAAGTAGATGAAGTCTCACCTGAGGTAGAGGAAGGGGTGGCTGCAAGACTCAGGTGTCTGCAACCTTAGCTGGGACACATATATGTGATTGTACTACTTAATAAAGAACTTAGCACCGTCATTTCCTCAATAAATAATCATTAATCACTTTGCTGATAAAGCAAGGATTAGCAACATTCACAGTGTTGTAACGTACTTAAGCACTTAGCATCAATAGATAGGTTAGATCTAGAAGATCAAGCACTAAGAACATTCATATGGATCAAATCTAATATTATCACATATCATTAGAACTAGCATAAGAATATATATCTAATCATCTTAAATCACTTAGAAAAGGAATACATAAACACATTAAGACAAGCACAAAGCAAGACAACACAATGTTTACATGGTTCACCCCCACCCCGGGGCTACGTCCACCAACTCTTCTTATTTATTGTCTTTAGTCAAGCAGTTACAAGAACAAATCCATCAAAACCCTTACTCTGCATAGGACAAAATATCTGTGTAGCTCGCTAGATCCTTCTTCCTTGCATTACAACACTAAGCCCTCCACAATCTGCTACAAGGAATTGCACTTAGCTCTGCAAGTCTCTTATAGTCATGGACAAATCACTTACAGACTCTACTCACACTTAGCATATGATGCAGCAACATTGTTGGCAAGCACGCAGAGGCAGGATCACTCAACACTAGATTGTATCAACCATTGCCAATACCAGAGAGGCCTTGGGATGCAATAAGCATGGATTTTGTGTTGGGATTGCCAAGAACACAAAGGGGATTCGATTCCATATTTGTGGTGGTGGATAGGTTTTCAAAGATAGAAAATTTCATCCCATGCCAGAAGACCAGTATTGCAACACATGTTGCAAATCTATTTTTCAGAGAAGCTGTGAGACTTCACGGTCTACCCAGGAGCATTGTCTCAGACAGAGACACAAAATTTGTTGGTCACTTTTGGAGGACATTGTGGAAGAAGATGGGGACATATTTGTCCTTCATCTCATCTTATCACCCTTAGACATATGGGTAGACTGAGGTGGTAAATAGAAGTTTGGGGAACTTATTGAGAAGTCTGGTTACAAAACACCATAACCAGTGGGATTAGATTCTTCCACAAGAAGAATTTGCATAAAATGACTCACAAAATAGAAGCACTGGAAGGATTCCATTCCAAATAGTGTATGGAATGCAACCCAGAGGAGTGTCTGAGTTGAGAAACTTGGAACAGGGTGAGATCAGGAGTGCTGGAGCAAAGGATTTTTCTGCTGAAATGATGAGACTCCATAGTCAGATCAAAGGAAAGTTGGAGAGTTCTAATCAGAAATACAAGCATAGAGTTGATCAACATCGTAGGGAACTTCAATTTGAAGTAGAGTATTATGTTTTACCACATCTCAAGAAGGAAAGGTTCCCTAGGGGAACATATAACAAATTGAAGATGAAGAAGATAGGACCCAGTAAGATCTCGAGGAAGTTTGATGCAAACGCCTATGAGATCGAGCTACCAAATGGTGCGGGTATTTCACCCATATTCAATGTTTCACACCTGTACCCTTACAGGAAAGATGACACAGAAGGGTTAGAAGATCAATGAAAGATTCAATGGGAGAAACAGATGCATGTGGCAGAAAAGCCACAAATGGAGAAAATTGTTGATCAAAGGATTGGCAAGAAGACCAGGAGGAAGACTTATTTTGAGTATCTGGTCAAATGGAAAGGACGCCCAATAGAAGATGCCACTCGGGAAAATGAAGCTACTATACAAAAGTAGGGAAAGTCGGTAGGGGAGATCATGGATAGGAGTGCATAAATTTTTGTCAAGGGGAGTATGATGCAGGAGCATCATTGGAAAGCACACAGAGGTGGGACCACTCAACACGTGAGAGTTCTTCTAGAACTTTTGCATGGGTAGTTGCAACCGATTTTGGAATACGCCTCCACTCAATGTCGGAATTCACCTTTGGAGGCACGCTTGAACCGGTGCCAGATTTTACCCTTCGAGGTAAAGTTTTGAAATTGTAAACAGAGAAGGAGTCTCCACTTTGGCTCTAGAATGCGACTGAACTAGGATAGTGTAGGATGAGTTTTAGAGTAGGAAAATAGCCAGGGGAAACCCTAGAAACATTTTTGAGTTATGTAGAAGTTGGTACACCCAGTTAGAGGGAGCTGGAATACAGAGAGAAATCAGTTGTAAGAGAGGACTGCAAGTTAGTAGGAGATCTCAGTTTTTTGAGATATTGTAATTGTGAATGTATTCTGTAGCCATTGGGCAATTGTGAATATAATAGAATGGAAAATTGGTCCAAATGTATGGTGTGTGGAATGTGTGCATTTTCCTGTCATTTTTGTTTACATGAACAAGTGGATGGAACTGTGAGTTTTTCCAGTTTCAATTGTTTCTCTTCATGGGAAGCTCTACAAGGTGTGCATCGAGCCAAAGAGGAATGTAAGGAAATCGGGAGGAATTTCTCAGCGAGAAATACCGTGAATTTGAGTTATCAAAATCCCTTATATGAAAGGAGTGCATGGGAAATCGATGTCTGAAACAAACAAATCTCAAGAGGGATAATGCTTCGGAAAGTGTTATCGAGACCCAGGAAGTCATTCCCTAGAAGGAACGAAAACTGAGTCTTCGAAGACTGAGTCTTCGAAGACTTAGAAAATATCTAAGTCTAAAGTGAGTAAAATCTCAAGAGGAGGAACACTGTCGAGCATTGGATAGCTATAGAGAATCCTGTGGATCATCTCATTCAAGGTAGGAGCACAAACTTTAACACTATGTAGATCCAGGAGAGGAGATCTTGAAGATCTAAACGGATGGTGGATAACTCTCGAGGAGAGTTGCAAAATACCGCAAGTCATTGGATCAAGTAGAGCTGCGAGGAGGTCAGTGATGTGGAAGAGATCTAACTGTAGATATGGAGGGCATTGTGAGTCATTGATCAAGCGCCTCGAGCTTCCATCATTTTGGCATTTTGGTATTTCGGCAACCAGAGATTTGAAAGACAGAGGAGCAGGACCCTTGCATTGCGATTCCATGAATCACGAAACCTCGAAAGAGTGAATGCCAAGACATTTTGGTGGTTCAGTATTTTGGAAACCAGGGGTTCGAAAGATAGAGGAACAGGACCCTTGCATCATGATTCCCTGAATCTCAAAACCCCAAAAGAATGAGAGCCAAGGCATTTCAATACTTTGGAAACCGGGATTCCCAAGGAGCAGGGATCTCCCTTGTACTCTAATTTCATGAAATGTGAAACACCAAAATAAATGTAGCCATCGATCTCGGGTCATCAGGATTTTGGCATTTCGGCAACCGGGAATCCCAAAGAGCAGAGAAATCCCTTGCATTCTGATTTCTCAAAACATGAAAACCCAAAGGAACAGGTGCTGGGACATTTCGACATTTTGGCCATCGAGGGTTCGAAGAACGAAGGGAAGGGATGCTTGAATTGTGAAGTTTCGGTCCCTGATCAACACCGCTTTTTGGATTAGCGCAAGGTCACGGCTCTTGGTCATGTGCTGTGGGATCTCACGCTTGGCGCTTGGGAAAAGCCAACTGGGCATTTGTGAGGGACTCGTGTGTTCATTTAGAAGGGTTTCATCTTGGAACCAGAAGTTCCATTTTGGCTCTCGAACCAGAAGATCCTGACCGAGAGGTCGCACAACCCTGAGGAAGGATAGGGGGCCTGCATCAACATACATTTACATCACTTAGATGCACTATTCGAGTCCTTCTTACATTGGATGTCCTTCTATTTATACATACAAAATAGGTCTAAACATGGGTAAACCGATGGGCCAACATCCCATTCCTATTACATATTCCCAAAAAAACAAAAAGGATCCAAAAGTGGGCCAAGATCCTGTGATATCCAATTCCTCTTGAGCTCCTCCTTCGACAGGCTGTCGAAGTCCCAAAATAGGTCACTATGATAAAGAATCTCCCAAAACTTTTTCAAGGGCCAACAAGCCCCCAACACTCATTTGTAACTCATCCTGAGTCACTCTCATCTGGCCAGTTCTGATTTGAAGGCCTCGATATTGGCTTGAGCTACTTCGACCTGCTCCTGTGCTATGACCTCTTTCTCAGTGAATTCCTTGATCACTATGTTGTTCACGGGCCCTTCTAGGCATTGCTTTGCTGCAATGACAACCGGTTCTATCTCTGCTCCTCGGCTTTCAACCTCTATGAATAACTAGCATGGCTTATCTTGCACTGGCTGAACTCGTTGAGTAACTTCCATCACTCTACTTTGAATCATATGGATTTGTTGTTGGGCGGTGCATTTCTCCTAATATTGCTTCATTCTTTCTACGGCTAACAGGGATTTCAACTGTGCTTGTAGTGTGTCTTTGTGTTGTTTTTCTTCCTTGAGCTATGACTCCAAAGATTGTAACTCTGGGTTCTCGGTGAGGTTCTCATAGGTCTGGGTGCTCTAGTTACTCAACTTCTTGCACTCCAAGGAAAGAGATTTTAATCTATCAATTGCACTGTGGGGAGTTGCTTCCCTTAGGTCTCTTACATCTTGAGGGGTCTTGGGAACAGTGCAGAGCTCCAAGTCTACTATGCGTTGTTGGAACTGCTAGATTACCACTTCAAGTTGTTCCACCTACTGTGGAACTTGTTCTTCATCCTTTACTTCAACGACTGTCACAGAGCGAAGTGCTCTGTGAAACATTTCCTTTACTTCTAGTTGCTCGACGACCAACTATTCCTTGCTTTGTTGTAACTATGATTTTTCTTCATCCCACTTTGCTTGCAGAGAAATATTTTCCTATTCTGCAGCATTGCGTTGCTCCTCAAAGTCTTTCTATAATTTTTCTAAGGCTTGGGTGGCTTGTGTTGTCTTTTCCTGAGCTCGTCGAAGGCGAGATTCAACTATATCAATGATGTGGTGTAGCTGGGTTGGTTAATCACCTAGTTATGTTGTTCCTGCTGACAGAGGCACAATAGAAACTGTGAAGATGGACTGTAATTCCTATTGTACACCTTGGAGCTCATCCTTAATTTTATTGAACACCTCCTCCTACTTAGCTTCTTTCTTCTCTGCTATCTCCAACAAAGAATCGTTCAGTGCTGCGATGATGAAGTCAAAGTCGTCTGAGGTGAGGGTGGTCTCAAATTTGGTCCTAGTTTCTTTCACTTTCTTTCAGGATGAGGGTTTTGGTGGTTAAAACTTCCTTTTATTTGAGGGGTCCTCCTTGTCTCTAGGTGGTTTAACCTTTCCTTTGTTTGGTTCAAATTCTGCACCATCTATCTCTCTGTCATATCCTCCTTCCCCTATTGACATGGAAGCGATCTTCACAGATGCACTGTCTAAATCATGGACCTCTTCGGTCTTCTTTATATTGCTAGGTCCAGGTGTATCCTGTGTTGTTTCTGGGTAGTCAACATCGGACATATCTGCAAGGTCTGCTGGAACAAGGAGGTCCGCCGACCATTCCTTGGTAATTTCTTCCAAGCCATGCTCCATCAACTTGTAGTATGATTATAGTTGTTGTTTATGTCCATCTAGACGCACTGTGATGTAAATAAAATGGAGGTCCACATTGAATTTCATTAAGGGCCGAAACCTGTGGAGGGTATTCGAGGTCATACGAGGATCGGACTGGATGGATACCTTCAATTGGTTGTAATACGTATGGAACACGACATTTGACTACCAATGTTTATTCATGCCATTCGAGTAATGCAGTGTACTGAACTTTGCAGCCAAAGGTTCAAACGGATCGATGTCCAGGAAGGTCACACCTTTCGACATCTCCCATACAATGAAAGTGATCAAGATCAATAGCCAACTGAAGTGGAATTCATATCCCTGATATTGGGATTCTATACAATCTAGTTCTAACTAGTTTACCAGGTACTGTGCCCAATTCATATGAAGTCCTTCTATGAACTTCCCTGTGAGGTCGAATACGAAACCAATGACTTGGGTGGGTCGATTATTTCTCACCAACTTTCCTACGATCAATTTGAAGGCAAGGTGCACTGTGCTACTCTAGATAGAATCTACCTTGTGGCCTCGCATTCCCTTCTCGAAATCTCCATAGGTGTCTTTAATCTTCTGTGCAAGAGAGCGATCCATGGCTTTTCCCAGGTAAAAATCCTATGGGTCAGGGCCTTCCATGCTTATCCCTATGACCCGATTGATCAACGTCAGATCCACTATGATAAAATAGTTTAACCATTAGTATCTTCCATGGTAAAATGACAAGAGTAGCTTGATGCATGCATTCACTTCTTGGTGCCTTCCGAAGTGCGGGATCTTCATGATGTTGAGCAGTGTGGACTGCATGAGGTTCATGGTCCAATATTGAGGAATAATCTTTGAATTCTTTCCTTTTGTTCTGGTTAGGTACTTATGTGGGGTGAGCATGCTATATACCTTCCTGTCATCGAGGTTGAAGTCATTAAACTTCAATGCTGCAATTTTATCTTGGTCGACGCGAACTATGTGTATCCCCTTCGGGAGGTATGTTGTGACCAAGGCATACTCAAAATATCTAGGCACACTATCTCGATTGATTGTGATGCTCAAAGGTGGTAGATAGGTGGGTAGTATACCCGATATTAACTTATCATTCATGAGATCATCCTTATGCTTAGTTCTCTTTTCATCTACTGAACGAGATGGACTATCTCGAGTAGTGGACGGAGAGGCTGGTAGTCCTTTTGTCAAAGATGCTTGTACACCTATAGACACTCCTCTCTCTGACATGACTCTTTCAGTCATTAAGTCTAAGAGAACTTCCGTTATTGATTATTCAACAGTGGTGATCTCATCACACATACACGCTCGGGATTAAAATTATCGGGGTTACAATGAACTTAGATACGACACTCTAACAAAACAAAAATAACACAACGATCACTATATACAATTCACTTAGTCTGTGGGCTCAAACTCTTAGTTATAAAAAGTGTTCTCCATGCATGGCGTGACGAGATAAGTAGGCAACTTGGAAACGATTCGCTTTTAATGGGTATGAAGCCTCATTAACTCTTTTTCTATCCATTATGGTGTGATCCAATGGTCTGGTGTCAAGATGTAAATGCTTTTTGACCCGTTTGGAGCGACAGTCGAGTAGATATATCGACCCCAATGGCTATATTGCTTCGCCTGGCGAAGTACCATGTGTTGTTGTTCTGATATCCCGACGAAGTTCCAATTCTGCAAATTTTCTTTCTGCAAAGTTCCCTCTAGAATATTCTGTAACTTTTCAATATTATCCCTCTTCTTACTTAGATTTCTAGCCTTCTTTCTAGTGAGCTTCGGCTCAGTATGTCTTTTTCCATTCTGATTCTTATCTTCTTTTAAAATAGTCACTATTTGTTATTGAGAGTCTTTCCTAGGATTCAGGGGTAATACCTATTCTTTATCTAGAGTAAGTACTTCAGTCTTCTATGGGTCTCCTAGTGTTCTTGCATATTTGACATCAGGGTCTCTAGTATCAAATAGCTTGGATCTGTTCTCCTGTTCTTCAATCAATTGTGTGATCTTTCTGGTCATGAAATCTTTTAATTTTTGTTTCTTCTACTCCAAAACTTCTTCTTCTTCCTTTCATCTGGCTTCAGCTCTGTCAATCCAAGGTTTTCCTATTAACATGGTAAACGGGGTGTTGTCCTCAATAAATTGAATAATCTCAAAATGTTCCTCTATCGAAGTTTTGTTGATGGTCATAGGTATCTAAACGAGCCTTCCACATAGTTTTACCAATTTTCCTCTGAATGACCCTAGTCTTCCTAATGAAGGAATCATAGCAGGCCTTCCTATAGCTTTCCAAGTTCTCTCTGTCATGATATTCACCTATGTTTTCTCATATATAACATAGTCAATGTCGAAGTCTCCTATTCTTGCTTCGAGGCATTCTTTTTTTTAAAGATCTTTGATAATCTAATATGTCGATGATCATTCAAGGTTTCTCTCATCTATAGAAATATTTTCTATGATTCTTCCTGGGGTTCTATTATAGTCTCTGGAGCTGCCTTAGGGTTTTCTTGTCAAATTCATTCCTTCAATATTAACAATCATTCTAGGGAAATCCAACACTTCATGGTCCATATCGTTGCAACAAAGACAACTAGGTCCTCTCCCAGGGCATTCTTTAGCAAGATGTCCCAATTTTTTACAACTATAATAGAGGGTTAATCCTCTCTTTCTTTTAAATGATCCCTAACCTCTTATTTACTACGCACTAGGATCATAGGAGCTAACCTGCAATAAATTCTTTCTGGGATCCTGCATCCATTTGTTAGTTCAAACATTCTTTCTATGCTATAACTTTCTATGCATAGGTATAACATATCTTTCACTATTCTTATCATATTTATTCATATCAATTCTTCTTTCATCCATTAATACCCTAGTTTTCAAACTAGGATAGACTGTATTAAACATACCTAGATCCATACTCTAGAAACAAAAAATTCTACTTATCTTACTTCTACAGAGCACAAAGCTTTCAGATCTAAATTTTTTCTATTATTCTTACCTTTATTAGAGCACAGATATTATAGATCTTACCTCTTTTAATCATAAATTCTCACTTTTATGTTTCTTAGAGGACAAAGATTTCAGATCTTGCTTCTTTCCTTCAGATCCGACCTCCTTTCTTCAGATTGGGTTTCCTTCTTTAGCACAAAGTTTCATATATCAAGTAGGACACTGCATACTACGACATAGATCTATGCATAGATATTTCATAATCCCAGGTCGAATATTTTCACAAAGCTTCTTCTTCCTCAGTTCCCAACAATCACAGTTTCAAGTCCCGACAATGGAACCATTTGTTGGCACAGGGGAAGACCCAGGGTTCAATGCTACAACAACACAACAAAAAATCCCTAACTAGCATCCCTTTCAACAACACTTGTGAAGTAGATGACATCTCACCCGAGGTAGAGGCAGGGGTGGTTGCAAGGATCAAGTGTCTACAACCTTAGCTAGGGCACAGATCTATGATTGTACTACTTAATAAAGCACTTAGCACTGTCAATTCCTCAATATATAATCATTAATCACTTTGTTGATAAAGCAGGGCTTCGCAGCATTCACACTGTTATAAATTACTTAATCACTTAGCATCAATATATAGGTCATATCTAGCAGATCAAGCACTAAGAACATTCATATGGATTAGATCTAATATTCTCACATATCATTATCACTAGAATAAGAAGATCTATCTAATCATCTTAAAGAACTTAGCAAAGGAAGACATAAACACATTAAGACAAGCACAAAGCAAGACAACACAATGTTTACATGGTTCACCCCAACCCTAGGGCTATGTCCACCAACTCTTATTGTTTATTGTATCCAGTCAATCGGTTACAAGCACAAAGCCATCCAAACCCTTACTCCACACAGGACAAAATATTTGCGTAGCTTGCTAGATCCTTCTTCCTTGCGTTACAACACTAAGACCTCCACAATCTACTACAAGGACCTACACTAAGCTCTAGAAGTCTCTTACATTCATACACAAAGCACTTACAGAGTCTACTCTCACTTAGCATACATTCACATCACATAGATGCATTATTCGAATCCTTCTTACATTGCTTATACTTCTATTTATACATACAAAATAGGCCTAAACATGGGTAAACCCATGGGTCGACATCCCATTCCTGTTACATATTCCCCAAAACCCAAAAAGGATCCAAAAGTGGGCCGAGATCCCATGATCTCCACTTCGTCTTGTGCTCCTCTTTCAACAGGTTGTCGAAGTCCCAAAATAGGTCACTATCACCAAGAATCTCCCAAAAATTGGTCAAGGGCCAACACCTACTTCATGGGAAAATAAATACGATGGGTTTAGAAAATAAATGATCCAATAGAACCTAATATGACCAAATATTAGAAAAACCATTCCTATTTATATGGATCATAGATCTCTCCCATTTAGAATCCTTGAGTTGCATAAGTCCCATAAAGAAATTCCTCACACTTGTGCTAAATTATCATAGTCTAGGAAAATAGAACAAAAGAAGGATATTAACCACTCTGGTGGTTATTTAGAATTTCCAACATGTTAAGAAAAAACAAATAATATTTGTGGCATAAGATCACTCATAGCACCAAGCACAAATCTAATGATGATGTTCTCTTTACCTAGAGAAGGAAGTGGCACCACAAAAAGACATCCCACAAGTGAAACATCTTTCTTTCCTAGAAGAAACATCTCAGGCATAGGTTTCAAATGGTTCTTTGAAAACCTAAGTACAAAGAGAGAATACATAGCTACAAAATCAAAATTTTACAGCCATTGATGAATGTAAATGAATGAATTGAGAAAATTTCTAGGCTCGACTCACAAGGATGAACATAGATTATCTTCATAGAGATCTCTTGAAGATTATCCAAGATCATAAATAGAAACAAGCAAAGATAAAAAATATATCTAAAAAAATAGATGTTGTATCTCATGTTTTAAGTGATACAAATGTTTTAAAGGATGCAATAGATAAATTTTTTGCCAGGTTAGGTTTGCTAGATAAGATAATTATGAAAATCCACGATATTCATAAATCTATTAAAAAGCCAAGAATAAATATTGTAGTCCTAGAAGACTTTGCAAAAAGGGGAATTATCGAAATACCTCGAGGACATAGAAGGAACAAGTCCCTAGATATGTTAGATGTTAATGATCCCATACCAATGTGGGATTTTGGAGCATCTCAAGATAAAACAAAAACTGATTTATAATATCTTCAAAGTGAGGTTCTAGTAATGAAAAATGGTCCTAAATATTTAAAGGCACTAGACAAAAAATCATATCTCCAAATCATATCTATCAAGGATGAGCCTGATAATGATGGAGATATTCCTATGGCCCAAACTGATATTCCTTCTTCTTCTGAAGTAAAAGGTGCCAATATTTCATCTGTTGGAATAAATGGGCTCAACAAAGTAGTAAGCTCAATTCCAAACCATATTGTAATCGACCTAGGATGCAAAACTACAAAATAATTGAAAGATAATTTTCAATTACTTGGAAATTGGTCTATTGCAAAAATATCCTCAGATGATACAATGTTTTCTAGATATGTAGTCATCCTTATCACTTATGGTTTCATAGGAATTGCATGGGATTGGTGGATGTTCTTGCCAATAGAAACAAAGGAATAAATCTTGAATTCTCCTACTGTCAATTCTAATCTCATAATATCTCTAAGCATTCAGTTTTATGGATCTGAACTTGCAATAGATTTTGACCATTTGGCTTCGTTATTCATGATTCAAATATTAGATAATTTAGCATATCACAAGAAATACTATTGTTATATTATAAGATTACTAATACAAATAGGAAAATGAATGATCCATCCTATATAAAATATTATATATGTAGTTTTCCAGGAGCTATGTTAGATGTAGTATAGAAATATTTCAAGGATAAAGGAATTAAAACTATGGGCATATATTTGGAAATGACAGATAAACATATAGAAATCGGTATTAAAGCAAGCTGTTTGGAAAAAAGATTAAACAAGGATTTTAAACACTTTGAGAACATGTTTACTCCTTATTTATGCAGAGACATTGGTGAAATGCCTAAATGGGGATATGGTGCATCTAACAGAGCACCTCAATCCTATAAATGCGATGTCAAGAAGAAATAAAAGGGAAAGTATCATACTTCCAAATCCAGATGGGCTCCTAATAAAAATAAATATTCTAAGAGATATCATCCTAAATAGTGTCACAAAGTTTCCTATTTGAAAAAACACAGAACTGCTTCAGAAAAGGTAATCTACTATAACTTCCAGAAGCCTAGCTATCGGGAAAATGAGTTTCACAAAAAAAGAGAAATACCATATTATCAAATTTATTTATAGAGGATATTGAACCATAATGGTGGGATATTTGTTTATGTTCTCCTTTAGACTATCTAGAAAGATAAATCCACTATCTAGATCCTTCACAATTTTCTAGCACTACCTGCATGTATGAATTTTATTCTAAATTTAGTGATTCAGGGTACAATAATCCACATGATCCACTCAACTGGGGTTATATAACCATTATCAATATAAATTCTACATGATGACCACTAATGATCCAAAATCAAGACTTGCAGAAATTGGAAAAACACTTGAAGAAACACCGGTCTAGAAATATCTGATCAAACAAGATCTTAGATAAGAAAGAGATGTATTACTCAGAAGACTAGTTAGGCCTCCAATAATAAAATATTAGAATAATTTTATGTATCTTTATTATGAGGCCAATTCTAGTTACTACTCTCCTATTGAGCTCTATATAAAACATCTTGATATTCATAAAGATAGATAATAATCCAAGCAATACAAAGAAGCAATGTTGCTAATGCAAATCAAAGAAAAATAGGCCATAATAAGATTAATAATAGACAAAATCAAAGAATTGAAATCAATCCTTGAAACTTTTAGGATAGAAGTAGATAACTCATCAGATGAAGAATATTCAAAGCTACTCTTAGAAGTAGAACAAATTCCACCTTCCATAAGAGGATGCAAGAAGAAAAATCAAGTGAAGAAGAAACATTGACCAAATAAGACCCAGAAAAAGGTGAATATCCCCTAGAACTCCAAGTTCGCATAGGTATGTGATTCTTTTTTAAATTTGGTTTTTTTTCATGATGAACATGGCCCTTATCAATTAGAATGTTTCTTATATCGTGGTTGTCAATTAATTTTTTTAAGAAGGAAACCAATCCATAAATATTATTGGCATCAAACTTTTCAAGGTGGTATATCCATAGATGGTTCATCCATAGTGATATTTGGAGAAACAAAATATTTTCCTCTCCAAATAAATAATCACTCATTTCATGGATTGGATATGATTATATGTGACTATATTTTAGGTCTTAGTTTCATGCAACTAGTATCTCCTTTTACCTTAGATCCAAAATAAAGGGAAATGAAAATGTACATAAATGATCACACCATATATACTTCTTTTTATATTGAAGGCATGTGTAAAACTAAATATCTAGATAGAAATAAATCTATACAACCACCTATACTTACATCAGAATTAAATAAGATGGAAAGGATTGCTTGTTTTTCTTTGTCTCATCAAGAAGTCTTGAACCCTATCAAAGAAATACTTTTAAAATACTACACTTTTGATTATTCTAATGCCTTATAAAATAGAGAGAAATATTTTTCATCTCTCCCATATGATCGATAAGAAAAAGTGTCCCCACAAAAGGCCGTTGTTGCCATAATGAGCCCCTCTGAGATTGAGACTTTCTACGAGGAAATTCAGTACCTAATTAAAAAGGGTTTATAGAACCTTCAAAGAGTGCATTGTCATGTAGAGGGTTTTATGTGAATAAACACTTTGAATGAAGGAGAGGGAATATAATATCGTAGTGAATTTCAAGCCTCTCAACACAACTTTAAATCCTATCATATACCCTTTGCTAAATAAGGCATCATTACTTTAGAAAATAAAAGGAAAAATAATTTTTAGAAAGTTTGATCTCAAGTCTAGTTTCTACCAAATAGGAATCATACCAAAATATCACCACAAAACAATTTTTGTAGTTCCACATCGCCACTATCAATGGAAAGTGATCCATTTGGATCGAAACATGCCCCTAGATAATTCCAAAAAACAATGGAAGGTATGTTCAAAGAATATTCATGGTTGATCATCTATATAGATGATATTTTTCTTTGCTCAAGAAATCTCCAAGGATATATCAAACATTTATAGAAGTTCTATGAAATTTTTTTCCAGCATGGTTTAGTTCTCTCTACTTCAAAAATGGAAATTGGGAAAACAAAACTAGAATTTCTTGGATTTAAGATCAGTAAAGGAAACATATTAATGAAAGAACACATCTTAAACAGATTTGGTTAATTTCCTAACATTATCTCAAGAAAAACTTAGTTGTAGATAATTTTTGGAAGTTTGAAGTATGTTAGACCATTTTATAAAGGGAATGTTGAGGATATTTTTTTATTACAACACATATTAAAGAAATCACCACTACCATGGACTTCTACCATGACTGAAGTAGTCAAAAGGATTAAATAAAAGGTTAAAAATATTTCTGATTTGACACTCCATTTTGAGAAAGTCAGTATATTATTGAAACAAATGAATCCAATCAAGCACAAGGGAGGAGTATTAATTGAAAACATTCATGGTAAGGAAGAAATTTTTCGGTATACCTCTAGATATTTCAAAAGTGATGAACTTAATTACTCATCAAGACATAAGGAATTACTTGTTGTTAAAAAGGTAAGTCAACATTTCATGTTGTATCTTAGTTCTGTTAGATTCTTCATTAGAACATATTTTAATTTTTTTTTTGGAATGCTTAAATATGAATAAGGTATTAATAGATAGTCACACTAGAATTCAAAAGTGGGTTGTATGGTTAGAAATTTTTTATTTTGATGTTGAGTATAATCTTGTATATTTGAATTGCCTTCTTGACATGCTAACTAGAGAATTATATTGTCTAGTTTTTTAAATGATGTTTGCAAGATAATATGGCATAGGAAAAGCTCCAACGATACCCCAAGGGCTTGAAAAAGAATCCATGGAGAAAGTACAAAAAAATATTAAAGAATGTGAGCTGAGAAGAACCATGATCCTCTCAACAACATGATCACAAGAAAAAAAAAAACTATCTCTCACTCTCATAAGAGAATTTATTGACATGCACATGGATAAGGTTCTTATTGAAGGAGTGAAATAAGTCCCAGTGAAAATCATGATGTTAGATAAATGGGCTAGAACTTATTATTTTGGTCTTAATCAAGCTGATGAAAGGTTGAGTAGAGGAAGGATAGGTACTTGGATTGAATATGATAAAGATGGACTATGTTATTATGACATAGGAACATGTTTTTCTTCATGGGATTCTTATGTTCTTATCCAATAGTTAGCCCAGGAAAAGGGTAACATTGTAGTATGTGAAGATTCTATAAATCTTGTACAATATGCTTGGACATGATGGATAGAATTATTATTGGATAAATCCTACCAAAGAAAACAATGGAGCCAATGAAAATTAGACTTTATTGTGCACCTCCAAGATGATATTAAAGAAGTTGCTAAGAAATACCTTTGGTTTAAATTTATCTTGAAAGCTATAGGGACAAATATATAATAACTTCAACCATTATAGTTTGGATTAATTATCAAATATGTCAAAAAGGATGGGAAGGTGTTAGGTTTCATTGACCAATAAGTTGAATATAATGTAAATTAGATCAGATCGATGTTTTAAAGTGACTTCTACAACAAAGGTGGACATCTAGCTATGGAAGGATCCAATGTGTATTGGTGTTTTGATAACTATCTATTTTCGTTACCTGATTTTATTGAAGATTCATAGGATCCTTTTGACAAAGATGTATTTTGGACTGAGGAGGATCCCCACAGCTTAAATAATTAGATGGAGGCATTATAATTTCTATCAAAGCATCATGGGCCATTATTTAATATTTATTTTGTACTTTGTTAGCCATATATCTATTTAATATATTCCTTTAAATATTTTCATACCATATATATCTCTGATAATATTTTGTTTCATGGGTAACATAATACTCCATTGTGTAAGGATATGACAATATATCATTATATGCTCCACGGGTAATGTGATACTCCACTATGTAATGTCAATTTTTCTATCATATTTCATATTTGGGTCCCCATATGTCCTTAGTACCACTAAAGGGATGAGATAAAATGCAATGTCCCACATGCCATAGATATAGTCCTTTGATTATGTTAGTACTTAAAAAAAAAATTCAATCAGTCAACAATGTCCTAAATTCCCGATAGTGGGATCCATTTAACCTACACTCATAAGTTTATTGTCACTCAATACTATCTCCTAGAGCTATAAATTAAGGCTCCTTCTCTGATTTTGATCATCAAGTTTTCTCAACTCTCAAGAGATAAAACACACACCCCTCGAGGATCCCATATTAGAGTACTTTACATGGGACCAATCTTGCAAACAATTTAACACATACCCAATATTCTCCTACTTGTTGTTTTCTTTGCATACAATGGGTTACATGATTACATAATCAACAATCTAGGGAAAAAATCCTTATAGATCCTCTACACCAAGAGTATTTCTCAGTGCTCATAGATTTTTTTAATGAATATGAAACATTATTTAAAGTGTCCACCTTCATAAAAAAAAACTTCTTTTCTTCAACCATGTCTCTCATAAAGTGATATTGAACATCAACATGCTTTGTCTTTGAATGATAAGTCAGGTTCCTCACCAAGAATATTGCACTATGAATGTCACAATATATCCTTACAACTTGTTGTACCAACCCAATACTGGAACACAATATTTGTAACCATACTTCTTCCTTGCTTGCATGAGTGTCTACCATGTATTTAACTTTTAGAGTTGAGAGTGTCACTACAAACTATCTTTTACTCATCCAACTAATTTCTCCTCCAAAAAGGTTAAACACATACCTTCTTGTAGATATTTTGCAATCTATATCCCCAGCCTAGTCTGCATCAAAAAACCCATGTATGTGTGACACTATGTCCAATCCCATTCTTCCTTGGTAGCAGAAACCATAACTAGTAATTCCACAAAAACACTTGAAAACCCTCTTTATTGTTGTCCAATGCTCCTTCCCTAGTTTTGACATATACCTAAACCTGAAGGTTGGCTCCCATTGAGTGATCGAATCTCCTTCTGAGCCTCATGACTCCCTATCAAGTCAGACTGAATCTGAGTCTACAGAACCTCTGAAGCTACCTTCTCCTTGTCCATTGTACTCTGTTAAAGTCTAATATCATCTAAACTGTCATGGGAGGAATCTCCTCCCCATTATATCCTAAGGGTTGAATCCCTCTAAATTGTGTCTCCTTTTGAGACAACACTACTAGTGGAGCTATCTACTCCATTTGTACATGTGATACTAGTCGCACCACCTTCCTCACCACTGGTGGAGATACCTTCTCCTCCTCATCTTTCTCTCTACTCCTTTTGGTCACATCACATATATACTGGCCCTCTCTAACTCCAATAACCACTACTGATATGAATCTAGATACTTTTTGCATCTAATAACACGTATCCATCTTGAAACAACACTACATAGCCCTAATCCTCAATTCCCGAGGCTAAGAGAACACTCCTAGCACTCATGGCACATTTTCCACTTACAACACATCCCCTAACTCCATTCATAATACCACTACTCCAAATTCCTATACTGCATGTCTAGTCCTCCTACCAAGCTCCTCATACATACCTGAGTCAAACACTATGAAGCTCACAAACAAATCTTGTTCCCCTATCATGTACCAATGGCTCCCACCAGATAAAAACCATGCAACCCTACAAGGAAAGCATCCTACTTCCCCAAGTCACGACCATCAAATAAACTTATTCTCATGTCCATCATCCAAGTCACAAAACTCTCCATGTCTACACACAATACAACTGATCATGTGTCCTCATCTCTAAACAATCATGAGTTATGGATAAACATTTAGTATTGTCCACTCTATACCTCTACAAATCATCTTTGATGTGTCCCCATCCTCTTGGGTCAAATACCTCATACATTGTTGCACCTCGACAATGTACAACTCTTTGGCTCTATGAAAACTTTATCTTATCAACTTTCAAAACGTCTGAAGCTATATCATCTATGCCAAAGAACTTGAGTTGAACCCATCATAAATCACCATAAAAATTCATTGAAAGTTCATCCAAAGGGTTGTAAATATGCCACAAAACATACTACTGAGATCTAGGCTCTCCTCCAATCCACCAAAACTCCCAACTTGCCACACCATAGAGATGCAATAATCCACAACTACTTGCCTATATAGTCTTCTCCATGTCTCAAACCAGAGACCATCTAACCGTTTTCCACCAAAAACCATCATTGTATCTCCCTTTTAGATTTATCACTTGTGACCTTCCTAGAATAAGAATAAGAACAAGAACAACACTCCTCCAGTGTTGTATCACAAAATGTGTCTAGAATATGATCCAATTCTCTTAAGATGCCAATCATTGTTACAATGTCAATTTTCACATGCAACTCTATCTGAATAATTTCAGATCTGAAAATTTCTTCCAAGTGATCTAACAGTAAAACCCTAGTTGTTATCACTAGAAACCCTTAAATTAAATTTTTTGATTAAAAACATATGGAGTGGAAACACAAAGATCAGAGATTAATAATCAATACACATGAGACACAATTTCAGTTATTTTATATTTTTATCATCGAAAATCAAAAGGGAAAAACCAACCCTCACAACCAATACAATATCACCAAAATTTGAGGACAAACTTGTCCTCCAAAATAGCCAAAATGGAGAACAACCATGTTCTCCAATGATTATACAAATTAGTAAACCAAAGGTAAAAAATATTATGGAAATATCCTTTCCCCATGAATCTTCTATAGATCATGTATACGACATGTTGATGTCACTTGTCATCCAATATGGATCTGTATTTTCCCATAAAATTAGATACACAATTCACTTTACTATTAAACCATGTTTATACGTTGTTTTCTCCACTACAATCCACATATGCACCATATGTGATTTTTCCTTCCTCAATCCACTTATATACGCTCTTTTTCCTCCTACAAACCATGTATTATATAAAGAATTTGCTCCACATGTGTGACCTTTTTCACTTTCCTCTTTAGGGACAAATTCACCACCTTGCATATTTTCCCTTTGCTAAGATAATCAATCCTCTTAATGCAACTGCAAAATAAATTATGCTAGCTCCATAATGTCTCCACATAATCTACATGATATGTAATATCATGATGACCTCTCTTCTTTATATACAATCCTTAGGGGTCAACATAGAATCCTCTTCACAAGTCAACATCAAATTAGGATTTCCTTGTGGGTGTGAAGCCCCAACACAAGCCCACAAATCACATCACCAAACCCATGAATCCCCCACTCAAATCAAAGGGGGTTTTCACGAAACCAAAAGAGTGATGTGGTGCCCATGATGATTCCCAAATTCCCAACACCTAGGGGCATGTGAGAATACCTACTCGAAGCTACAAAAATCAATGCTCCCTCTTAGTGAGGAAGGTATTATCACCACACTCCACAAGTGGGAATGTCTCTCGATGGTACAAATGCATCAACACTCCCTCTTAGCGACAAAGACAATTCATCCTCCATCATCACATCAAAGTATCTTTGCCTCCCATCCTATATATGCTACCACAACTTCTCTTCAATCCCTTTTAGTTGTTTTTCCCTCTATCACCGAAGCAAATCCTGCTCTCTAGTACTCCTCACTCGCTGCATCCTCGATCATTGAAGAAAATCATATTGTTTGGCATGATCCCATCCTAGAAGACATCCTACTCCTAGAATAATCCTACCTTTAAACCTCTTATCTAACCATCTTAATCGATGAAACATACCTAACAGTATTGGAATATGCCTCTCTCCCATTTGGACCTAAAGTTTGGCTCCCAATGAGCGTCTGAATCTCCCTCCGAGCCCCCTGACTCCCTCTAAAATTGGACTCACTCGAAATCTACACAAACTTCGAAGCTACTTACTCCATGTCCATTGTCCTTTGTTAAATTCTAATCTACTCTAAACTCTATTGAGAGGATACTCCTCCATGCTATATCCTAAGGTATAACTCCCTATGAAAATTGGCTCCTTCGGAGCCAACACTACTGGAGGGTGTTAAATTTGGTAGCATCGATAGTCATTCTCCAATGATAGGCCATATGGGCCACCCTCAGGCTAGCCAGGGAGATTTGGAGAATCAACCAGTCTTGTGAGGTATTGAAAAAATCCATGGGGAGCGGACAACCTCTGTGAGTCAAACCAAAAGTCAAGACAAACAAGATGTTATGTGAGTCTAATGAAAAATTCAGGGGGAATGTACAACCTCTGTGAGCATAGACAGTCTAGTGAAAAGGTCATGGGGAACGTAGAACCTCTTTGAGCATAGACAGACTAGTGAAAAAGTCAGGGGGAGCATACAACCTCTATGAGCCTAGTCAAACCTTGTGAGCCATGAGAAAAAGTCAAGGTATCTAGCAAAAGTTAGGTTGAATGTAAAATTCCTATGATCTAGAAACAAACGATATTCCTAATATTGCAAATGATGTAATTGTATTGATCTAGTGCATTGGCACGTGTGAACATTATCCACCATGAAGAGAATTTCGAATTGCCTTGTTAAGAGTTGTAACTAAAGTCTTGAGTCTAGTTCTATGTTAGAATTAAAGTGTAATGTTGAGTTGCAACTAAATTCTTGAGTCTAGTTTTATTTTTAGTAATGTTGAGTTGCAACTAAAGTCTTGAGTCCAGTTCTATCTTAGAACTAAAGTGTAATGTTGAGTTGCAACTAAAGTCTTAATTCTAGTCTAAGTCTGAACTAAAGCATGTCAGTCTCAAGTCTATTTCTAAGTTCGAACTAAAGCATTTCAGTCTCAAGTCTAGTTCTAAGTTCAAACTAAAGTGCAATGTTGAGTTGTAACCAACCTCAAGTCTAGTTCTAAAGTCTGAACTAAAGTGTAATGTTGAGTTGTAATCAATCTCAAGTGTAGTTCTAAGTTCGAACTAAAGTATGAAGCTGAGTTATGACTAATGCATGAAATTGGGTTACTATTTTGAGAGTCTCCTCTTTCCCTCTTCAACCTATATAAGAAGAGGTTGAACCCTATCCTCAACACAGTTTTGCAACAAAATTTTGAAACAAAGTTTTCATATGTAGGTTGAGGGTGAAGTAATAGAGGAGCACATCAGTGATAAAGAGGAAACATATCAAAGGTGTATTTCAGCAAGGTCTTGTAAGTCTTTGTTAGGTCAAAGTCATCTTGGAAAGATCTTTGAGAGAAGTACAGTCATGGTGGATATTTGTTAGAGATCTTACATGATTAATGCAATAAAGGAATATTGTTTGTTAGGTATTTTCTCTCTGTACACGGTTTCCCCATGGTATATGTGTTGTTGATATGCATGTTTACTTATCTACATAATTATTGCTATTCGATTATGATTTGAAATTGTTGAATTATATTAAGCTGGAATCAAATTATTGAAGAAAATAAAATAATTAATCCACATAAGAAATCAAGCTCATAATTTAACATGGTATCAGAGCTTAGGGTGTGTTAATCGTGTTGAAGTGGAGCAGCAGGTACACAAAGATCCAAGCAAGCTTGATTAAGTTTCCAGTGTGAGGACCATGACATCCTCCATTTCAGTCAGGGCCGAAGATAAGCTTGAAGGAGCTACCAACTTTAATGTTTGGAAGCTCCGTATAACAAATATCTTGCAAGAGCATGATCTTGAGTAGTATGTGATGACAGTGGTGGAGGAACCAACGAATAATGCAGGAAGAACAACTTTTAGGAAGATTCAAGCAAATGGTAAGTGAATCATCTTTGACTTAGTTAAAGACAGTATAATGTCTGCAATGACTTCGTTGATGACTGCCAAGGACTATATGGATAACTTGGTGAATCTATATGAGAAATAGGCTCCAAGTTAGAAGAGGACACTTAAGAACAAGCTTAAGTATTTGAAGATGGAGAAAGGTGAATCGGTGGCATCTTTCTATTCTAGGATAGCTCAGATCAGAGATCAACTTTTGGTCACAGGGGTAACAGTGGACGATGATGATTTAGTGTAGGCCATTTTTTACGCTCTTCCTTCTTCATGGGATACCTTCTTATCCAGTGTAAGTGGGAGAGATATTTATCCCACGTTTGAGAGGTTATGGCATGATTTCCTCCAGGAGGAGAGTCGCACAGCTACCTGGAGCGAGCCAACGAAAGAAGAGCACTCATATTTAGCATCAAGATTCAAGGGAAAAAAGAAAGGCACTTTCTAGAAAGGCTCTCAATTGAAGCCAAACATCAAAGGTACATTCAAAGGAAAGAGTATTGATACATATAAGATTAAATGATTTAGTTGTAATAAGTTGGGTCATTTTTCTAAAGACTATTGGCTTAGAAAGAAACATCCTAGGAAGGGGAAACATCATGCCTCAACTGCTGAGGATGATGAATCCAAAAGAAATAAGAAGAGTCATTCTAATGAGAAAGAAAATAGGAAAGAATATGATTTGGTTTATTCTTTATCCAGTTCAGTTTCCACAGGGCCAAAAACTTGGTTAGTAGACAGTGGTGCATCAAAGCACATGAAATGTTACAAGGACATCCTCTCATATTTCGAGACAAAATATTTTGCAGAGAAGGTCGAGCTTGGGGTGAAAAATGTTACAAGATAGAGGGAGTAGGCTCTATCTCCTTCAGATTGGAATCTGGAGCTAGACTTCATGTTGATGAAGTATTATATGTTGCAGGGCTCAAGAAGAATCTACTATCAGTTGCAACCCTTAAGGACAAGGGATATTGGGTGATCTTCAAGCACATGAAGGCACTACTATGGGCTAAAGGTAGCCACTTAAGTACAACAAAACCCATTGGAGCTCGCAGTGGAGGATTGTACATCGTGTCAGGACAGTCAGTTCAGAAATTGGCTCATGATGCAACTAGCTCCAACGAGTTGTGGCACATAAGACTTGGACATCTTCATTAAAAAGATCTTCTAGATCTACAGAACATGGCATGTTCCATTCCTTCTATTTCTCTTAGTAAAAATGAAATTTGTAAGGGATGCATGCTAGGTAAAAATATAAAAAAAGCATTTCCTAATAGTGACAACAGAGCTCAAAGCATCTTAGATCTGGTTCATTCTGATGTATGTGGTCCCATGTCATCTCCCTCACTCAGTGGTTGTTTGTATTATGTCATTTTTATTGATGATTACTCAAGAAAATGTTGGATATATTTTATTAAAGCTAAAAGTGACACATTTGATAAATTCAAAGAGTATAAAGACTTTATTGAAAAGAAGACAGGGAAACACATCAGAATCCTTAGAAAAGTCAATGGAGGAGAGTTTGAATCTCTTCAGTTTGAGGTTTTCTGCAAGTCAGCAGGAATCAAGAGACAGTTGACCGTGCCATATAACCCTCAGAAAAATGGTGTTGCTAAGAGGAAAAACAGGACTATTTGTGAGGTAGCGAAAGCAATGATATTTGACCAGGATCTGCCAAATTCTTTATGGGTAGAAGCTACCTCCACTTCTGTGTATATTCAGAATAGGTGTCCACATGTTATTTTGAAGGAAAAGACTTCTAAAGAAGTCTTTTTAGGGATCAAACCTAAAGTAGGGAATCTAAGGATATTTCGATGTCCTGTGTATATTCATGTCTGTAAGGAAAAGAGGACAAAGATGGAACCCTCAGGAAAGAAAGGCTTTTTTGTGGGGTACAGTGAGAAATCCAAAGCTTACAGGATTTATGTACCAGGTTAGAGGCAAATAGAGGTAAGCAGAGATATGACTTTACATGAGGAAGCTACATTTAATAAATCCAGAGAGCTTTAACAGGATTCAGGATTCAGAAGCAGTTCAACCAACTTCTGAAAATGAAGAGTCAGATGATCAGAGGGAGAAACATCGCGAAGGGACAAGTAATGAGCCCCTAGAACCCACTGAAGTGTTAGAAATAACTCTTGAATAACCTCTAGCCAAAAGGAAGACAAGGTGGCTTAAAGAAATAATGTAGGAAGGAGAAAGGATAGCTTCTCCCAAAGGAATTTTCAGGGAAATGAAGAGGCCTCAAAGGTTTGGAGGCTATGTTGCACTGATGAGAATCATTAGTGATGCCGAACATTCTTCATTTGAATAATAAGATAAATTACAAGTATGGACGGATGTCATGCTTGAGTAATACAAGTCTATTATAAAGAATAATGTTTGGGACATCGTGCGAAGGAGAAAAGAGAAATCAATGGTTTATTCCAAATGTATCTATAAGATCAAACATGCAACTGATGGAAGTGTGGAAAATTTCAAGGAAATATTTGTAGCTAGAGGCTTCACTCAGAAAGAAGGAATCGACTACAAAGAGACTTTTTCTCTTGTAGCCAGGTATACCTCCATTCGAGCTATTATTTCTTTAGCTTCCATACTTGGTTGGAAACTACATCAAATGGATGTAAAGACAACATTCATGAATGGAAAGATTGAACATGAGGTTTTTCTGGAACAAACAAATGGTTTTATACTACATAAAAAAGGCACTCATGTGTGCAAGCTAAGGAAGGCCTTGTATGGTCTTAAGCAAGCTCCCATAGTTTGGTATGACAAGATTGATGGCTTTCTTAAAAGCCCGCTTTCAGAAAAGTGATGCTGATGAAAATAGATACTTCAAGGTAACATGTAACCAACCTATTATTCTAATCCTATATTTTGATGAGCTCTTTCTAATAGGAAATGAAGGGCTAAAAACTTAGTGTAAGAGGGAGCTAACCTCATAATTCAAGATGAAATAATTAGGCTTGATGCATTACTTTCTAGGATTGGAAGTGTGGCAAAGATAGGGCGAGATATTTTTGTCACAAGGAAAATAAATAGTGGATGTACTAAAGAGGTTTGGTATGATGGATTGCAAAGCCATGGCTACTCCAATGGTTACCAACCTGAAGAAGCTGCATGATTCCAATACAGGTTCAGATTTGGTGGATCTCACCATGTATAGGCAGTTGATTGGATCATTGATGTACATGATCCACACTAGGCCAGATATATGCTATGCAGTGATTGCAATGAGTTATTTCATGATTGAACTGAGACATAGACACTGGGTGGAAGGAAGTCACATCTTGAGATATCTCAGAGGGACCATTACTTTGTTGGAATGTTTTACAGGCAAGGTATGCTTTTCATTGATGGAAAGTACAACAACGATGATCAGTAGCATAGTGATAATCAGGGAGGAGAAACAACAGTGATCGTTGGATCAACAATTCAAAATTCCCGATGGCTATCAAATCTTAATGTAGACAAGAAGAGCATGCATATATGGAGGATAGATCTTGGGCATTATATCCGAGCGTGAGGACTGACCATCATAGGATCCAGGAGAATCTACACGATCTTTAAAAGTGCAAGGTGAAGCGAGTTCGCAAAATCCTGAAATCCGGATGCAGATACAATGAAGATGCAAGTTCACGATGAGATCTGGACCATATATTCATCGAGATCATGGATCGTTGATCTCAGCTCTATCTCGGGGTTTCGCGACTCGCAACTTGGAGAGTCAAGAAACAATACCATAGGAATGATGAAATCATGATATGCGAAATCACGACAAGAACTTGACCGTTGATCCAAGAGGGACACGTGGCAGAAGATTAGAGCATGTCAAAGACTCCATTTTGGGGTTTCACGTATCGTGACTTGGAATGACGAGAATCTCCATCTTAGGATCAACGAGATGCAAGATCATGAAAATATTAGGACCGTCAGATCACCAAGAATGAGGACCGTTGATCTGAGCTCCATCTCGGAGTCTCGGCTATCGCAACTTGGAGTGACAAGAACCTCCATCAAAGAACTCATGAGATGCGATATCACCAGTTAATCGCAGTTGTCAGATCAAGGTGTGATCTGGACCATCGATCCAACTTTATTTTGGAATATCACCTATCGCAAGTTGGAGTGAAAAGAACCTCCATCGAAGAACTCACGATTTAATCGTAGCCGTCAAATCAAGATCAGATATGATCATAGGACAAGTTGCAAGCAATTGAAAATTCACTGACTTGGGGTCAACGGAGCATGGTGTGGAAACTCACGAAATAGGAAGCACCTTTTTGGCACAGTCTATGGTCATCGCCAGTAGTCACGAGAAGGGAAGGAGTCAGTCCAGATAATTTCCATTTACGGGTTTCAGAGATCACGACTTGGAGAATCGAGATGCCACATCTCCAGATTCACGAAACGTGAATTTGTGAAAAGCACTTGGTCATGGCCATGGTCATATAGAGGAAGGAGCTAGTGCATAAAAGCTCTGTATCGGAGCTTCAGAGATCGTGTATGGGAGTGTCAAGACACTTGGTCACACAAATGTCAAATTGTTGAATGTCGAAATGCCGAAATGAATGCAAGATCCCATGGAGCCAATCCAACGGTGCAGGTGAATCTGAGTATGATCAGAGGGCTAATGTTGTGCTTCATAGTGTAACTGCTAGAAACCATTGATGGTTTCTGCCAGAAGATTCGAAGAGACTTCTGTGTGATCACCAGAGGAGCTGAAGAGTCTCCAAGCTTCATCCAGTAAAGGAAGACAATTCTTAGAGGGATTGATAGATGGATAAGCATTGAAGTATATAGCTAAAAATAGAAAGGATAAGCTCGTCGAAGACAGAGAAGATGAAGAGCTTCAACTTCCAGAGAAGCTGAGAAATCTAGACAGAACACCTAGTGATGTTGAACATGTGGGAAAATTTTTTGAAGAAGTTAAAGAGTCACGATGATGATGAGGCAGAGCACTCGAGATGTGGAGGAATTTGGTGTGGAGTGAGCGTGTAGAGGCATTGGAAATATTGCATGCACAAATACAACAGAGACTATAAGAATGTTGAACAAAGAAGAGATAAGGGTTGTCATTGTGGAGGAGAATTCAAAGGGTGTGCAAGGAGGCAGAGCGCAGGAGTAGAAATGCATAGTAGAGGAATGTTGCATTGAAAGGATATGGCATAGAGATCATAAAATGAAGAAAAATAGGAAGTGCAAGGGGTGTGCAAAAGACATTGATGCAGATAGGGTAGAGCAGTGTAATAGAACAACGACAAGGCTAGTAAGCCATTGAATAACTTTATATCACTGTAATAAGTTTTAGTAACAAAGAATTTGTAATTCAGGGTCGTTGGGAGGTGTTAGGGAGGACTGGTGTCCTCAAAGGTTCAAGTGGGTGCTTGAACACAGGGAGTTGGTGCTTCCTTCTAGTTGGTGCTAGAGAAATCAGGGAGTTGGTGCTTCCTTCTAGTGGGTGCTAGAGAAAAAAGAGAGTTGGTGCTCTCAACAAGTAGCAACTTTAAAAACTGAGGTTGTAGACTCATTATGAGTTGGTGCTCATATGTATGATAATGTAAAGAATGTAACTATTACTTATCATATAAAGAAAAAGAGGCTTTTACCCTGTATGGGTTTCCTCGGGAAATATCTGTCTCTTTGTTTCTCATATATGTGACTGATGTTGAATGTGCCTTTGTTTATTTCCTTGCATTATTGTCATCATCATTGAGTGCCTTGCAAAGTTTTTTAAAAGAAGCATAATTGTTTAAGCACGGTAACAACTGATTCACCCCCCCCCCCTCTCAGTTGTCCAAAAATTGGTATCAGATCCGACCCCTTTTATCTAAGGGTAGATCCTAGAGCTTAAACATGTCAATCCATAAAGGAAATTCAACCAATAAGGCCCCTCTATTCAATGGAACAAACTTTGCCTTCTAGAAAGTTAGAATGAGAACCTACATAATGGCTTTAGGTGCAGATGTCTGGGATGTGGTAGA
>JZKD02S0333852.1:1152266-1178753 GCA_000966675.3 Picea glauca
ATTTTGAAGGTCCTGGTGGGGTGACCATGCTCGCTGAGGGGCAGGTAGGCGTCAGTTTGCTTATGCCATGGAGTCTGAATTTGAAATGTCTATGATAGGAGAACTGGCATTTTTTCTTGGTTTGAAAATTACTCATAGGTTCGAAGGGATGTTCATTTCTCAAGAAAAATATCTAAGAGAAATGGTGAAAAGGTTTCAGATGGAAGATTCTAAACCTGTGGGTACACCTATGGTAACTGGATGTAAATTAAGCAAGGATGATGATTCACCTGATGTTGATCAAAGTCATATTGATCAATGATAGGCAGCCTGTTGTACATCACAACATCTCACCCAGACATAATGCATGTTGTAGGAATGCTAGGAAGATATCAGGCTCCACATAAACAGATTCATTTGCAAGATGTCAAAAGGATATTCAGGTATTTGAAAGAAACAATAACTTATGGTCTGTGGTATCCCAGAAATCAAAATCTTCAGCTGACTACTTATTCAGACACAGATTGGGCAAACTGTGTTGATGACAGAAAAAGCACTAGTGGAGTATCATTCTTCTTTGGTAACTCCTTAGTAGTCTGGATTAGTAAAAAGAAAAGTTCCATTTCTTTATCAACCACAGAGGCAGAGCACATTGCTGCTACTACCTGTTGCACTCAAGTATTATGGATGATTCAGACACTTGTAGATTTGGAGGTAAAATACACCACATCGATCCCAATTCATTGTGATAACACTAGTGCCATCAGTGTGTCTAAAAATCCTATTCTCCACTCAAAGACCAAGCATATTCCCATAAAATATCATTTTCTAAGAGAGCAGGTCACCAATCAGATTGTTCAGGTCCATTACATTCCCACCATAGAACAAATAGCAGACATCTTTACTAAACCCCTAGCCAAGACACCATTTGAATATCTCAGATAGAATTTGGGTGTCATATCGACTCACATATAAGAGATTCCATCCTATTAGGGGGAGTCCTGTATTGGTTTCATATCTGATACCTCCTAAAATTAATGAAACAACTCAGGGGGAGCGTGTTTTCTTTGACATTGATGTCAAAGGGGGAGGAAAGAACCTGGGTGGCTTTGTTGCCATCAATGCCAAAGGGGGATATTGTTGGCATGTTTTATAGGTAGTGTATGCTTGTCATTGATGGCAAGTACAACAACGATGATCAACATCGCAATGATAATCGGGGAGGAGCAATAAAAGTGATCATTGGATCAACAATTCAGAATTTCTGATGGCTGTCAGATCTCAATGTAGATAAGAAGAGTGCGTAGATATGGAGGATAGATCTTAGGAATTATATCTGAGTGTGAGGAACAACCATCGTAGGATCCAGGAGAATCTACATGATCTTTAAAAGTGCAAGGTGAAGCGAGTTCGCAAAATCTTGAAATCCCGATGCAGACACAATGAAGATGCAAATTCACAATGAGATCTGGACCGTAGATTCATCGAGATCGTGGACCATTGATCTCAGCTCTATCTCGGGGTTTCATGACTCACAACTTGGAGAGTCAAGAAATAATACCAGAAGAATGCCAAAATCGCAATATGCGAAATCATGACAAGAACTTGACCGTTGATCCAAGAGGGACACGTGGCAGAAGATCAGAGCATGTCAAAGACTTCATTTAGGGGTTTTGTGTATCGTGACTTGGAGTGATGAGAATCTCCATCTTAGGATCAACAAGATGTGATATCATGAAAATATCAAGACCATCAGATCACCAAGAACAAGGACCGTTGATCTGAGCTCCATCTTGGAGTCTCGGCTATCGCAACTTGGAGTGATAAGAACTTCCATCGAAGAACTCGCGAGATGCGATATCATGAGTTAATCGCAGCCATCAGATCAAGTTGTGATCTGGACTGTGGATCCTACTTTATTTCAGAATATCACCTATTGCAAGTCGGAATGACAATACCCTCCATCGAAGAACTCGCTAGTTAATCGTAACCATCGAATCATAGGACAAGTGGCAAGCAATTGAAAATTCATTGACTTGGAATCAACAGAGCATGGTGTGGAAACTCATGAAATATGAAGCACCTCTTTGGCATGGATGATGGTCACCTCCAGTGGTCACGAGAAGGGAAGGAGTCAGTCCAGATAAGCTCCATTTTGGGGTTTCAGAGATCGCGACTTGGAGAGTCGAGATGCCTCATCTCTAGATTCACGAAACATGAATTCGTGAGAAGAACTTTATACATAATCACTTGGTCATGGCCGTGGTCATATAGAATAAGGAGCTAGTGCAGAAAAGCTCTGTATCGAAGCTTCGGAGATCGCATATGGGAGTTTCGAGACACTTGGTCACGCGAATGTTGAATTGTCGAATGTCAAAATGCCGAAATGAATGCAAGATCCCATGGAGCTAATCCAATGGTGCAGGTGAATTTGAGTATGATCAGAGGGATAATGTTGCACTTCACAGTGTAACTGCTAGAAACCATTGATGGTTTCTACCAGAATATTTGAAGAGAATTCTGTGTGATCACTAGAGGAGCTGAAGAGTCTCCAAGCTTCATCTAGTAAAGGAAGACAACTCTGGGTTGTCGCCGTGGAGGATAATTCAAAGGGTGTGCAAGGAGGCAGAGCGCATGAGATGAAATGCACAGTAGAGGAATGCTGCATTGAAAGGATATGGCACAAAGAGCATAAAATCCAGAAGAATAGGAAGTGCAAGGGGTGTGCAGAAGACACTGATGCAGATAGGGCAGAGTAGTGTAACATAATAGATACAAGGTTGGTAAGCCATTGAATAACTTTATATCATTGTAATAAGTTTTAGTAACAAAGAATTTATAATTCAGGGTGGTTGGGAGGTGCTAGGGTTGACTGGTGTCCTCAGAGGTTCAAGTGGGTGCTTGAACATAGGGAGTTGGTGCTTCCTTCTAGTGGGTTCTAGAGAAAACAGAGAGTTGGTGCTCTCAGCAAGTAGAATCTTGCAAAACTAAGGTTGTAGCCTCATTATGAGTTGTTTCTCATATGTATGATAATGTAAAGAATGTAACTATTACTTATCATATAAAGAAAAAGAGGTTTTTACCCTGTATGGGTTTCCTTGGGAAATATCTGTCTCTATGTTTCTCATATATGTGACTGATGATGAATGTCCCTTTATTTATTTCCCTGCATTATTGTCATCATCATTGAGTGCCTTGTAAAGTTTTCTAAAATAACCACAATTGTTTAAGCACGGTAACAACTTATTCACCCCCCCCTCTTAGTTGTTCAACATACTTATGGTCTGGGATATACATCCAATGGTGGTTAATTTTTTCATAGGTATGCAGATGTTGACTGGGTAGGAAGCCCAGTGGATCAGAAGAGTACTTCCAGATACTACTTAATTTTAGGATCCGCTATGATCTCTTGGTCAAGCTGAAAGTAGGGATCCATTATAAAGATTACAACAGAGGCTGAGTACATTGCAGCAAGTGATGCTAGCAAGGAAGCAGTATGGATCAGAAAATTGGTTTCTGGGTTGTTTGGTGACAAGCTCGAGATGATGGTGGTTCATTGTGATAATCAAAGTTGCATAAAATTGATAGAGAACCTGATATTTCATGACAGGTCAAAAAATATTGACATGAGGTACCACTACATTCGAGACTTGGTCCAGAGAAAAACTGTATAGTTATAGTACATGGCCACGAGCGAGAAGGTAGCTGATATCCTGACCAAGCCTCTGACCTTGAGACAGTTTGTGCAGCTGAGAGGCAAGATTGGTGTGGCTGAGAATGAATCCCTTGCTAAGAGGGAGTGTTAAATTTGGCAGCATTGATAGTCATTCTCCAATGAGAGGCCATATGGGCCACCCTAAGGCTAGCCAAGGAGATTTGGAGAATCAACTAGTCTTGTGAGGTATTGACAAAAGTCAGGGGGAACAAACAATGTCTTTGAGTCAAACCAAAAGTTAGGACGAATGAGATTCTATCTAAGTCTAATGAAAAATTCAAGGGGAACGCATAAACTCTGTGAACATAGAAAGTCTAGTGAAAGAGTTGAGGGGAATGTACAACCTCTGTGAGCATAGAAAAACTAGTGCAAAAGTCAGGGGGAACATACAACCTCTGTGAGCCTAGTCAAGCCTTGTGAGCCATGAGAAAATGTCAAGGTATCTAGCAAAAGTTAGGTTTAATGTAAAATTCACATGAGCTAGAAACAAATGATATTCCTAATATTGCAAATGATGTAATTGTATTCATCTAGTGCGTTGGCACGTGTAAACATTATCCACCATGAAGAGAATTTTGAATTGCCTTGTCAAGAGTTGTAACTAAAGTATTGAGTCTAGTTCTATGTTAGAACTAAATTGTAATGTTGAGTTGCAACTAAAGTCTTGAGTCTAGTTCTATTTTTAGTAATGTTGAGTTGCAACTAAAGTCTTGAGTCTAGAACTAAGGTGTAATGTTGAGTTGCAACTAAAGTCTTGATTCTAGTTCTATCTTAGAACTAAAGTGTAATGTTGAGTTACAACTAAAGTCTTAAGTCTAGTTCTAAGTTTGAACTAAAGCATGTCAGTCTCAAGTCTAGCTCTAAGTTTGAACTAAAGTGTAATGCTGAGTTGTAACCAATCTCAAGTCTAGTTCTCAAGTTCAAACTAAAGTGTAATGCTGAGTTGTAACTAATCTCAAGTCTAGTTCTAAGTTCAAACTAAATTATGAAGCTGAGTTATGACTAATACATGCAATCAGGTCACTATTTTGATCTTCTCCTCTTCCCCTATTCAACCTATATAAGAAGAGGTTGAACCCTCTCCTCAACACAATTTTGCAACACAATTTTGAAATAGAGTTTTCATATGTAGGTTGAGGGTGAAGTAATAGAGGAGCACATCAGTGATAAAGAGGCAACATATCAAAGGTGTATTTCAACAAGGTCTTTTAAGTCTTTGCCAGGTCAGAGTCATCTTGGCAAGCTATTTGAGAGAAGTACAGTCATGGTGGATATTTGTAAGAGATATTACATTATTAATGCAATAAAGGAATATTGTTTGCTGGGTTTTGTTTCCATGTATAGGGTTTCCCCAGGCTATATTTGTTGTTGATATGCATGTTTACTTATCTACATAATTATTTCTATTCGATTATGATTTGAAATTGTTGAAGTGTATTAAGTTGGAATCAAAGTATTGAAGAAAATAAAAGAATTAATCCGCATAAGAAATCAAGATCATAGTTTAACAGAGGGGTTATATTCTCCCTCTATAGCTATGCTTCTGGTGGGGCCATCTGCCTGACCACTAGTGGAGCTACCTGCTCCTCTTGATCTATCTCTTTAATCTTATTGGTCACATCATGCATAGACTAACCCTCTTTAACTCCATTAACCACTACTTCTATGAAGCTAGATCCTCTCGGCATATAATAACACTTGTCCATCCTAGAAAAACATTGCATAGCCCTAATATTCAATCCATGAGGCGAATAACACAATCCTAGAACCCATGACATATTTTCCACTCACAATGCATCCCTTGAATCCATCCAGAATACCACTACTCTAGATTCTTGTATTTCATTCCTAGTCCTCCTACCAAGACCCTCGTACTTACTTGAGTAAAAAGCTATGAATATAAAAAATAAGTCATATGTCGTTATCATGTGTCAATGGATCCCACTAGATAAAAACCATGCAATCCTCCAAGGCAAGCATCATGCTTCCTCAAGTCATGACCATCCAATGAACATTCTCGAGTCCACAATTCAAGTCACCAAACTCTTTATATCTCCACACACTGCAACTGATCATGTTTCCTCATCTTTGAGAAGTCTCAAGCTGCATATAGATACTCAGTATAGTCCAATATATACCTCTACATATCATCTATAAAGTTTCCTCATCCTCCTGGGTTAAATAATACCTCATGCATTGTCGTAGCTAGAAAATGTAAAACTCTTCGACCAGATGAAGACTCTACCTCATCAAATTTTGAAATGTTTGAAGCCATCTATTCCATGGTAAAGAACTTGAGCTACACCCATCATAAATTACCATGAAAATTTATTGAAATTCCATCCACAGGGTTACAAATCTTCCACACAACATAGTGTTGTGATATGGGCTCTCTGCCAATCCACTAGAACTCCCAACGTGCCACACCACCGAGCTGCAATAGTCCACAACTTCTCTCCTGGATAGTATTCTCCATGTGTCAAACCAGAGATGATCTAACATGTTGTGACCTACAACCTTCATTGTCGCTTCCTCTGAGAGCTATCACCTATTACCTGCCCATAATAAGAAAAAGAACAAGAAAACACTACTCTATTATTATATCAAAAATTGTGTCTCGAAGATGATCCCATTCTCTTCGGATCCCAAGATATGATACCATGTCAATTTTCACATGCAACTATATGTGACTAACTTAATATCTAAAAGTTGCTTCTTAGTGATCTAAAAGTAAAATCCTAGATATTATCACTATACAACGTTACAGTGAAATTATTGACTAAAAACATATGCATCAAAATCACAAACATCATAGATTCATCATCAATGCACATGAGGTACAATTTCATTTATGTAATCTTGTTATCATCATAAATATTGAAGGAAAAAAAAGCCCTCCCATCCAGTACAATATCACCAAAATATGAGGAAAACCTTGTCCTTCAAAATCACCAAAACTAAGAACAACCTTATTCTCCAATGATTATACAAATCAGAAAACTAAACCTCAAAAATATTATGGAAATATCGTATGTCCATGAATATGTTATAGACCACCTATATGACATCCTAATTCCACCTATAACCCTATATGGATATGTACCAACCCAGAAAATCAAATACACGATTCACCTTACTGAAAACCCACGTATATATGTTGTTTGCTCCAATGCAATCCACGTATACCCTACACATGATTCATCCTTGTGCAAGCCATGCATGTACATGATTTGTCCTCCTATAAATCATGTATTCAATGAAAAATGTATTCCACATGTGTGACATTCATTAATTCTCTCTTCAGGGAAAGATTTCCCATCTTGCAAACTTTCCCTTTTTTGATATCACCAATCCTCCTAGCACAAGTGAAGACTCACTTATGCTAGCTCCATCATGTATCCAAAAAATCTACATGATATGTAATTTCACAATGAACTCTCTTATTTCTATATGATGCTTAGAGGTCAACATAGAAGCCCCTCCAAAATTCAAAATAAAATTAGGCTTTCCTTGTGGGTGTGAAGGCCCAACATAAGCCCACAAATCCCATCACCAAACCCATGAATCCCCCACTCAAAAATGTGATGAGGTGCCCATGATTATTCTCACATTCCCAACACCTAGGGTCATGTGAGAATACCTACCCAACGCTACAAAAATCAACACTCCCTCTTCTAGAGGAAATAATTATCACCACACTCCACAAGTGGGAATGCCTCTTGATGCTATAGATGCATCAACACTACCTCTTAGAGAGGGAGGAATTTCATCTTCAATCATCACCTAGAAGTATCCTTGTCTCCCATCTTGAATCTTCTACCACAACTTCTCTCCAATTGATCTAATTGGGTACTCCCTCTATCATTGAATAAAATACTTCTTTTTGGTCCTCCTGACTAGATGCATCCTTAGTCACTGAAGAAAATCTTGTTGTCTAGAATGGTCCCATCCTGTAAGACATCCTTATCCTAAAAGCCTCCTACCTCTGAACCCTTTTGTCTGATCATATCAACCAATGATACCTATATGATAGTTATGGAAGATGAATATCTCTCGTATAGACCTAAATTTTGGATCCCACTAAGTGACTAACTCTCCCTCTAATCCCCTTGACTCCCTCTGACCCCCTTGACTCCCTCCGAATTCAAACTCGATTTGAGTCTACACAACCTATGTAGCTACCTGCTCCATGTTCATTATCCTATGTTGAAGTCTATTCTCCTCTAAACTCTCATGGGAGGCTACTCCTCCATACTATATCTTGAGGGTTGAATCCATACAAATTATGGCTCCTTATGAGATAGAACTACTGGTGGACCTGTCTTCTCCCTCTATAACTATGTTATTGGTAGAGCCACCTACCTCACCACTAGTGGAGCCACCTTCTCATCCACATCTGTCTCTCCGATCCTTTTGCTCACATCAAACATAAATTGGCCCTCTCTAACTCCAAGAGCCACTACTTATATGAATCTAGATCCACTGGGCATCCAATAACACCTGTCAATTTTCACATGCAACTCTATGTGACTAATTTTATATCTAAAAATTGCTTCCTAGTGATCTAATTGTAAAACCCTACATGATATCACTGAACAACTTTACACTAAAATTATTGACTGAAAACATATAGAGTGGAAACAAAAATATTACAAATGAATCGTCAATACACATGAGACAAAATTTTATCTCTTTTATCTTGTTATCATCAAAAATCCTGATGGAAACTCCAACCCTCCCAACCAATAAAATATCACCAAAATTCGAGGACAACCATCTCCTCCAAAATACCAAAACTGAGAACAACCTTGTTCTCCATCTATTATACAAATTAGAAAACCAAACCTCAACAATATTATGGAAATATGATCTACCCATAAATCTATTGTAGATGACATGTATGACCTACTAACGTCGTTTATCATCATGTGTGGATCTATACCTTGCCAAAAAATTAGAGATGCGATTCACCTTACTGACAACTCACATATATAGAATGTTTTCTCCATTTCAATCCACGCATACTCTATACATGATTCATCCTTATACAACCCACATATATATGTTCTTTTTCCTCCTACAAACCGTGTATTGTATTTAAAATTTTTTCCACATGTGCAATACTCTCCGCTTCTCTCTTCAAGGCCAGATTCTCCACTTTCTAGACTTTCGCTTTGTCAAGATCACAAATCCTCATAGAAAAGGTGCAGACTCACTTATTGTAGCTTCATCATGTCTCCACACACTTGACATGATATGTAATGTCACAATGACCTATCTTCTTTATATACAATCCWTAGGGGTCAACATAGAATCCCCTCCATAATTCGACATAAAATTAGGCATTCCTTATGGGTGTGAAGCCCCAACAAAAACAAACAAAGCCCATCACAAAACTCGTGAATCCCCCACTCAAATCCAAGGGGTTTTTCACCAAACCAAAAGTGTGATGTGGTTCCCACATTCCCAACACCTAGGGTCATGTGAGAATACCTTCCCAAAGCTACAAAATTCAATAGTACATACCATTGCATACATTAAACTACCAAATGCAATTGCATATGGAACATAAGGGATGTCCTCTTCCTCTTCCTATGTATTGGGACACTGATCCATAAATAACTTTACACCTACAAGAATAGGAACCTTGATTGGTTTACATTCCTGCGTATTAAACCTCTTCAATATTGTTTCAACACATTTCCTCTTAATTAACCAAAGTTTCATGTTTTCCTGTTCTCTTTAAATTTCCATGCCCAAAATGAAATTTGTAGCACCAATATCCTTCATGTCAAATTTAGAGGACAACTAAGTTGTCACTTCCTGGATAATTTTCTTGGCATTTCCTATCAACAACATATCATCCACATGCAATACCAAATAAATAAGATTATCACCAACTATTTTGAAATACACACAATGATCTTCTTTTCTCCTTGTGAAGCCAAGTCCCAACATATAAGTACAAAATTTTGATACCACATCCTTGGTGATTGATTTAACCGATACACATACATTTTCATCCTGCATACTACCTCTTTCTTCCCCTTCACAACAAATCCTTTCGAATTCTTCATGTACATTTATTCTTCCAGATCCCCATGTACAAATTTTATATTCACATCCATATGTTCTATTCCAAAATCAAATGTAGCAGCAACCGATAAAAGAAATCTAATAAAAGTTAACTTTCAACAAGACAAAACATTTCACCAAATTCAACTCCCTCTACATGGGAATACCCTTTTTCTACTAACTGAGCTTTGTATTTCTCCACTTTGCCTTATGCATTCAAATTATTTTTAAACACCCATTTTCTACCAATGAGATTATTCTAGTTGGAAAATTCACTAGATCCCAAGCCTCATTCTTGTCTAAGTTTTCCATTTCTTCAGCCATGGCCTTTTTCCATATTTTTCCATTCTTTGAATCCATTGCCTCCCTAATAGTTCTAGGATAGTCATCAGTAATAAGGATGATTTTAGGGGCTAAATTTTGCTCATGGGCTAATTTTCCATGGTTTTTCCAAAAATGAGATTCGCTATTTTAAAAATGATTTACCCACATTCTATAGGATAAAATTAGTTTACCTTAAAAATCGCCAAAATTTTATAAAAAAATATATAAAATACTTAGAAATTTGAATATTTTTACAAAAATATCGCCAAACATTTATAGTTGACATATGAAGGATTAGTAATATTCACCAAGGTTTCTACATCTTAAAATAAATTTCCATCCTTAAAATCATCTCTAAGATTCAGTAATAGAAAAATAAATTTATAAATGGAAATCAGGTGGAGTATACCTTTTCGGTTGCCTTATTTCCTGAACCTATCTCCTTAATACCGGAGTATGAGGATCTTCTTCTTCTGGTTTCTTTTCTTCTGTATAGTATGATTCATCATCCTTTAAATCAAAGTCTATTTTCTCTAGTTCTTCTTTCATTGGAAGGACTTCCTATTTGAAAACATGTTTTATTTTTCCAAATACCACATCTCAGCTACACACTACCTTCTTATCTTTTGGGTTCCAAATCTTATAAACTTTTAGACCATATTTATACATAATAAAGATACACTTTTCAGACTTTTATTCTAGCTTACTCTTGTTTTCCTTTGGAGCCTAAACATAGGCATCATAGACAAATAGCCTGAGATATGTGAGAGAGGGTTTCTTACCAATACATACCATGTATGGAGTCTTGTCATATAGTTCTCATGAGGGTAATCAAATGATCAGGTAACATGCAGTACCCACTACCTCTTCCTAGAATTCTTGTCCTAATCCTACACCATTGAGTATTCACATTGTTTTTTCCATCAACATCATTTTCATCCTTTATGCAACTCCATTATGTTGAGGTGTATATGGAGTAGTCTTTATCCTTTCTATACCAAACTTTTTACATAACTCTTCGTATTCATTTCCTTATAACTCTCCACCATTATCCATCCTTAGCACCTTAATTTGTTTCTTTGTTTGGTTCTCCACAAGAGCCTTAAAATATTTAAAACTTTCAAAGACTTCATATTTATTCTCGAAGAACTATATCCAAGTATTCATTGGGAAGTAATCCATAAATGAGAAATAGTACATAGATTTTCCAAGTGATGGAACTAACACAAGTGTCCAAACACATCATTGTGAACCAACTGTGAAATTCCCTCTACCCTTGTTGCACTAGAGGAAGATCATACTTGATTCTTCTTCCCATATACACAATGTTCATAGAAATTAAAATCTAGAGAGTATTTAGAGACACCTTCAACCATGCCTTTACCATGTAGTAGTTGAAATCCATTCTCTTTGATATGTCCCAGTCTTTGATGCCACAACATAGCCTTTTCTATAGATACTATAGGAGTTTTTCTTCTTTAGATCCAATCTCATGAACAATGGAACTATTATACCCATAAAAAATAGTTCTTACCTAGAATTTATATAGAGTTCCAAACCAAACTCCCTTTAGAAACACCATTTCTCCTTGAACCATCCTATAGGTGTCTTTCTCAAACATTGTTTTTACCCATGCATTGTCCATTTTTCTTAGATAAATTAAATTTATGTCCAAACATAGGATGTGAAGAACACCATTGAGTGTTCCAATCCTTCCATCCATGATATTCAACTTGACTTTTCCTTGTCATATGATAGGATGCACCTGAGTCAACTAGTCGTGCCTCATGCTCTATGTTTCTTCTTGAAGAAGCCAAGTACACATCCCCTCCTTCTTTTGAGGTGTTTTTTTTTCTTCTGTAGAGGGAGCATCTTCAGATCCCTTCCCTCTCTCAACACTTTTGGATATACATTGCTTCTTGTAGTTCCCTTCTTTTCCACATCTCCAATATACCTTTACAAAAATTCTAGAATATTTAGATCTTAGATTATATTTGTATTTCCCACTTAAGGAATTAGATCTATTTCTTTCCTTGACGTCCTCTTGCAAAAAATGCATTTGCGCTCTGGTTTTCCATATTTTCCCACCTCATTTTCTCCAGAAACAAAGATGAGGACCACATCATCAAAAGTTAAAGTAGTTGAATTACTACCTATGGCCACAACCATACTATCCCATGAGTCTGGTAATGAGAACAGTAAAATAATACAGTTTTCTTCATTAGAAATCGTAATATCAATAGATAATAGTTTACTTACCACAATATTTAAGGCGTTCATATGCTCTATCACTGAATCTCCATATTTCATCCTTAGGTTATACAACTTCTTCCATCGGAATAATTTATTTACTAGAGACTTAGACTGATACCAAGTCCCCAAATATCCCATAATTCCTTGGTTGTAGCTTCCCCTAATACTTTCAATAATATTGAATCTAAGAGGCACAACAAAAATCCATATTGTGCTCTTTTCCTTCCAATCAAAATTTTTCCAGTCTTCTATTGATGTTCCTATAGGTGCAGTACCTGGATTTAAGATCCACTGATCTTTTTATACCAACAAATGTTCCATATTGAGCTTCCACAACTCAAAAATTTACCCATTAAATTTCTTGATCTCTATTTTTGAATTGCTCGGCATTTCTTTTCACCTAAATAATAAATACCACATATCTCCCACTATAACAAGGCTTATCACAGAATATAGATTATCAATTTTCACATGAAAATCTATGTGACTAATTTTCAGATCGGAAAATCGCTTCCTATTGATCTAATAGTAAAACCCTAGCTGTTATCACTGAACCGTTTTACACTAAAAATTATTGACTAAAATTATATGCAACAAAAACATAAAAGATCATAGATGAATCATGACCACATATGAGACACAATTTTTTTGTTATGTAACATTATCAAATTCAAAAATCCCGAGGGAAAAATCATCCCTCCCAACTAATACAAATATCTTGAAATCTAAGGACAAAACCCATTGTCTCAGCCAATACAATTTCACCAAAAATTAAGGACAACCTTCTCGTCCAATAACCATACAAATAAAAGAAAACAAGCCTCAAAAAATCCTTATAAATATCTTCTACCCAAAAATCTATGACATACCACTTGTATGGCCTACTACAATCATCTGTACTTGCAGATATCAACCTGTATGAACTTACTCTTTCCTAGAAAGAATATGTATGGATGTACACAATTCACCTTTTTGTGACCTATGCATGTACATGATTAACCTTCTTTCAACTTGCGTACATACACGATTCACTTTCCTTCAACCTTCATACATACATTATTCACCTTCCTACAACTTGCATACATACACGATTCACTTGTACTGAAACCTACATACATACGCAATTCACCTTATTGTTGTTAATTAAGGTTGGTTGGCATTGATGTCAACCCTTGAAGAAAGAACCATAGCACAAAGGTTTGGGTAATGGACCCAATATTGTTTTATGTAAATATGACTCATTATTGTTTTTTCATGGTTGATAAGAAGTAAATATGGATGAACTCCAAAGTGGTCCCCTTATGGCGAAAACCCTCACGGGAAGATGCTTTGTGGAGTAAGAGAAACCATGCTTAATTGTGGAATAATGAGATGAAGGAAAGTGAATTTGTTAGGTAAAATATTCTATATGGATAGTGTTTTTCATGTCATTTCCGTTGGTATGTGGAACGTCACATAATTCCTCATGGTTAGAGAGTTATGGCCATGAGAAGTTGCAGACCCCAGGTTTGGGTAATGGACCCAAGTTTGTTTGATGGGTAATGGTATGAGTTATGATATATTTTCAGATAATACTATTCTAAATGGATAGTACATGTCATTCCATTTCTTATTGTATGTATAATGTCAGATAACTCCTCACAGTTTGAGAGTTATGGCCTTACGAAGTTGGAGGACCCTCATATGTCTTCTAGAAGCCCCAAAAGGTCAAAGCAGTCAAAGTGGTTTAAGAGATTTTAAAAGGTAAATAATAAAGTGAAGTGATGAGTGTATTATAATTCAAAGTGAATACAAAATAAATTATTTCAATAATAATTTGAATGGAGAAATTAGAAGTGGACCCAACCCTAAAATAAGGAAAGCGGGGCCAAGTGACCTAGAAGATGTTTTTAAGGAAGCTACTTTGAGAGTATAAATAAGAGGCAAGGTTCTGTCATTTGAATCAAACTTGAGAATATTGAATCTATATAGGTTTCTTAGGTATACAAATGATATCTAAGCCAAAATTCTGAGGAAAGTGAAGAAAAGAAGGCCAAAATGCAAGGAAGGATAAATTCTTTTCATGGTGCTTTCTAAGGTATGTTATTTTCCGGTCATCTCACCATTTTCACTATAAATTTTTTGATATAATGAATAAGATCCTGAAATTGCTACGAAAGTGATTAAACATATCCAAGTATCTCTGGTTAAAAATTCAGCTTGTGGGTCTTTGTATTTTGGTAGTTACACTTCGTGGAAAATAGGGTTTGTGGCAAGTCCTGAAACTAGTCAAAATCAGGTCTTTCGGGTAAAAACGTCATAAATTCTTCATAAAATATAAAACTTTAGTGATACCAAATTTTTTAGTTAGGATAAAATCTATAGTATTCTGTGTAATAGTTTCATATCATTTCATCAAATATTTTGTGTGGAGAAATATCTACAAGATCACTCTCTAGAATAAGCCGGAATTCAACAAGGTATGCCATTTTTTCTATAACTCCTTTTATGAGAGGTTACAAGTAGTTCCACTTGGAGGAATTGCATAAAATACACTAAAGAACATTGTATATCAGTCTTATATCTTTATAAATTACAGGTTCAAAGTTATTATTACTTCAATTTAGGGTTGTTGACTAATCCAAAACGAGGCATGTGAGACTAAAGAAAAGTTTGATGAAAATGATAGTCTCTTATTTTTAAAGTTAAGGAAGGTTTTCAGGAATGTGATCATATGCACTAGGTCTATTACAGAGATATAAATAATATTTGGATCATGAAATTGATGAGAGCTTTTGGTTGTGGCACATGTTGAGTACATGGTTGAGACAAGTAGTTGATGAGTTGACACATACATGAAGTGTATAGTTGATGATGATGGTACATATTGATGATTCTTAGTTTATGAGTAGTTGAAACATGATTGGAAAATACTTGGTACATGGTTGGATGCACTTGTTTATGGTACAAGCTAATTACAGGTTGGTGCATGGTTGATGCACTTGTTTATGGTACAGGTTGATTACAGGTTGATGTATGGTTCATGCACGGTTCATATTTATTGGTACAAGTTTACATTGGTATATCTCACAGTGATAGTGTGACTGTGGTTCCATCATTCTACCTCTACTTTAGGGTGGCGGGATGGGGCAAGGACAAGTGGTTGTAGCCACCTTCCGGTTTTATCTAGAGAACATTGGGGGTTGTAGCCTCCTTCTGGTTGTAGCCAGAGAATTGGGGAGTTGGAGCTTCCCTCAGGTTATAGCCTGAGAAACTAGGGGGTTGGAGCCTCCTTCCAGTTGCATATGGAAAACAAAGGAAGTTGGTGCTTCCAATGAATGTAATTCTTCAAGATATATAAGAAAAATAATTTCGTGGTTTTCTCCTGATTTGGGTTTCTACATAAAACACTGGTGTATTGTGTATGTGTGTGATTGTTTATTTATTACTGCTCATTATTGGATAATAATTCTACATTGATATAACATTTGAAGAAAAAGGATTATAATTATGTTATTACTGATTCACCCCCCCTCTCAGTAATCCAACAATTGCGACGTCCACACATACATGATTCACCTTCCTATGACCTGCATACATAGGTGATTCACCTTCCTGTGGCCTGCATACATACTTGATTCACCTTATTGTGAACTTTGTACATGTATGGAAAACTTTTCTTCATTCGCATGTGCATCCTTCCTCTCGTATAGGATAGATCTTCCACCATTGTAGAATTTCCCTCTGCTAAAATCACCATGCTTCTTGGAAAAAGTGAAGACTCACTAATTCCAGCTCCATCATGTCTCCACACACTCCTTACAAAAAAAAATGTCACAATGACCTCTATCCTTTATATACAATCATTAGGGGTCATCATAGAATCCCCTCCACAATTCAACCTCAAATTAGACTTTCTTATGGGTGTGAAGCCCCAACACAAACCCACAAAAGAAATCACCAAGCCCATGCAAACCCCACTAAAATCCAAGGGGGTTTTCACTAAATCAAAAGTGAGATGTGTTTCCCATGATGATTCCCACATGCCCAACACCTGGGGCACATGAGAATAGCTTCCCAAATCTATAAAAAATAAATGCTCCCTCTTAGCGAGCGAAATTGTTTCACCACACTCAATCACATAAAAGTATATTTGTCTCCTCTACCATATATGCACTCTAATCCTCCTGAATGACTATTCCCTCTATCACTAAAACATGTCATGTTTTCCTATTATCTAATATTCCTTAAGGGATGATCTCTCCATGAATAAATAAAATCCTACTCTCTTGTCTTCTTGATTGTCTGCCTCCTCTCTCACTGTAGAAAAACTTATTGAAACAAATGGATCCTCCTTTGAGGGAACACAACTTATACAAGCCTCCTACCTCTAAACCTCCTACCTGGCCTCCTCATCCCATGACACCTTCCTATCAGTCCTGGAAGATGCCTCTCTCCCAACTAAACTTGTGGGGGAACTCCGTCTGAATTATTGACTCTCCCTTTGAGCCTCCTAACTCCCTCTAAGTATCTTAAATTCCTCTGAAGTCAAACTCTCTTTGAATCCACTTACTCTCTCTGAAGTCATACTCCCTATGATTCTACCAACATTCATAGCTACCTACTATATGTTCTCTATGCTATGCATAGTCCTGGGAGGTTGGTCCTCCCCACTAGATCTTGAGGGATGACTCCATAAATATGTCTCCCTTTGAGCCTATAGCAATGGTGGAGATACATACTCCTTATGAACCTATATTATTGGTGGGGCTACCTACCTCACCACTAGTAGATTTACATGTTCCTCATCTATTTCACTTCTCCTACTAGTTAAAACATGCATAGGTTGTTCGCTCATCCTATATACATTTCCCTCTCTAAATCTAAGAACCACTATTAATATGAAGCTATATCATCTAGGCACAAACAACACCTATCCATCTATGAAAAAAACTACATAGCTATACCCCTTAATCACTAAGGTTAAGAACACACTCATCTCACCCATAAGAAAGTTTCCACTTACAATATATCCCCTGACTTCATTAAGAATACCACTGATCCATATCCCTATACTACATGTCTAGTCCTCCTACAAAGCTTCTTGTACATACCTAAGTTACACACTGTGAAGATTACAAACAAATCATATGCCTTTTTCATGTGTCAATGTTTCCCACTACATAAGAACCATCCAATCCTCCAAGGAAAGCATCATTCTTCCCCAAGTCACGACCATCCAATGAACTTCTTCCCAAGTCCATCATCCAAGTCACCAAAAACTATCCATGTATACACAGTCTAAAAATAATATTGTGTCCTCACTTAAACGAGTCTCAAGTTATGGTTGGACACTCAGTCTAGTCCACTATATACCTCCACAAGTCATATATGCAAGTGTCTTCATCCTCCCAGGTCAAATACCTCATACATTGTCGTACCTCAAAAATGTGCAACTCTCTGGCCTGATGAAGACTCTATCTCGTCAAAATTCCATCCATACGAAGCTATATCATAAGTTCCAAATCACTTGAGATGCACCCATCACAACTCACTATGAAACACCACTGGAATTCCATCCATAGGTTTGGAAATATACCACACAACATAGAGTTGTGATTCGGGCTCGCCACCAATCCATCAGAATTTCCAACCTCCCACACCACTGAGATACAACAGTTCACAACTCCTTTCCTAGATGGTATGATCCATGTCTCAAACCAATGAAAATATAGTCTGTTTCCATCTATAATTCTCACTTTGTCTCCCTCTCAGAGTTAACTCATTATCCCTTTCACATCTCCCTCTTAGAGTTGTCACATGTGATCTATCAAAAAATAAACGATAAATCTTCAACCAAATGTAGTAGCTATGTGTCTCAAAGATTATTGCCTTCTCTTCAGATCCTAAGCTATCATGCCATGTAAATTTTCACATGAAACTCTACGTGACTAATTTCCAAATCGAAAAATTTCTTCCTAGTGATATAATTGTACAACCCTAATTGTTATCAATCAACATTTTTACACTGAAAATTATTGATTGAAATTATATGTAGTGAAAACACAAAATATCATAGATGAATCATAAACACATATGAGACACAATATTTATGTTCTGTAACCTTATCAAATTCAAAAATCCTAATGGAAAAACCAACCCTACTATCCAATACAAATATCACCAAATATGAGGAAAAAACCCATCTTCTCAGCCAATCGAATTTCACCAAAACCCAAGGAAAACCTTGTCCTCCAATAACCATACAAATTAGAAAAACTAAACCTCATAAAATCCCCGAAAATATTTTCTTGCCACAAATATGCTACAAACCACCTATACATCTTGCTCATCTCACATATACCTGTTGATGTTAGCATGTATGGACCTTCTCCTACCAAAAAACACTCTATACGAATGTATTTTATTCACCTTCTTGCGACCTGCCTACATACATGATTCACCTTCTCTCAACCTACATACATACATGATTCACCTTCCTGTGATTTGCGTACATACGATATTTTCCTATACTGCAACTTGAGTACATATACAATTCACCTTCCTGCAACTTGCATACATACACAATTCACATTCTTGTGCCCTGAATACATACACGATTCACCTTCCTATGACATGCATACATACACGATTCAATTCCCGTGACTTGCATACATGTACGGAAAACTAGACTTCCTTCATACATGCATCCTTCCACTCATTTAGGATAGATTTTCCACCATTGGATATTTTTCCTTTGATAAAATCGTCATGCTCCTTGGGAAAAATGCAGACTCACTTATGCCAACTCCATCATGAAATGCCATAGTGACCTCTCTTCTTTATATACAATCCTTAGGGGTCATCATAGAATCCCCTCCTCAAGTCAAGATCAAATTAGAATTTCTTGTGGGTGTGAATCCTCAACACAAAACCAAAAAATCCCATCATCAAACCGATGAATCCCTTACTCAAATCCAAGGGGGTTTTCACTAAAAAGAAAGTGTTATTTGGTGCCCATCATGATTCTCACATGCCCAAAACCTAGGGCATGTGAGAATACCTACCTGAAGCTACAAAAAATCAATAGATCCAAACACTTATCCACAAATCAATCCCCCTAAATACAATAATTTTTTTATAATGAATGTGTATTTTAACCTTGTACAATTAATTACTACAAACACATTCTTAATAAAATAGAAAATATTCAATGGCGCACATAGGAATTACACACAGATTTTACCCTGGAAACCCAAATTGGAAAATACCACAACTTGTTTAGAGTCACGCCTCTAATATTTTATTCATCATCTTATTCATTGTTTACAATACAATATACATACGGGATCTCACACCATGAAAATCCCTAATCCATTGACGTGGATTACTCAACAAACTTAATTCCTTAATGAGAATTAGAAAACCAACGACAAAAACCATGTGTTGAAACATTTCCAAAAACAGACGCAAAAAACTGCCCGATTATGTTTTTAGGATACTTACGCCAAACCTCCTTATAGGAGGGCCCCATAGCTCCCCGTACCACTTGAGGCTCCCATATAAGTGTACAGTACATGGTACCAACGTTGAAAATAATATAACACATACCCAACACTTAGGTGATCGAAAGCATTCCTATGATTAAGAATCTGTATATATTCTCCATGAGTCTGTAATCTTCAGAGCTTGTTATCATTAGAGTCTGTCTAAATCAAGAAGGTTGTGGTACTTCAATCAATTGGTATCATATCCCTAACTTGATTCAATCATTGAAATAATCTATATTAATGAAATATTTTCAGTATTGTAGTGGTTATACATCTCAAATGTCTAGTCCTATGTTCTACGAAGTTCTACGAATTGAAGTGACGTTAATTATATTGTTTGTAATGAGATTAAAAATGTGCATAGACATTTATGTATGAGGATTTAGAAAGTGTGTAATGAGTGATATTGGATGATCCAAGATATTTTCATCGAAGTGACATATAAAGAATTGTATTAAATGATCATAAATTAAAGTGCACCATTAAAGAAGGAAAAGCTCAATAATGAAGAGACATAAGCATCAAATATGAACACAAAACTTGATAACAGAGTTCATCCCGAGTGGAATACATCTCTGGGTCCTTCTCTCACATGGGTAGGCCCTTTTATTAACTCAAAAAAATAATTTGGAAAAATAAATAAGTAGACCTCATTCTGGAATTAAGACACATAAGCTTAGCTCAGATTAGAAAACAGACAACACCATTGAATTTGTGGCATCAAATTACTGAAAAATGATTGCTCCACACCTCAATATGAATATGGAACTCCCAAGCCCAAGAGACATTTTGTCTCAGTTTATGTTCCCTACAACCTACAATTAATCCCCCAAAATGACTCATAAACTGTGTTTGGTTATATAGTCGCACGCCTCCTCCCCGTCCACTCACAGATTTCAATTTTTAAATAAAAATTATCGGTGTTGTAACCAATGGGGCCATTTGGCCTATTGGTTGGCAGAGCTATAGTTAATGCATATACAATGGGGGAGGTTGTTGGACAACTGNGGGGGGGGGGGTGAATCAATTGTTACTGTGCTTAAACAATTATGTTGCTTTTAAACTCTTTGCAGAAACACTGAATGATGATCACATTAATGCAGGGAAATAAACTATGGCACATTCAACATCAATCACACAAATATGAGAAACACAGAGACATATATTTCCTGAGGAAACCCATACACGGAAAAAACCTCTTTTTCTTTATATGATAAGTAATAGTTACATTCTTTATAGTATCATACATATGAGCACCAACTCATAATGAGGCTACAACCTCAGTTTTGCAAGTTGCTACTTGATGAGAGCACCGACTCTCTGTTTTCTCTAGCACCCACTAGAAGGAAGCACCAACTCCCTAGTTTCTCTAGCACCAACTAGAAGGAAGCACCAACTCCCTAGTTTCTCTAGCACCAACTAGAAGGAAGCACCAACTCCCTGGTTTCTCTAGCACCAACTAGAAGGAAGCACCAACTCCCTGAGTGTTTCCAGCACTGACTGGATGGAAGCACCAAATTTCAATCATACAGGCACCAACTTGTATAACAAAGAACAAGAGTTCTCCCTTGCACCACCCTGCCACCTTGGTTTCTCTGGCTACAACCAGATGGAAGCTACAACTCCCTGTGTTCAAGCACCCACTTGAACTTCTGAGGACAACAGTCCTCCCGACACCTCCCAACCTCCCTAAAATATAAATGTTTTCTATTGAAACTTATTACAGTGATATAATGTTCAACAATGGCTTACCAGTCTCATCATTGTTCTGCTGCATTTCGTTTCTCTATCTACCTCACTACCTTCCTGCACACATGACTTGCACTATCTGTTCTTCTACTTTTTATCCTCTGTGCACCATGTCCATTCACTACACAGATCAGCTTTTGTTCCATTCAGCTGCTGCACTCTCCTCCTTCTTCACACATTAATCACCTTCAACAACAACAACCACAACAAACTCCAACAGAAACAACAACCCCATCTTTTCTTTGTACCATGTATTTATAGCTTCTGTACACCTTGTGCATGCAATGTCCACAATGCCTCTGCATGCTGACTCTGCACCAATATCCTCCACCTCTCGAGTGCTCTGCTTGATCATCATGGTAACTCTTCATCTTCTCTGGCGGTTTTCCCACACGTTCAACATCACTATATGTTGTACTGAGATTCATCAACCTCTCTGGCAGTTTGAGACTCTTCGTCTTCTCTGTGACATTCAAGCTTGTTATCACCCTATAAGTTATAGGATCAACTGGTGACTGGTATATTATCTGTCTCTAGTGTTTTTGTTGACAAATGATTTTTCATTCTACAAATAATTTGAAAGAAAAAGAAAAAGAAAAAAAGAAAAAAAAAAAGAGGGCATAAAAGAATTGAAATAAAATCCCCATGCAATAATAGTAACCTGGTCCATACCTTTCAAGCATGGCCAAGTTCTTTCTTAAATTTGATGTTGATAGGGTAGTGAATAAATTTGGATAAACAGTTTAATCTTATCCAAAGTGTCTAGGTTAGATTAGTGAATAAATCTGACCAGACTGTTTAATCCTAGTCAGATAGCCCCAGGGTAGAGTAATTTCTTAACCCAACAGTCTAATCTGGGTTAACTGTCATAAGGAAACTAGGTTAGAACATAGTTTAGTGGCACTGTCGTTCCATTCCAATAAAACCAACTTGATGTCAAGGTTGTACCATGTCTCAAATGCTTAGAAGATTGTTTGGTCGAAGCCCCATGGTGGTGTTTACTGGAAAAGTTTGGGGAAAAAACCCATAAACTGCATTTATCCTAAGTTTTTCCAGCTCATGTATTCTCCGCTCCCCATTTATGCTCCCTGCACATATCAACGGTCCTGATCGCGGTGCTCAAATATATGGTGTACAGAGCATTCCAGACCCCCCTGACCATTCTTCTTTTAACTGGGGGAGGGGGGTACGGAATCACCGATATCATTTGCGCGCATCTGGACGGCCCAGGGTGGAGTGCTTAAATCAACGGTCAAGATTGGATTCCGGACCCCCCCCCCCCCCATTTTTTCTACCTTTAATGGGGGGGAGGATTCTAGAATGAGTGATAAAGCGCGCACTAAGATCTGTGGATAGGAAACGAGCATGCATATCAATGGCCCAAAAAGGATTTCAGACCCCTCTGGATGATCTACTTTTAACTGAAGGGGGGGGGGTCAGGAATGGTTTGCCCCCTCTGGAGGGTCCCTTGTTATACGTGGCGTCAGTCTATTTTCCCTGAAGTCCTATCACCAGATGCTATCTGACAAACCCCTGGTCACTTATGGATGTCACCTTCCACTTGTTCCCAAGTTAGTCACATCCCATAACTACAGTCATTCCCCTCCCCCCTTTTCACTCATGGAAAGTCCCTTATTGCGACTTTTACCTCCAATCCCTAGCCACCATGTCAACCGTCTATATCTTTCAGCCACCATCGCCTGCCATCTCAACCCCAAAGGACTCGTTGTCCATTTATTATTGGATAACCTATCCGTTATCCAACTGACCTGTCTCCCACACCCATCCGACCCCAGTTTAAACAAAACTATCGTTATTTCCCTCACTTTCTCTATTCACCCATCACACCAGATAAATTCATTGTTTACTCCTCTGTTCAACCCTCATCCACAGTCAGTCGCCCCCACTAACATTGTATTTATTGCACGTACTGTTGCAGAAATGGCGCCAAAGTCTAAACCAACGGAAGGAGAGGAGAATCTGTTTCTCCCGCCTCCTGTTGACCTGGAAAAAATCCCACTGGTCGACAAAGACCGGTTAATCTTAGATACCAAATGATATTTTGATTTCTCAGACCTCCATTCATGGCTCAAGGAGGTGTTCCTGGACTAGAGTGATGAAATTGGACTCTGGGAGTCCAATTTACCCCTCTATCTTTTCCCTCAGATCCACCATTTTCTCGAGTTTGCTCTCAAATGTCAAGCTCACTATATCCCTCAAAAAAGAGCCATCGTCTCCTCATATGGAGACATCCTGTTCCTCATCATGCTCGAAGCCATAGACTAGATGATGCAAATTCCCCAAGCCAACTCTGCATCCCCCTTCATCCTGGAAATCCTTACAGAATTGTATAAGAAAATGACTTTTCCCCAAAGAGCTCAAATATTCGAGTTGTTCCTTCCCACATCCGCTCAATTTCCTTCCACAAATCCCCCTTACCCATTGTCCATGTTCTCCACTAAGGAAAACTAGGTCATTTCTTCCCTTTGCACTCCGTTGGGATATTATTTCGACCAGTGGGTAGATGAGCCCATTTTGGGTTTTCTATCCATTTTCTCCACTGATGAAAAACCCACCATCCAATTTGATTTCAGTACATTCTTGCGGACAATATTCATGAACAGTTCGTGAATTTTGGCACGGAAGGCATGTTCAGATACTCATCCATACTGGCATACATGTTTTTTTTCTTTCAAGCAGATAAATTTAGTTTTTCCATGTAGAAGATGGATGAAGATGGTAAACCTCAGGTAGTCATAGCATGGACCTTCTTGCTGAAGCACAACTCCATAGAGTACAACTTCAAGGCATTCATCGATCTGTTTTACCACCCTGTGGTAAGCATGTTGAGCGGCAGGCATGAGCCTCGAATAAATGACGAAGTCTAGAGAATCCTGCACCTCTCGGACAACACAAAGACTAGGGATTGGTACCTGTACCAAAATCATACCAAGATCAGAGTATACGGTTGCGAGTTGGAATCATATAAGATGCCCAAATATTTACCTGTCAGAATCTTTACTTTAGAATATATAAGGCAGATTATGAATTTAGATGATATCCATTTTGTATCATTGAACAAAAAGCAGCAGCTACGAATCAAAGGGCATATTGGCTCCTTCATCTACAACAGTCGGGGTGCCAAGGAAGAAGCAGACAGGATGTTGAAAGAAATTAAGTTTTTCACGAGCTTCCCATGGCACTATGATCCTTATTGTATTATCTCAGATATGAAAGTGAAAAACAAGAACATCCCCTATGTTCATGTGTCCAAGCCCGAAATTGAGAAATTCACCAATCAGACAGGGTGGGAGCCTAACACATTGGTCAAAGTGGAACAACAAGTTCCCTCAACCACTGTTCCACCAACGACCATGCCATAGGTCCCTAAAGAAAAGAGGCCTTGTCAAGACTTATCTCCACCTGTCACGGAGGTATCGTCTGAGGAGTTCTAGTTACACACTAAGAGGCCCAAGACAATCTCAGTTCCTCACCCAACTGGAGAAAAAGAGGCTCTACCTACCACAGTGACCAAATTGGTTATTCCGCCCTTCGGGTCGAGCCTCTATAAGGAAATCACCCAAGCATTACCGAAGAAATCCACAGACTCCCCACTAGACACTCAGCTAAGCAAGACTGGGCCTAAGTTGAGCATTTTTGAGAAGTACGAGTTGATCAAGAAAAAGAACCAGACCCTTACCAGTAGTAGTTATGCTCAATTTCAAAATCAGACATCGACTACCCAACATAGGCTGCTGTCTGTATTTGACACAGAAAAGGGCAGGATGCACATGGCATTCCTCCATGCGCAGGTACCAAACCCCAAGGTGATCATGAACTACAAGAGGGCCACCTTCGAATTCCATATGAAGGATGTGCACCCAATAGATCAGATGGATCTGCACAAGTAGATAGGGGAAATGGTGTTTCATACATTGGCGCATGCTTCCACTTCTGTAGCCAAACTGCAGGTGTCACTAAACAATGCTCAAATGAAACTCAAGCTGGAGAAGATATCATCCTTTGTGAAGGACAATAGAATCAAAACTTTGGAGGAGCTGGTCCTCAAGATTGGCTATGACCCTTCTGCCATCAAAGTAGCAGAGGAGATGATAAAGAAGAAGAATGATGACATTTCCTCCTTGAGGAAACAACTAAAACTCCCTCTCGCGGAGGACTCACAGGCGAAGGAGATAGCAGAGAAAGAAGGAGAGAAGGATGAAATTCTCAAGCTGCTCATGGAGCAGAATGCATAGCTCAAAGAAATGGAATATGGCATGGAGAGATTAATAAAAGAGAAGGAGTAGCTAAGGCCAATGGAAGTCAATCCATTGAGTGTCATTCTAATTTCAGGAGCAAGCACAACAACAGTGACAACAGTCCCATCCGCAACTCCATTAACCTCCCAAGAGAAGATAGCCGACCTGGTTAAATCCATGGAAATGATGAACCTGTAGGAGATAGAGATCAGCGGGCTCAAAAAGGAAGTTGAGAACCTTCAGGAACTCAAAAATTCCTTCCAAACCAGCCTCTCCAAGGAAAAGCAGGTAACAGAGCAGCTCAAGAAGGAGCTACAACAACTTCGAAAGCAAACAGTGGCAGGGGAGACTTTGGCTGAAGTTAAAGAGAATGTATGAAAATACATCACTAATTCCATAAATGAGATATGTCCCATGATCCAAATCATTTTTGAGAAAAATGAATTGGTCCAGAGGAGCAAATAGGCTATAGAGAAGATAAGAGTAGAATGTTGATTAAGGTTGGTTATCATTGATGTCAACCCTTGAAGAAAGACCCATAGCACAAAGTTTTGGGTAATGGACCCAATAGTGTTTGATGTAAATATGACTCATTATTGTTTTT
>JZKD02S0333852.1:1178763-1200160 GCA_000966675.3 Picea glauca
TTAAGGTACAGGTTGATTACAGGTTGGTGCATGGTTGATGCACTTGTTTATGGTACAGGTTGATTACAGGTTGGTGCATGGTTGATGCACTTATTTATGGTATAGTTTGATTACAAGTTTATTACAGGTTGAGGTACAGGTTGATGCATGGTTCAAACTTATTGGTACAGGTTTACAACCGTTTATCTTACACTGATAGTGTGATAGTGGTTCCAACATTCTACTTCTACTTCAAGGTGGTAGGACAGGGTAAGGAAAGGTGGCTGTAGCCACCTTCCGGTTGTAGCCAGAGGACATTGGGGGTTGTAGCCTCCTTCTAGTTGTAGCCAAAGATTTGGGGAGTTGGAGCTTCCCTCAGGTTGTAGTCTGAGAAACTAGGAGGTTGGAACATCCTTCCAGTTGTAGATGGAAAAAAAAGGAAGTTGGTGCTTCCAATGAATGTATTTCTTCAATACATATAAGAAAAATCATTTCGTGGTTTTATCCCGATTTGGGTTTCTACGTAAAACACTGGTGTACTGTGCATGTGTGTGATTGTTTACTTATTACTGCTCATTATTGGATAATAATTCTACATTGATATAACATTTTAAGAAAAAGGATTATAATTACGTTATTACTGATTCAACGCCCCTCTCAGTAATCCAGCATAGAATTGGGGGAGATGCCAACACAGACAAATGATATCATCAAGTTCCTCAATTCTAAGACCAGAGAAGAGCTAGAAGAGCTGAAGATCGAGGACAGAATAGAGACCATCCTTGAGGTCAAAAGAGTTTTGAACAAGAGAGGATTAATTCTTCAACTGGAAGAAAAGGTTCAGACCATGGACCTGGGGGTACAAAGATTCTTTAGCAAGATGGAGGCTCTTCAGAAGAATGGCCTAGTCTGAAGGTTATTAATGATAAACTGATGAGACTTCCAGATTACAAGAAGAGATTGGATGAGGTGTCTAAGGACAGTTCAAAGTTTGCAGGGATTCAAGGGAGCATAACTGGTAATACATTCCTTGATGCCCTCCAATGGGACATCAACATCCAACATGAGATTCGATACATTTTCCTCCCGAAGCCTACATTCGCCAAGTATACATAAATGGATGAAGTGTATCGAAGACTTCTCAAAGTCAGTGTGCCTAGTCATCTCAGATGGGAGGAACTCTACAATCTGATCGATTAGAAGATGAGTTGTCCATGTCTAGTCAACTGTCCAATCAGATGAGGTCATGCAAAGGCTTCATCAATGGTCTACCCAGAAATCAGCATGCAGTTGCACCAAGTCATCAAGCAGTTCCTAGATTTAGGAAATTTGTTAATTTAGTTAGGCTTAAAATAGATTTAGCACGTACTGGTCATTAATGACAGGAACGTTTGTAATTTGAGTTATAAATACTTCACCTTTTGAAGTATTGAGGGTCTTTGATCTTCACACCCTGACGCTATCATACTGTAATATTTTTTAAGAGATCTTCCATTAATAAAAAAGGAGGCATTTTTACAGGATTCTTGCGTATATTCACTGGTGATGTTTACTCTCTAAGTTGAATTTTATTATTGCTTTGTGATCATATTGTTTTCTGAACTAATCTGTAAGAGTAACGAATGTTTCAGGATTTATCTTGTATACCCTGTTTTTGACTCGAAAGATTTTAGTGTTTATCTTCTGGTGTTTTCAATTAAGAAATTCTTAACTGCTTCTTAGTTGAAACTATCTTTCTCATCTTTTCTTCTGTCCATCATTTAAGCTACTAAAAGATCCAGTGAGTATATTATCTTTCCCTGTGGAAGTATTCCTTCACTTTTCCGGTTTGTATTTCATACTTTATTAAAACACAGACCCCATAGCCTAATGGATGTGTAGACCGTCTCAACCAATTCGAAAAGATACTTTGACTACAACACCAATCTATTTCTTTACCTAGCCTAATATTTGAAATTTGAAACATAGCTAAATCTGATAGAGAGATCCCTCTTTGAAATTGGAAGGGCTATATCCCAGCTTCAAAAGTGGTTGGATAAAGTTACATTTCGTAGATTTCGTTTTCTATCAACCTCTAGGAAATTTACCAAGTTCTAAAATAGTGGCGACTCCACTGGGGAAAGAACATAAAATTGATAATTTCATGTTTTCTTTTCCCTAAAAAGAAAGTTTGTTCTGTGGAATATTGCAAATTTATGAAGAAAGTAATGTTTAGAGGTTGATTAAACTTTGTACATATTATTTTCGGACTCTCAAAACTAAAAAAATATATATATAAAAAACCAAAAAGAATTTTGGCTCCCAAGAAAGTTTATACTCGATCTCATCTAGACCCAGAACCTGCGATAGTGACAGATAACCCCGAACAGTTTCTCAGGAAAAATACCTTAGCTGGATGCTCAGTTAGTCATATTCCCCTTCATAAGTCCCTGTCCCTTTCAGGGAAATTTGTTACCTTTCAAAACCTTGACCTTGACATCTTTCCACAACAAAGCCTGGTTAGAACATGGTCCAATAGTTTTGTCACTGGAATCATCTTCATCCCAACCATTTTGCAACCCTGAACCCCTGAAGTTCTGTCTCCCACGACCAAAATGCAAATCACTCCCTCAGTGCTATCCAATCCCTCCTCGTCCTCATCCTCAGCCGCAACCTCACCGATCATCCAGCCTGCTATCCCACCTCCTCCACACATCATGGTTGCTAGATATGCTCCCTTGGTGTTTAATCCACCTCTACATTCCATGCCCCAAGACTATCAAACTAGACTTCCATAGTTTGATGCAAAAGGATATTTGAGTGCACAACAACACGTAGATAAAATGAACGATTATTTTGATCTGCATGAAGTAGATGAAGCTGACGTTCAAATGAGATTGTTTGCCCAAATCTTGATAGGTGACGTTAAAAAATGGTACAAAGGGTTACGTTCCGCCTCAGTCCTTGACCTTACCGCATTCCAAAGGAGTTTTCTGGATAGATGGGAGGTAAAGAAAAACCCTCTCCAAATATTGTTAGAATATGAAAGTATTAAAAGGAATCAAGGTGAGACAGTACAAGATTACTGCACTCGTTTCAATAACCTGTACAATGCAATCCCAGCTGAAATCAAACCTCCATAGGGTTTGGCCTTGATAAAATTCCCTGATGGTTTTGACGCCGACGTGTCATACCAGCTAAGGGAAAGAAATTCTACCACCCTGGAAGACATGCAGAAAAGTGCCATAAGTGTGGAGGCCAATTTGTTGGAAAAAAGGGCACGTCAGAGGTCAGAGAGGAGAGTCACAATTAAAGAAGAACCTTCCACGTTGACCTTAGATTCCAAATTGGATTCTTTGGCCAAAGCAGTGGAAATAATGATGGATAGACTCACTGTGTCAGATAGAAATCCTCTGAGAGAAAATCCAACAGCTCAGGTTCGGAACCCTAACTTTAGGAGAAACCCTCCTCAAATCAGACAGATAGATCCTAGGGATCAAAGAGAGAAGAGGGGTCTAGATCAACAGATCATACCTCCCCTGCAAGAAAATTATGTTGATGAAGGGGAGGAAGTGATTGAGGAATTAGAGGATACTCACATAAATCTCATGGGTATTCACGATAACGAAGCTATTTTTCTTACCCAAGAAGAGCAAGAACTTTTTCTTCTCAATCAAACAAAGGTAAGTGAAGAAGCTGAAGATGTAGAACAACAGGCATTTGAAAATTCCATTTTGGAGGTACACCGATAGTATAATCTACGGAGTAAAAGGACAGAAGGGAGTTCCCCAAAAAAGGCGATCGAAACGAAGAAGGTAATCGAAACCAAGAAGACCTCTGAGCCATCTGGCGAGAATATTCCTGAGAAGAGTGTTGTCGAAGCTCCCGAGAAGAAAAACCTTACGATTATGAAAAGGCCATCACAGCCCAAGGTTTCACCTATTAATCCACCAAGTACTTCTGGACAAAAGAATATGGTGGACAATCCAGAATTGATGAGCCAAGGCAGAGCTCCTACACCTTTCAGCCTGGAGGGAGAATTGGCCAAAGTAAAAATTCCCATCCCACTTACCGAGTTGATGAACAAAGATGTTTATCATTCACAGGTGATTAAAGCACTTACCATTGAACCTGACATAGGCACGAAGGCCTTAACCATTAGCTTAGAAAATCATTCAGACACTGTGAACCTTACTGATGATCAACCCAAACTTCTTTTTGGACCTGAAGTAGATGGTGGAGATGATATTGGTGAGGTCGCTCCTTTTTACATCATTCTAAACATACATGATCTGATCTTTCATAACGCTATGCTGGATTCGGGTGCTTCCCACAATCTGATGCCCAAAGCAGTAATGGAGAAAGTGCGACTAAAGGTCACTAGACCTTACAATAATTTACACTCATTTGACTCCAATAAAGTTAGAGGTATTGGTTTGATCAAGGACCTATGCATCACCTTGGTTCAGATTCCTGCGAAGAGCATGGTAATGGATGTGGTAGTTGTGGACATCCCGCCAAAGTATGGAATGTTGCTATCCTGGTCTTGGGGGGTTAAGTTGAAAGGAACCCTGCAGCTAGATATGTCTTATGCCACTATCCCAGTTTTCGGGTAACAAAGGAGGCTATATAGAGAAACATTGATGAAGTACATGGTCAGTAGCCAAGAAAAACTGCACAACTATCCCCTCTACTCTGCGCATTCCGATTTAGATTCATTTATCTTGTACAATGATGGTGACACAGGAGAGCAAGATACTCAGCTGATGGAAGAAACATCTAGTCAAGATGAAGGCCAAGAAATCATTGAGGTAGCAAGGATGAAGAACGTGGTAACTGAAGAGTTATCCACTGATTTATGGAGCATGGATTTTGATGGAGCTATGAGCAAAGAAGGAGCTGGAGCAGGAGTCTGGCTGCATAACCACAGAAACAGGTATTCAGAAAACCATTCTTACAAATTAAATTTCCAATGCACTAACAATATTGTTGAGTATGAATCTCTGATGCTCGGTCTGAAGCTTTTGAAAAAAGTTGGTGCTAAACAGATAATGGTAAGAGGTGACTTTGAATTGATAATCAAGCAAATCAAAGGTGAGTACGCTGCGAAACACCCATGTATTAGAGCTTATAGGAACATTGTTCTTGATGCCTTGAGATGTTTTACTGAAGTTGACTTGTAGGTAATGTCGAGGGGACAAAACATTCTGGCGGACGGATTGGCCACGTCAGGAGCCACATACAAGATTCCTTTCCGCCCTACTCACCCATACACTATTGAGGTGAAATGCATACCAACCATTCCCGACAATATCAGGTATCGACAAGTGTTCGGTAATGATGATCAAATAGAAGACTTTTTGCAGTGTAAAAATGATTTTGAATGTGCAAATATAGATTTAGAAAGCGAAGATGAGAATGTAAATAGATCTGATTTTGAAATTGATAGTGTAAGTAACGTAGATTCAGGAGATTTAGGCGATGACGAAATGGATGGTGATGTTTTACATTTGAAAAGAAATGTGTTTCCTAGGGGTCTAGTTCCTTTAGAGGACTTGTTTGATTTTAACGATGTAGCCAAAAAACCCAAAATTGAAGCACATAGACAAGAGGTAGAAGACTGTAATATAGGGACTGAAGAGAAACCCAGGATAGTCAAACTGTCCAAATCATTACCCCCAGAGAAAAAACTCAAATACATTGAGCTGTTCAAAGAATATTCGGATGTTTTCACCTGGGGATATGAATATTTGAAATCTTATGATACCAACATCATACAGCACATGATTCCAATAAAAGAAGACCAAAAGATGTTTAGGCAGAAACTTAGGAGGATAAATCCCAAGTTTCTCCCTCTGATAGAAAAGGAAATCAAAACAATGTATGATGCCAAAATCATAGTCCCTTTTCACTTTTCCAAATGGGTCTCTAATTTGGTCCCTACACGTAAGAAAATTGGGGAAATCAAACTCTGTATAGATTTCCAAAATCTGAACAAAGTCTCCTTGAAGGATAATTATCCCTTGCCAAAAATGGACCACATCCTGCAAAGGGTGGTCGGGTCCAGTCGAATTTCTTTGCTGGACGGTTTCTTGGGTTACAATCAGGTCCTAGTTCACCCAGATGACCAAGACAAAACCTCTTTCACTACCCCATGGGGCACTTTTATGTATGTGAAAATGCCTTTTGGTTTGATGAACGCACGAGCCACTTTCCAGAGGGAAATGGATATCGCCTTCGTGGAAGAATCGGGTAAGTTTATTGTTGTCTATTTAGATGATGTGACTGTGTTTTCCTTATCTGATGAAGAACACCTATGACACCTCAGACGAGTCTTCGAGAAATGTAGAAGGTTTGGGATTTCTTTAAATCCTAAGAAAAGCCTTTTTGGGTTAGAGGAAGCAAAACTTCTAGGACACATCATTTCCAAATATGGAATCAAAATAGACCCCAACAGAATTGAGGCCATACAAAAATTAGAACACCCGAGGAACCTCAAAGAACTACAATCTTTTATCGGGAGAATAAACTTTCTACGAAGATTCATTCCCAATCTAGCCAAGCTCCTTAGAAACATTACAAATATGCTTAAAAAAGATGTAAAAATAAAGTGGGACTCTGAGTCCAGACAATCTTTCGAAAAAGTCAAATGAGCACTGACAGAGGCCCCTGTCTTAATCAATCCTGATTTTACTAAGGATTTTTATCTTTTTTCTTTCACTTCCGAACATACTATAGTAGCAGTATTATTACAGAAGAACAACGAAGGGTATGAACAACCCATATCTTTCTTTAGTAAAGAGTTGAGAGACGCTACTCTGAATTACAAGATAATGGAGAAGCAAGCTTTTGCTTTGGTAAAATCCATAAAAGACTTTAGATTCTACATTCTTCATTCCCACACCATAGCATATGTTCCGAACGCGGTAGTAAAAGACATTTTGACACAGGACAACCCTGATGGAAGAAGGGGAAAATGGATTGTTGTTATTTTAGAATATGATATAGAGATTAAGCCAACAAAACTAATCAAGGGTCAAGGCCAAGAAAAATTAATGGCTGAATCAAATTTCTAGGCTCTCAACATTAATTTTTTAGATGCAACAGATGAATAGGGCAAGATGGTGACTCCAAGTGTGAGAGAGGTATTTCTCAACTCTCCATGGTATGCAGACCTTATTTTTGTTTTGAAAAATCTACAAGCTCCCCCTGGTTTGACTAACACTAAAGCTAGATTTTTAAAGTTGAAAGCCTTGAAATTCTGTATTCTAGAAGGCAATTTGTATTGGAAAGATCCTGCAGGCATTCTGTTAAATTGTTTACTAAAAGATGAAGCTGACAAAGTGTTACAAGAGTTTCATGCAAAAGAATGTGGTGGTCATTTGAACTGGAAGGTCACGACCAACAAAATACTCAGAGATGGATTCTATTGGCCCACCCTGTTCGCCAATGTGCATCAAAAAGTAACTGCATGTCATCAATGTCAGCTATTTGAAGGCAAAAGAAAACTCCTTCCTCTCCCCCTGAAACCGATCTCAGTTGAAGCCCCTTTCCAACAATGGGGACTCGACTTCATTGGAGAAATACACCCCCCTTCTTCAGGCCAACACAGGTGGATTATCACTGCCACCGATTATTTTACCAAATGGATCGAAGCAGTACCAAGTAGGCAAACCACTGACTCTGTTATTATCAAATTCCTTGAAAATAATATTTTGTCTCACTTTGGATGTCCTAGAAAGATTATAACTGATAATGCAGATGCTTTTTGGTCCAAGAAGCTCATAGATTTCTACAACCAGTATCACATTAGTTTGGGGCATTCCACAGCCTACTACCCTCAGGGGAATGGGTTGGAGGAATCTTCAAACAAAACCTTGGTAAATATCATCAAGAAAATATTGCAGGAAAACACGAAATCACGGCACAACAAGTTGGTGTTCGCATTATGGGCTGACAGAATGACCACCAAGAGGTCAATTAGTATGTCACCATACCAGCTGGTATATGGTACAGAGGCAGTTTTCCACACTTCTGTAGGAGTCCTTGTCATGAAGTTGCTTCAAGATGTTCAAGCTGAGCCAAATGACTCACAGAGAAGGATCAACCAGATGATCCATTTGCAACAGTCTAGGGAGGACGTTTTCAACAAAACTCAGTTCATCCAAGAAAACATCAAGAAGATCTTTGACAAACGAACCAAGGAGGATGATTTTGAGCTTGGGGATTTGGTGTTGATATGGGATGCTAGAAAAGAAGACAAGGGAAATCATGGGAAGTTTGACAGTCTGTGGATAGGACCATACATGATCCAAGCTTTCAGGGGAAACAATGCTTTCTTTCTAAACAACACTAATGGGACAGATCTACCAGGAGGACCTGTGAATGGCAGATTGCTGAAACATTCTGTACCACCTGAATAGAGATTGGATTTTTCACTCTCCATTGTGCATACCATTTTTATTTTCATTTTCTACTCACATTTTCTGAGTGAAGAACATTAGTCAGGTGGTTGAAGCCTGAAGAGAAGGCCCTAAGCTGCTGACCACTGTTTTTCCAATTTTTGAGAATAAAACCAACAAAGGCTAATAGGCAGAAATTTTCAGAATGACCGGAACTAGGATTCTTGGCACTTCATAGGGAAAGTATCATCCCCAGGTGGAGCCGCTGTTATCACCCTATAAGTTATAGGATCAAATGGTGACTGAGATATTATATGTCTCTAGTGTTTTTGTTGACAAATGATTTTTCATGCTGCAAATAATTTGAAAGAACAAGAAAAAAATAAATAAATAAAGAAAAGAGGGCATAAAAGAATTGAAATAAAATCCCCATGCAATAATAGTAACCTAGTCCATACCTTTCAAGCATGGCCAAGTTCTTTTTTAAATTTGATGTTGAAAGGGTAGTGAATGAATTTGGCTAAACAGTTTAATCTTAGCCAAAGTGTCTAGGCTAGATTAGTGAATAAATCTGACCAGACTGTTTAATCCTGGTTAGATAGCCCCAGGGTAGAGTAATTTCTTAACCCAACATTCTAATCTGAGTTAACTGTCATAAGGAAACTAGGTTAGAACATAGGTTAGTGGAACTATTGTTCCATTCCAATAAAACCAGCTTGATGTCAAGGTTGCACCATGTCTCATATGCTTAGAAGATCGTTTGGTCGAAGCCCCATGGTCGTGTTTACTGGAAATGTTTGGGGAAAAAACCCATAAATTATATTTATCCTAAGTTTTCCCAGCTCATGTATTCTCCGCTCCCCATTTATGCTCCCTGCACATATCAATAGTCCTGATCGTGGTGCTCAGATCTACGGTGTACAGAGCATTCCGGAATCGCCGATATCATTTGTGCGCATCTAGATGGCCTAGGGTGGAGTGCTTAAATCAATGATCAAGATTGGATTACAGACCCCCCCGTCCGTTCTTTCTTTAATGGAGGGGGGGGGTCCGAAATGAGTGATAAAGCATGCACTAAGATCTGTGGCTAGGAAATGAGTGTGTAGATCAATGACCCAAAAAGGATTTCAGACCCCCCTGGATGATCTACTTTTAACTGAAGGGGGGGGGTCCCGAATGGTTTTCCCCCTCTGGCGGGTCCCTTGTTATACGTGGCGTCAATCTATTTTCCCTAAAGTCCCATCACTGTCTACTATCTAACAAACCCCTGGTCACTTATGGATGTCACCTACCACTTGTTCCACTTGTTCCACTTGTTCCCGAGTTAGTCACATCCCATAACTACAGTCAGTTCCCTCCCCCCTTTTCACTCATGGCAAGCCCCTTATTATGACTTTTACCTCCAATCCCTAGCCACCACGTCACCTGCCCATATCTTTCAACCACAATCACCTGCCATATCAACCCCAAAGGACCCGTTGTCCATTTATTACTAGATAACCTATCCATTATCCAGATGACCTGTCTCCCGCGCCCAACCGACCCCAGTTTAAATAAAACTACCATTATTTCCCTCAATTTTGCTATTCACCCATTGCACCAGAGAAATTCATTGTTTACTCCTCCGTTACACTCCTTCATCCTCATCCACAGTCAATTGCCCCCACTAACATTGTGTTTATTGCAGGTACTGTTGCAGAAATGGCGCCAAAGTCTAAACCAGCGGAAGGAGAGGAGACTCCGTTTCTCCCGCCTCCTGTCGACCTGGAAAAAATCCCACAGGTTGACAAAGAACGGTTAATTGCAGATACCAAATGTGATTTTGACTTCTCAGACCTCCAGTCATGGCTCAAGGAGGTTTTCTTGGACCAGAGTGATGAAATTGGACTCTGGGAGTCCAATTTACCCCTCTATCTTTTCCCTCAGATCCACCATTTTCCCGAGTTTGCTCTCAAATGTCAAGCTCACTATATTCCTGAACAAAGAGATGTTGTCTCCTCATCTGGAGACATCTTGTTCCTCATCACGCTAGAAGCCATAGACCAGATGATGCAAATTCCTCGAGCCGACTCTACGTCCCCCTTCAACCTGGAAATCCTTACAGAATTGTATCAGAAAATGACTTTCCCCCAAAGAGATAAAATATTCTAGCTGTTCCTTCCCACATCTACTCAATTCCCTTCCACAAATCCCCCTTAACCATTGTCCATGTTCTCCACTAAGGGAGACCATGTCATTTCTTCCCTTTATGCTCTGTTGGGATACTATTCCGACCGGTAGGTAGATGAGCCCATTTTGGGTTTTCTATCCATTTTCTCCACTGACGAAAAACCCACCATCTAGTTTGATTTCAGTACATTCTTGGCAGACAATATTCATGAACAATTCGTGAATTTTTGCATGGAAGGCATGTTCAGATACTCATCCATACTAACATACATGTTTGTTTTCTTTCAAGCAGATAAATTTATTTTTTCCATGCAAAAGATGGATGCAGATGGTAAACCTCAGGCAGTCACAACATGGACCTCCTTGCTGAAGCACAACTCCACAGAGTACAGCTTCAAGGCATTCATCAATCTGTTTTACCACCCTATGGTAAGCATGCTGAGCGGCAGGCCCGAGCCTCGAATAAATGATGAATTCTAGAGAATCCTGCACCTCTTGGACAACACAAAGATCGGGGATTGGTACCTGTACCAAAATCATACCGAGATCAGAGTATACGGTTGCGAGTTGGCACCGTATAAGATGCCCAAATATTTTCCTATCAGAATCTTTTCTTTATAATATATAAGGTAGATTATGAATTAAGATGATATCCATTTTGTATCATTGAAGAAAAAGCAGTAGCTACGAATCAAGGGGCAGATTGGCTCCTTCATCTGCAACATTTGGGGTGTCGAGGAAGAAGTAGACAAGATGTTGAAATAAATTAAGTTTTTTATGAGCTTCCCATGGTACTATGATCCTTATGGTATCATCTCAGATATGAGAGTGAAAAACAAGAAAATCACGTATGTTCATGTGTCCAAGCCCAAAATTGAGAAATTCACCAATCAGACAGGGTGGGAGCCTAACACCTTGGTCGAAGTGAAATAACAAGTTCCCCCGACCACTATGCCACCAATGACCATGCCACAGGTCCCTAAAGAAAAGGGGCCTTGTTAAGACTTATCTCCGCCTGTCATGGAGGTATCGTCTGAGGAGTTCCAGTTACACACTAAGAGGCCCAAGACAATCTCAGTTCCTGGCCCAATTGGAGAAAAAGAGGCTCTGCCTACCACCGTGACCAAGTTGGTTATTCCTCCCTTCAGTTCAAGCCTCTATAAGGAAGTCACCCCATCATTACTGAAGAAATCCACAGACTCCCCACTGGACACTCGGCCAGGCAAGACTGGGCCTAAGTTGAGCATTTTTGAGAAGTACGAGATGATCAAGAAAAATAACTAGAGCCTTACCAGCAGTACTTACGCTCAGTTTCAGAAGCAGACGTCAACTGCACATCATAGGTTGTTGTCTGCATTTGACACAGAAAAGGGCAGGATGCACATGGCCTTCCTCCAGGCATAGGTACCAGACCCCAAGGTGATCATGGACTACAAGAGGGCCACCTTCGAATTCTAGACGAAGGACGTGCACCCAGCAAATTAGATGGATCTACAGAAGAAGATAGGGGAAATGGTGTTTCATATATTGGCACATGCTTCCTCTTCTGCAGCCAAACTGCAGGTGTCACTGAATAATGATCAAACACAACTCAAGATGGAGAAGATATCATCCTTTCTGAAGGATAATAGAATCAAAACTTTGGAGGAGCTAGTCCTCAAGATTGACTATGACCCTTATAATGTCAAAGTAGTAGAGGAGATGATAAAGAATAAGAATGCTGACATTGTCTCCTTGAGGAAACAATTGAAACTCCCACCCACGGAGGACTCGCAGGCGAAGGAGATAGCATAGAATGAAGGCGAGAAGGATGAAATGCTCAAGCTGCTCATGGAGCAGAATGCACAGCTCAAAGAAATGGAAGCTGAAATGGAGATATTATTAAAAGAGAAGGAGAAAATGAAGCCAATGGAAGTCATTCCATTGATTTCCATTCTGATTTCAGGAGAAAGCACAATAGTAGTGACAACAGTCCCATCCACAACTCCATTAACCTCCCAAGAGAAGACAACCGACCTGGCTAAATCCATGGAAATGATGAACCTACAGGAGACAGAGATCAACAGGCTTAAAAAGGAAGTTGATAACCTTCAAGAACTCAAAAATTCCTTCCATACCATCCTCTCCAAGGAAAAGTAGGTAACAGAGAAGCTCAAGCAGGAGCTACAACAGCTCCAAAAGCAAACAGTGGCAGGGAAGACTTTGGCTGATGTTAAAGAGAATGTATGGACAGACATCACTAAGTCCATAAATGAGATATGGTCCATGATCCAAATCATGTTTGAGCAAAAATGAATTGGTCTAGAGGAGAAAAAAGGCTATAAATATGATCAGAGTAGAATTGGGGGAGATGCCAACATAGGCGAATGATATCATCAAGTTCCTCAATTCTAAGACCAGAGAAGAGCTAGAAGAGTTTAAGATCAAGGATAGAATAGAGACCACCCTTGAGATCAAAAGAGTTTTGACCAAGAGAGGATTAATTCTTCAACTGGAAGAAAAGGTTTAGACCATGGACCTAGGGGTACATAGATTCTTCAGCAAGATTGAGGCTCTCTAGAAGAAGGGCCTACTTGGTCTGAAGGTTATTAATGATAAACTGATGACACTATCAAATTACAAGAAGAGATTGGCTGAGGTGTCTAAGGACAGTTCGAAGTTTGCATGGATTCAAGGGAGAATCACTAGTAAGGCATTCCTTGATGCCCTCCAGTGGGACATCATCATCCAACACGAGATCCGATACATTTTCCTCACCAAGCCTACATTCGCCAAGTATATAGAAATGGACGAAGTGTATTGAAGACTTCTCAAAGTCAGTGTGCCTAGTCATCTCAGATGGGAGGAACTATGCGATCTGATAGATTAGTAGATGAGTTGTCCAGGTCTAGTCAGTTGTCCAATCAGATGAGGTCGTGCAAAGGCTTCATCAATGGTCTACCCAGAAATCAGCGTGCAGTTGCACCAAGTCATCAAGCAGTTCCTAGATTTAGGAAATTTGTTAATTCAGTTAGGCTTAAAATAGATTTAGCACGTCCTGGTCATTAATGACAGGAACGTTTGTAATTTGAGTTATAAATACTTCACCTTTTGAAGTATTGAGGGTTTTTTATCTTCACACCCTGACGCTATCAGACTGTAATATTTTTGAAGAGATCTTCCATTAATAAAAAAAGAGGCATTTTTACAGGATTCTTGCGTATATTCACTGGTGATGTTTACTCTCTAATTTGAATGTTATTCTTTCTTTGTGATCATATTTTTTTCTGAACTAATCTTTAAGAGTAACGAATGTTGCAGGATTTATCATGTATACCCTAATTCTGACTCGAAAGATTTTAGTGTTTATCTTCTGTTGTTTTCAATTAAGAAATTCTTAACTGCTTCTTAGTTGAAACTATCTTTCTCATCTTTTCTTTTGTCCATCATTTAAGCTACTAAAAGATCCAGTGAGTATATTATCTCACCCTGTGGAAGTATTCCTTCACTTTTCTTGTTTTTATTTCATACTTTATTAAAACAAAGACCCCATAGCCCAATGGATGTGTAGACCGTCTCAACCAATTCGAAAAGATACTTTGACTACAACACCAATCTATTTCTTTACCTAGCCTAATATTTGAAATTTGAAACATAGCTAAATCTGATAGAGAGATCCCTCTCTGAAGTTGGAAGGGATAGATCCCAGCTTCAAAAGTGGTTGGATAATGTTACATTTCGTAGATTTCTTCTGCTATCAACCTCTAGGAAATTTACCAAGTGCTAACAGAGCTCACCTTCTCTGTCTCAGTTACGGGCCTCAATCCTCATCCAGCTGTCAATCACCTCCAAGAACATCTTCATCCCTTTTGAAGATTCCCAGAGGATCTTCACCTTCTCTGTCAATCATCCCCAAGTGTTTTTGAGTCCTCTGGCTGAAACCATTAGTGGTTTCTGGCAGTTATACTGTGTTATGCTACAATAGCCCTTCGATCTTGTTCAAATTCACCTGCACCATTGGATTGATTCCAAGGGATCTTGTATTTATTTCGACATTTTGGCTTTCAGAAGTTTGGTATTTGTGTGACCAAGTGTCTCGACATTCCCAGACACGATCCCCAAAATTCTGAGGCAGAACTCATCTGCACTAGGTCCTTCCTCCATGTGACCACACATGGTGACCACGGGTTTCACTAAAAGGTGTTGCGAACTCATGATCTTCATTGACCCTGGTCGATAGTCCATGATCTTGATGAATCAATGGTCCATATTTTTTTGAGATCTCGCATCTCACTGTTCCTTAGTTGGAGGTTCTCGTTACTCCAAGTCACGATAGGCGAAGCTCTGAGATGGAGCTTAGATCAACGATCCACGTTCTTGGTGATCCGACGGTCCTGATCTTTTCGTAATCTCGCATCTCGTTGTTCCTTAGATGGAGGTTCTTGTCAGTCCAAGTTGCGATAGGCGAAGCTTCGAGATGGAGCTCAGATCAACGGTTCATGTCTTTTGGTGTATCGACGGTCAAAATCTGTTCGTGAACTCGCATCTCGTTGATCCCTAGATGGAGGTTCTTGTCAATCCAAGTCGTGATACACAAAACTATGATATGGATTAGGATCATTAGTCCATATCTGATCTTGATTCAATGGTTGTGATTAAGTCACGATTTTTCATATCGTGAAATCGGGATTCCTATTGCATTGTTTCTTTGACATCTCCAACACGCGATCCTCGAAACTCCGACATGGTGTAAGTCTGTTGATGTCACATGTGTTAAATAACTTCCACGTGTCACCTTGATTCATGACTTACATGTTCTTGGAATGTTGATTCAGTTTGACACTGGTCATTACCTGGTTGTGCCACGTGTTCCTAGATGACGTGGTTTGTTGACGTGAGTCAGATCGATGGTCTAGATGTGATCTTGATTTGATGGCTCAGATTATGTCGCGATTTCACATACTGTGATATCGGGATTCCTGTTGCATTGTTTACTTGCCTCTCCATTGCGATCCCCAAAACTCCGACATGAACTGGAATCAACGGTCCAGATCAAAGCTTGATCTGACGGCTCAGATTACATCACGATTTCCCATATCGCGATATCGAGATTCCTGATGTTAATAATCTTTGACATGTTCAAATCGTGATCCTCGAAAATCCGACATGAACTGGGATCAATGGTCCATATTCAACCTCGATCTAACGGCTCATATTAAGTTGCGATTTCACATATCGCGATTACACCCACTTCTCCTTGTTATACTTTAAAAGGTGTGTAGGTTCTCCTTGATCCAACAATGGTCGGGTCATACGCTTGGATCTCACGTCTGAGATCTGTCCTCCTCTTCAATGTGCTCTTCTTGTATTTATTTAGATCTGATGGCCCTCATGCTGTTGGGAATTTTGGATGGGATCCAACGATCAGAAATGCTTCTTAGGCCTTCGATCATTTTTTTAATGTTGCGTTGCCTGCGATTATTCGATCTTCCTAGACTTATCTTCTATTTTCCTGTTGATCATCACTACTGTACGCAATCCATCATCACTATTGTACTTTCCAGCGTTTCCTTCGATCATTCAATCTTCCTGGACTTATCTTCTATTTTCCTGTTGATCATCGGTGTTGTACTCAAGCCATCATTACTATTGTACATGCCATAAATGACAAGCTTACACTGCCTGTAAAACATACCAAACATCCTCTGCACTATCTCTTCTGATCTTATCGAGGTTGCTCTGCAGCTTCTTCCCAAAATACTTCTGGTTCCCATCTGTTACATTCTTCCTATATTCAAGCCATATTCATTGCTATACTTTCCATCAATGACAAGCATATGCTACCTGTTAAACATTTCCAACAGAGGTCCTGGCATTGAGCTCGTGGGCCTCATTTTTTGGGTGTTTGTGATAACTTATATACATAATTGTATATGGTGGTTCCACCAACTTGGAGGTAGTTTAGACATATCTATTGGGCCACCAGATCTGATGGGGTTCCAACAAATTTGGCAGAGCTTCCATTTTTATTTTTGGACTTTGGTTCTCAGGCCACCATTGGGCATTTTCCCACTAGCATGTGGAAGCCCATGACTGGGCCACGTGGCATCCAACCATTGGGCCATGCCAACCACCTACACAATCACCTTCCACAACAACATACGGTCTTCCACCTCAACTGCCATATAATCCTTCCATGTTAGCCTTCCACTTCATGTACGATGTTCCATATGTTTGTAAAGACTGATACGTGGAAATTTTTCATTGGTCCATGGATTGACTCGAAAAATACAAAAAATGAATGACACATGGCAACCTCTAATTCTACCATGTCACCATGCTGACGTCAGCATGACACGTGTCACCTCCTATGTATGCCACGTACATTGTACATATTTTGACTTCATCCATACTGATTTTGATGTCAACAGTATAGATGCTAACTCATCCCTTGCTGATTAGGCTAGGTTGACCAACTTTGATCGCAAATATATTTTTACTTGGAACTCCATCTAATGAGTCATTGGAAATTGTGCCATGTGTTCTTCACGATGATGCCACTTTCACTGAGCTTTGAGGACCTTGAATTTTTTCCATTTCTTTGTCTTTTGAGGCCATTTTGAGCTTCCTAAGTTTCTTCTGCAAGTTATGAGTTGTCCTTAGTCTTCTCTAGATCCTTTTTGGATCATGCATTCCCACTAAGAGCTTTTTGGACCACCAAAAGATTTCATCAATCAACAGATAAGTGAGGGAAGAGTTCCCTCACCTTGTCCTTCGCAATCAACTTTTATTTTCTTGTATATGTCCCCTTTAATCCTACTCGAAGATAATCAACATCACCCCTACGTGAAGTCCTCATCCTTCTGTCTAGGATTATATCTTCCTTTAACTCATCTAAGTACTTAGGAGAAAAATCATCAACTAAAGGTATTGAAACTTCCTCATCTTGATCCATGATCATGGGAGACTCAAAAAGTTTCAAGTTCTCTACATTTACAATTGAGTAGATATGCATATAAGTTGGAATATCTACATGAAAAGCATTGGTACCAATTTTCTCCAAAATAGTGAAGGGTCCATAAAGAATGGGCTTGAGTTTCTTTCCTTCACCCTTCAATCTTTCCTTATTGATGTGAAGCCATACCTGGTCTCCAAACTAGAACTGATGATCAACCCTGTGTTTTTCATGCCGAGATTTATAAAGTTCTTAACTTTTCTCCAACTGTTCCCTGACTTCTTGGTGTACCTGCTAGATCCACTGAATAAACTTGTGGCATATATATTCATTTCTTTCCTCATTTGAATCAACATATCTCCCATATGATACAACCCCCCTACCTCAGCAGGGTCTATCGACCTCCTGGCCACTAGATATTCTCACTATTTGAGCTGGAGCAACTCATTGATTCCCAACAGGAATCTCCACAAAAATATCCACATGTCCTATTTCATGAATCTCTGCTCACATGAACAAGTAATGGGTGCAATCCTCCCTCCATGTGATCACTAAATGTGACCACAAGCCTGTCAAAAAGGCACTTCGGGACTTCACGACCTTGAGTGCTTTGTTATGGGCCAATCTTACCTCTCCACACTCCCAAGTTCTGATCCTCCGAACTATAGCCTAGCAATAACTAGCTCCTCCCTTATCCTTCAAACCATGTGACCCCTTGCTATTACCTTTGGCGAAATCTCTTAGCATTTTGGGACTTTGCGCTTTGCCAAGTTGGAGGACCACTCACCTCCCTTCTCTCAATCCCTGATATCCCCTTGGAAAATCAATGGTCCATGTTCTCCCTTCGACCGATGACTGCGAACAAATCATGAACTCAGAGTTTGCAACTTCTCACGATTCTTACCTCATATTTTGTAATCTATGAATCAGAAAAACGTTGATCCTTCGCCACATGTCCTGTCATGATGGACGCCTAGGATTTTTTACTGATCCCAGCTCCTATGTCAACTTATCTAATGAATGTTTTCACTCCTCCTCCTCATCTTTCATTTTCTTCCCTGATTTGGAATATTTCCAATGTATCTAAGGTCTTGGCCTCCGACCTACCTTCTGTGAGCCTTCTGACTTTGGGTCTCATCTTCATTTCTTGAAACATTGTCTCTCCTGATCTTTGGAAATGAAACTCAACCTTAGCCCTAGTGCACACTTCCTCTCTACGTGAAACTTTGCACTATCCCTCCTAAGCTTTGGGAGTTGGAAGAATTCCACTCTTGCACACTCCTCATGAAATATCTTCTGATCTTTCAACTTGTTTAATATCTAAGGGCCTCGACCCTTCTGTGTCTTCCAAAACACTTATGGTGCACACCTGGAATTCTCTATGCTGAACCTTCTGAGCTTACAAACTTGAAAAAAAGTTCTCTGTGTGTGCACTCCTTGCACTTTGACCAGCCCTCAGATGGCTATCTTTCAACATTTTGTCCAAGTGTTGGCCTAGTGCACTCCTTGCACAAGTCTTCTTCCAAAGTGTTCAACAACTCTATTTCCCCCTTTCTCTCCTTGAAGGGATTTTTGTACCCTCTTGGAAATTTTTTCTCAAGAACACCTTGCTGAGCTTAAAAAGTGTTTAGTAAATCTATGGGTGTCTCTCCTTGACACTTCTCTTCTTATAGAACTCGAAATAGATGCCTCTTGTGCACTCCTTGCAATTTCTTAATGCCCACCTGGAAGAGGTCTATAGAATCCTCAGTGATTATGTTCTCTCCTCTACGCCTTCTTTGTATAGGCTCTCCTCCAAGGTGTTGAACAACCTTGAGGATTCTCTTTATATTGTTGCCACCTGGGTGCGCCCTCCTAGCACGTTCTTTCCTAAATTCAACATAGAACTCAGATGTGCACACTTTTCACTGACTCACAGAGTCCTTAACACTCTTTCATGCACTCCTTGCATTTAGCCACATAGAACACAGATTGAAACCAACAAATCCTAAACATATAGGAAATATATCTATCCATTCATATGGAAATTGATCCATTGGATCTTTTAATGACTATGGTTGAGTTTGAATTTTGCATGCGTTAATTAACCATTTGAGAAAACTTAGTGAAGAATGAGGAAAGAAGAGGAATTATAACATCCATATACATATGTGTAGATCTAAAATGCAATAAAATATAGCAAACCATAACACGCAGATTGGTAATGGAGTTCAACACAACTTTGCCTACGTCTCCGGGCCTTTTTCTCTGTGGGAGAGGCTTCTTTATTTCTATACAAATGCTCAAAAGTACATCGCTTCAATGCCAAATGGATACAAGACTGATCTGGTCATGTTTGTCCAAATCTCTAGAAACCTACAAAGAAAACGACACGCAAAATGGATGTCCAGAGCTCCCAGAAATGATCTGACAGCGTCTCCTCCTCAAAAGCTTCTCTGCCTCAAAATGGCTTTGGCTTGGCTTCTCCTCAGCATAACTCTACTCTGAATGCCCTCTCATGGAATCAAACAGGCCTGCTTTATATAGCTGGGAAGTTGGTTGCTTATCTCCAACTTCCTCCCAAAATTTAGGCTCCAAAACTGCCCAATAACTCCCAAAAACCATTAAAAATAGGCTTAATTACCATTAAAACCCAAAAATTGGTTATAAAACCCACTTTATAGTTAGATTTGGACATAAACCCCCTTTTGCCTAGCGTATGCCCCCTTGACAGGGTCATATGGGTTCATATGGCCAAGCACTATCCCAAAGGGCTAAGCGTTGGCCCCTCTCCATACAATACTTTGCAATATATTTCATATTGTAAGTTTTATATCATAAGCAATAATTTGGTGTATTGGCAAAAGACCATTTCTTAAGGTGTTGGGCTTGGTGGTGGTCACGGGTTCAAATCCCATGGACCCCAAAAACAATTTTTAAAACATGCCACTTCAACTGATGACTGGGTGCCACGTGGCTGCCCATGATTGGGCCACGTGGCATCTCCCCATTTGTCGGATTAATGCCACTTGTCAGTTATTGACTGGTCCAGCTGGCTGCCACATGTCTACCTTGTCAGTGAACCTGGCCAATCACTATCAGCGAGAGAGTGCCATGTCATCTCCTTCACAGTCAGCATGCTGATGTCATCAACATTGACTTTTTGACCAGTTGACCTTTGACTTTTTACCTGTTTGGGCTTCCGATCAGAACGCGATAACTTTCGCATACGCAACCCATTTGACAAAGTAAATATACTGTCGGAATCAGGAATATGAGGCGGATGCAATGGAATTGGTTTTGTCAAATTCTGAGCACTTTCATTTTTGATCATTTTTCAAGCCCTATCAGGCTTCTGGATCAAATTTCGGATCACACCTCCCCACAATAAGACCTTTTGGTCCCCAAAAGGTTACTGACCAGTCAACAAGCTCGGGATAGGCCACCCATCTTTCTCTCTGTCTCTGAACTCTATCCTGTGCACCTGTCTCATCAAGATCAACTGTAACACAATCATGACAACTGACAGTATATTGTTATCCATTTGAACCTTGTTACATCTTACTGAAGCCACTATCATCCATGTAGAAAACATTGCTAATGAAAGCATCAAAAAGACAACTGCAAATAAACTGATATACTTTAGATATTTGCACGACATGAGCTTATCTTGAAGCAACTTATGATTGATTTTCCATTCAACAACCATATTTTTTTCTTGCTTAAGATCAATTACTTTATTTGAAACAATTATTGGTTTGTTTCATACTTGCACTGCATTCGTTAACTGTTCCATTGTTTGAAGTGTTTTATTTGCTTTAACACAATGAGCATGAACCGCATAATCATGACCTGCTTTAGTGAATTGATATTGATTCTTTGTCCTGTAGAAGATTGCCTTGCGATCAAATAAGTATGGACTACCTAAGATCATTCCACATTCTCTTAACGACAC
>JZKD02S0333852.1:1200822-1243814 GCA_000966675.3 Picea glauca
ATAGCAAGGAATGTTTTCCGGAACTCTTTCTCATCTTGAGAAATCCCTTCTTCCGATGCCATCTTCTCGCTGTGAGAATCTCTTTTTCTCAATCCAATTAATGGATTCTCTGCAAAATGCTCACCTTCACCACGCTATAGTTTTTCCCTGGTTAACATGCAACTCAAATCCAAACGTCAACTATCTCTGATACCACTTGATCTGTTGGATCTTTTAATGACTATGGTTGAGTTTTAATTTTGCATGCGTTAATTAACCATTTGAGAAAACTTAGTGAAGAATAAGGAAAGAAGAGTAATTATAATAGCCATATAAATATGTGCATATCTGAAATGCAATAAAAGACAACAAACCATAACACGCAGATTGGTAATGGAGATCGGCACAACTTTGCCTACGTCTCCGGGCCTTTTTCTCTGTGGGAGAGGCTTCCTTATTTATATACAAATGCTCAAAATTACATCGCTGCAATCCCAAATGGCTACAAGACTGATCTGGTCATGTTTGCCCAGATCTCTAGAACCCAGCAAAAAAAACAACACACAAAACGGACGTCCGGAGCTCCGAGAAATGATCCGACAGCGTCTCCTCCTCAAAAGCTTCTCTGCCTCAAAATGGCTTTGGCTTGGCTTCTCCTCAGCATAAATCTGTTATGAATTCCCTCTCATGGCCTCAAATAGGCCTGTGTTATATAACTGGGAATTTGGTTTCTCATCTCCAACTTCCTCCCAAAATTTAGGCTCCAAAACTACCCAATAACTCCCCAAAACCATTAAAAATAGGCTTAATTACCATTAAAACCCAAAAATTGGTTATAAAACCCACTTTATAGTTAGATTTGGGCATAAGCCCCCTTTTTCCCAGTGTGTTCCCCCTTGACAGGGTCATATGGGTTCATACGGCCAAGCGCTAGCCCAAAGGGCTAAGTGCCGGCCCCTCTCCATACAATACTTTGCAATATATTTCATATTGTAGGTTTTATATCATAAGCAATAATTTGATGTATTGACAAAAGACCATTTCTTAAGGTGTTGGGCTTGGTGGTGGTCATGGGTTCAAATCCCATGGACCTCAAAAATAATTTTTGAAACATTCGACTTCAACTGATGACTGGGTGCCACGTGGCGGCCCATGACTGGGCCACGTGGCATCTCCCCATTTGCCGGATTAATGCTACTTGTCAGTTATTGACTGGTCCAGTTGCCTGCAACATGTCTGCCTTGTTAGTGAACCTGTCCAATCACCATCAGCCAGAGAGTGCCACATCATCTCTTGCATAGTCAGCATGTTGATGTCATCAACATTGACTTTTTGACTAGTTGACCTTTGACTTTTTACCTGTTTGGGCTTCTGACCAGAATGCGATAACTTTCCCATACGAAGCCCGTTTGACAAAGTAAATATACCACCGGAATCAAGAAGACGAGACGGACACAATGGAATTGGTTTCGTCAGATTCTGATCACTTTCATTTTTGAGCATTTTTCAAGCCCTATCAGGCTTCTGGATCCGATTTCAGATCAGAAACTAACCTATGCATCTACAACATTCATCCATAAACACATAAAAGAGAACATTCAAATGCATAAACACACATGGAATCAAATGCAGGAAAAACTTCTACTTGTATTAATATGAGTTGTCTATACAATGTTTACAAAGCTCGAAATGCAACAAAGTATAGACTCTCTTCTCCTACATGCTAGATCTCTCTTCCAATCTAATCTCCTCTGCATCATCTAATGAATCTAGATACAAATATGTTTTACAAAAGAGGGGTGCCTCAAGCCTTTCCCCCCATCTACCTATTCTCATTAATTACATTGAATTACATTCAATGACTATCTAGTCTGAATCAGATCTAGATCTTATTAGTGTGTCAACCATTAAAGGAGACATCATCTCTTGCCTACTCAAAGACATGGCTCAACTCTTCCAGCATTACAAAACTTTAATTGCATTAAATTACAATTTTGAAATTTGAAAACGAGGGGAAAATGAGAGGGTTTCCACCTCTCCCCTCTTTGAATGCACTTTGATGTGATGGCTAGCTGGTGCATTGCTGAGGCAGATCAATGCTCCTACATCATACTCCACTACTATGAAAAATTCATGAGATCCTTCTCATGAGCTCCCTAGCTATGTTGAAATCCACCTGAATCCCAAAATCTCCCTTGGAGTTGTCCATATGCTCCACTAATTTGATGTTGTTGTTGCTTCCCTGTTTCTCTTGCAGGTCCTCCTCTATTCAACATCCCTTCACTGGTAGTTTCTTCTGCTAACCTCAACATCAACCTTCTGATTTCTTCAATTACCTCATCCAACTGCTCAACTAGATGGCTCTTGTTTTGCAGTCTGCTATGCTGCACTTCTTTCTTGCAAATGGGTAGATCAACTTCATCCCCCCTGTTGTTTTATTTTAATTCTCTTGTGGCCTTAGCTTTCAACCCTGCTACAGACTCCAATTCTGCAGTCTCATCACTGAGATGATTCTCAACTTCTTCTAACAGATTTTTTTCTGCCAGATCTCCTGCTGGCATATTTCTAGATTCTTCCAGTTTCTCCCCAGACTGGAATTCTTCTCCCTCTTTTGTTTCACACCTCAATGCTGCAGTCATCGTCTGTTTAGTTTACTGGCTAAAATTTCTGAGCAATTCTGTCAAATTCTCTTCTCCTACGATCTACATGACTGTCTGTTGGAAACTATCTTCTGGTTCTGGATTGTTCAACCAATCCTTCAACATCTCCAACTCCTTTTCCAACGGAGTGAGCATCTCAACTATGTGCTTTTATTCTTTTGTTGGGGAAGACATTAGTATCTTCTCCTTCTCCTCCTCTTTGACAGTATTTTTTGGCTGTCCTTCTGTTGTTTCACTTGCAACACATGCTTTGGCCTTAATAGGGCTATGTGGCAGGAATACCTCAATTCATCCAATGATTAGAATTTATTTTTCATCCTCCTCCATCAGCTCCCCTTGCTGATATGAACACACCTCTAAGCTCATGAGACCCTCAACTAGTCTCAACTCACTTCCCTTGCCCACCTAGAATCTATGGATTTCGTGTCTTCCCACTTGAAAGTCTATGAGATCTAATGGTCCCATCTCATTTCCCACCTGGCAATCTGAACTTTCTTTACTGCCCACTTGGTAGTTTCTGAGACCCTTGTTTGATATCTTCTCCTCATCATCACTGAGACTCTTCCCATCTTCTAGATCAAATATGTGAACCATTTCCTCTGTGTCCCTGAGGATCTCAACATACCTCAGCCATAATCTCAATAGGCTTTGTTGTCTTCTAGCCAACAATATCTTAACTGGCCACTTCAACTTCTTCTTCATGGGCCACTCATACACCCAATGCACTTTTGCATCCTGCTACATTTTAAATGCAAGCTTCCATATTATTTCTCTCACTTCCTAGATTTCTTTGTCCATCTCTTCCCTTCTTTCCTGTTGGTTATCCTTACCTTGACCATGCTTTCAAAATTCAATAGCCATATTCACCTTCAATCTTCCTTCCTAGAAAATCCCCTATTGTTCACTCTACAAATGATAATGTCTCTAGCTTCTTCTACAACCCACCTAGTCATTAAAATTTTTGTTGTTGTGTACGTGCAATAGCTTTCATAGAGCACCGCACTCTGTTTCTTCCTTCACCTACTTCCCGCGGGAGAAATCAAAATCTGACACCACCTGATTTTACCAAATTATCTCTTTCATGTTATGCCTCCCTCTGCCTACATTCCATAGATAGAAAGTGGCTCTGATACCACATGATGGTATCAACCAATATCCCTTCATCGTCTCTCCTTTTCCTATGATCTCTAGACAAAATATTTATCTATGATACCACTTGATGGTATCAGACTATCTCCCTTATCTCCTTTCTAGCTTTTCTTGATGTTTACAAGAAAAAATCATCTTTGATACCACCTGATTCAGCCCCCCCACCTCAACAAGATCTTCTAACTTCCCGATCATTATATCATCTCACTCTTCAAGCTGGAGCATCTCATTGATTCCCCATGAGAATATCCACACAAATATCCACAGGTCCTATTTCATGAAACTCCTCCCGTGCGGACAAGCACTGAGCACAAGCCTCCCTCCATGCAATCACCGACTATGACCACAGGCCTATCGAAAAGGTTCTTCGAGACTTTGTGACCTCGGGTGTTCTATTATGGGCCAACCTTGGCTCTCCGCACTCTTCAGTTATGATCCTTAGAACAAGAGTATAGCACTAGATATCTCCTCCATTATCCTTCTAACCATGTGACCCCTCGCTATGACCTGAGACCAAACCTCTTATCATTTCAACAATTCGTGCTTCGCGAAGTTGGAGGAATACTCACCTCCCTTCTCATGATCCCCAATATCTCCTTGGAAAATCAACGATCCATGTTCTCCCTTCGACCGATGGCTGTGAACAAATCGTGAACTCGAAGTTTGTGATTTCTCACGACTCTTACCTTGAATTTTCCAATTTGCAAATCAACGAAACATTGACCCTTTTCCATGTGTCCTGTCTTTATGGATGGCTAGGATTGTTGTAGCTCTTAGCTCCTCTATCAACTGATATAACGACTACTATCGCTCCTCCTACTAAGATTTCATTTTCTTCCCTAACTTGGAATATTTCCAATGTTTCGAAGATATCGACCTCCGACCTACCTTATGTGAGCCCTGTGACTTTGGGTCTCATATGTGTTTATTAAAATGTTGTCTCTCCTCAAATTTGGCAATGAAAATCAACCTCGGACCTAGCGCACATTTGCGCTCTATGTGCAACTCTACACTATCCCTCCTGAGATTTGGGACTTGGAAAAATTCCACTCTTGCACACTCCTTGTGTTATCTCTTTTGAGATTTTATCTTGCTTAGTTCTAAGGGGCTTTCCCTTCTGTGTCTTCCAAAACACTTCAGGTGCCCACTTGGCATGCTCTGCGTTTAACCTCTTGAGCTTACAAACTTGAAACCAAGTTCTCTACGTGCGCACTCCTTGCTCTTTGAATAGCCCTACGATGGTTGTATTTCAACACTTTTTCTTAGTGTTGGCTTGGCGCACTCCTTACACAAGTCTTCTTCCAGAGTGTTCAACAACTCTGTTTCTCCTTTTCGCTCCTTCAAGGGATATATGTCCCCTCTTGGAAACTTCTGCTCAAGCACACCTTGCTGAGCTTACAAAGTGTTTAGTAACTCTGTGGGTGTCTCTTCTTGACACTTCTCTTCTTACAAAACTCAAAACAGAGTCCTCTTGTGCATTCCTTGCACTCATTACACTTGATTGGATTGGTATTGGTTTTCTTTATTTTGAGGTTGGTTTGAGTTTATATAATTTTCTTTTGTTTGGTTTGAATTTCTTGAAATTTAAATGCCATTTCGTTTTTCTTTCTACAATTTTTTTATGTTGATGGACGTGCTTCATAATTTGGGATTTTGTTATTACCTCTTCCTTATTGAATTTATCTTCTAGGAGCATGGATTGGTTGAAGATATGGATTAATAAAAATGATTTTACAGGAAGAATGTTTATTGCGACATATCTTTTCTATGACATTTGTTCACATTTGATCAAAGTTGAATGAGGGAGAGACGAACATAGAAATCTTAATTTAAATGAAAACATTGATTTTTATCAACTGTTTACTTTCATTTAAATTATGATTATGTTTTCATATTTTTCTCATTAGAAATCATTTTCACAAAATCATTTGGTAGGTTTAATTAATTAATTTTTTTTGTCACTTTGCATCTCATTTCAAAATAAAATAAAAATAAAAAAATAAATTATCTATCATTTGTTGGAGTTACTTCACACACACCTAGGATTTCTTTTTCCTAAGGTTTTTATTTGTTTATTAGTCATTATCCAGTCTCCTATATTTTAGGAGAGAATATTCCACTTGGAGAATATTCTCTTTCAATTCACACTTCAGTTTGACTAGTTGAGTTGAGTTTAGATGTTGCATTGGGATCATCACCATGCAACATTGGGATAATCACCATGCTAATTCGAAATTGCCTTGGTATCATCACCAAAGTAGTGAATTAGCCTTGATTCCTTGAGTTAACTCCTCACTACTTTATGTTCAGCAAGTTAACTGAAGACTAGTTGACTAGTTAACTCAACGAGGTGGTAGTTCTCTCCTGTAACTGCCTAAGAGACTAGAATAGGTGGCAATTCACTCAAGTAACTATTGGTGTGTGTCCAAATCATTATATACCAGAACTATGGAAACTTGGTTCACCTCAAGTCGAACTCATTGATTTATACATAGTATATCATGTGTAAATTATTCATTATTCATAATGGTTAATGAGAATTCTTTCCATTCTTTCTCTCCTTATTCTTTTTCAATTCTCTCTGCAAATGTGTGTATCATTGTTTAGCTAGATCTATTCTGTGCAAGTCAACACATTTACATGGTATCAGGGCTAATGGATTGCTAAGCAAAATCTACACCAAAAAATTTTGCAGGTACAAAAGATCGAAGACAGCAAAAAGATGGAATTCCAAAAAGAATTCATTCTTACACCTTACAACTATTTTGCGTGGAAGGAGAAAATAGCCATACATCTCTAATCCAAAGGGTTGTATAGGTTAACCATGAATACATATACATAACCGACATCAGCCATAGAAAAATCCAAGTACTTAAATCGCATGGATGAGGCACTCGGAACAATTTGCAGTCTTATTTCTCCCGATCTCCTTTTTCATATATCTTCCTGTAAGACTCCCAATGAAACCTGTGCCATATTGGAATGGATCTTTAGAACATAGGATGAGATGAGGGGACACATGATGGAGGTGTATATGCTCACATTGGATCCAAAAAGCTTTGATAATATCCAAGATTTCTTTAAAAAATTCAAGGATTTACTGTCACAAGTCAAATCTTGCGGGGTTGATAAATCGAAGGAGGAGAAACAAATGGTTCTCACCATTCTCTCCAAGATTGGTCCTGAATTCTCAGTATTCGTATCTACATTCCATACTGTCATATTCTCCTTTGGAGTGACCTAGAATATGCTTTCTCTTGAGGACTTTATCGAATACCTAACACAAGAGCAAACCAAGCTCATCAACATGGGCGCACTCAAATTGCCAAGGGCGAATGCACTCACTTTGCATGATGGTAGCCACAAATATCAGAAATCTAAAGATAAAGATAAGTGGAAATCTCATGCACATAAGAAGAAGGAAGGGTACACAAAACCCTTCACCGATGCCTCTAGATCCAAAGGAGAAAAGGGAAGAAAAGGAGAGAAATGCACGTATTGTCACAAGGGATTCCATTCAGAATCTGCATGCATGCAAAAAAAAATAGATCTGATGTCTTTGATACTTCAGAAAAACAACCTTGGATATTGCATCCCTGAGGGTGCAAAGAAGAAGAAACCAGAAGATCCAAATTCCAAGAAAGGAAATTCTAGCCATGCCTTGATTACAATCAACTCCTCTCCCGATGCTTGGATCATAGATTCAGGAGAATCACATCACATGGTTGCCTAAGAAGTAGTCTATTCTTCTTTGGATGCATGCAAAGGTCATCCTATTTTGATGGGGGACAACTCTTCTGTCAAATTCACCGACAAAGGAAGGATTGAACTCACCAATAGAAGCTTCAAGAATGTGTTGCATGTTCCCAAGCTTTCTGTCAACCTTCTCTCTGTGTATCAAATGTCGAATTCCAACACTAGAAAGAAATTCATATTCAAACCAAATGCCATGGAAATCTATGACATGCAAACCAAATCCAAGGTTTCTACTGGTGAGGTAAATCATCAGTCTAGATTGTATACATTTTCTAAATTCATTGAACCTGATTCTGCTTTACTGCTTACTCATGCTGATGAAAGTAGTAGGATATGGCATGAAAGGTTTGGAAATTTGAATTTTAGATACATGCAATAGATTATCAAGCATAGATTAGTTGATGTTCTACCAGACATCCTCTTCTCCAAGGGAGTATGTGAGGGATGTGTTCTTGGAAAACAACCTCAAGAGAAATTCAACAAAGGAAAGTCTCAACGAGATTCCGCACCTTTAGATCTGATCCACATTGATCTCATGAGTCCTCTACATCCATTGATAAAAAAAGTGAAGTTTGTTCTCATTTTTGTTGATGATTTCTCACGTTTTACTTGGATCTACCTTCTTAGGAAAAAATATGAGGTCTTTCAACACCTCAAAGATTTCAAATCTTTGGTTGAGACACAGTCCGGAAAGAATATCAAAGTCCTCTGAACTGATAACGGGGGAGAGTATGTGAATCATGAGATTCATGTTATTTTCCATGAGGCAGGGATTCAGTTGCAACATACAATTCCCTACACTCCGTAGCAAAATGGAGTTGCTGAGCGGAAAAACAGATCTCTAAAGGAGATGGCATCTTGCATGTTGCATGCAAATTCACTAGCATAGAGACTATGGTCCGAAGCACTTAACTGTGCAACATACATCCAAAAAATATCTCCTCATAGATCTGTCAAGGATAAGACCCCCTACAAGGCTTGGATTGGCCTCAAACCAGAAGTGGCCCACTTTCGCATTTTTGGCTCATGTGCATGGGCCCGGATTCCCTCTGAAAAGAGGAAGGCACTTGATCCACAGAGAACTGAGTGAATTTTTGTTGGATACCCTGATGGTGTGAAGGGATATTGGCTTATTGATATTTTCTTAGAGTGACTCATCATTGAGCATAGTGTCCAATTTGAGGAAAGTGTCTCGCATGTACCTCATCTGTCGCATGAAGACACCTTCACTCTTCCACCTGTCCGAGATGATGATCATGCACATGCTGACTCTTCTTCAGATGAGAGTTCTGATTCATAGGAATTAGATTATTGAGATTCAAAGTCAGTACAGTTAGATGCATATTCAGAGAATCCAGATGCAGTTGCAGATCCAGAGAAAAGGCCCAAGTGGGCACAAACTACTCTTCAGGATGCAGGGGATCTCGTTTGTGATCCAACCGATACTAGGAGGACTTGATATGATTTCGAAGAGCCTCCTATTGCACTCACTGCCATTGAACCATTTCCTTCCAGGCATATTTTCTTGGTTTAGTCTTTAGATCCATAGTCTTATGGCGAGGCTGTTGGAAATCCCTTTCGAGAATCCGCCATGCAGGAGGAGTACAACTCCCTCCTCAAGAACCAGACTTGGGTTCTGGTTCCCCTTACCTCTGGGAGGAAACTTGTCATATTCATATGGGTCTACAGGACCAAGAGCACAGAAGATGGATAGATCAGTAGATACAAAGCCAGGATTTTCACCAAAGTCTTTTAGCAGGTTCATGGTATTGACTATGATGAGACCTTCGCTCCAATAGCGAAGATTGATTCCATTCAATTGGCCCCTACCATTGAGTAAGCCAAGGGATGGGAATTCCATCAGATGGATGTGAATAATGCATTTCTTCATCGTGACATCCCTGAGGTGATCTACATGGAGCAGCCCCAAGGATTTATGCAGGACTCATCTTTGATGTTTCAACTGAAGAAGTCACTTTATGGCCTCAAGAAGGCTCCGAGGGCATGGTATGCCAAGATGGACTCCTACCTATTGTCACAGAACTTTTTACATTGTAAATTAGACCCAAATGTATACATGCTTAGGACGGATGATTCACTTCTACTTTTAGTTTTGTATGTCGATGATTTGCTGATCACCGGTTGCTCAACTTCAGCGATAGCTACAGTCAAGAGGATTCTTCATGACAGGTTTTTGATGACAAACATGGGTCCACTACACTTCTTCCTTGGACTTGAGATCAATCAGGATGCATCAGACATCAAATTGTCTCAAGCCAAGTATGCACAAGATCTCCTTGAGAGATTTCACATGATAGACTGCAAGTATGCTTCGAATCCTTTCCTATCAGGAGTCAAACTTGAGGATGGAGGGGAGACTCCACTGGTTGACAACACACTGTACAGACATCTAGTGGGGAGTATCTCACACACTCCAGACCAGACCTCTCATATGCAATTGGCGTAGTTTCCAGGTTCATGCAGGAGCTGCATGAGCTACATTGGAAAGCTACAAAGCGTATCCTTCGATACGTACAGGGCACCATCACCTTTGGGATTCATTATGCAACAGACTCTACATTAAATCTCATTGGGTTTACTGATTCCAATTGAGTTGGCGATATCATTGATCGCAAGTCCACATCTGGCTACTCACTCAGTCTTGGTTCTGGGCCTATCTGTTGGTCGAGCAAGAAGCAAGATGACATTGCTCTATCTTCAGCCGAGAAAATGTATAAAGGGGTAGTTAACATAACCATTCAGGCTATGTGGCTACAACATTTTCTCACTAAGTTGGGCATTCAGTTTCATCGGTCGATCGTCATCTGGTGTGACAACCAGAGAACTCTGAAGTTCTATAGAGATCTAATTCAGAGGCAGTGGATGAAGCACATCGAGATCCACATGCACTACATTCGGGACATAGTACATGAGGGGATCATCGACTTATAGTTCTGTCCTTTAGCAAAATAGACGGCTGACATTTTTGCCAAGACCTTCATTGAGAAGAAATTCCATTCTCTACATGGTCATCTTGGAGTGAAGGACAGAGTTGCCTAGAAACTGTAGTTCTTATTTTTACATACATTGTACCTTGAGGGGGGGTTTTTCCCATGAGGTTTTCCCTCTTTCCTCACTTTATTTTCAGTATGTATTTTGTACTTGGGTACCTAATATGGCCTCGTTGCTGGGAGCTAATATTTATTTTCACCATAGTGATGTTCAAGGGGGGTGTTGGAGTTACTTCACACACACCTAGGATTTCATTTTCCTAAGGTTTTTATTTGTTTATTAGTCGTTATACAGTCTCCTATATTTTAGGAGAGAATATTCCACTTGGAGAATATTCTCTTCCAGTTCACACTTCAGTTTGACTAGTTGAGTTGAGTTTAGATGTTGCATTGCGATCATCACCATGCAACGTTGGGATCATCACCATGCTAATTCGACCTTGCTTTGGTATCATCACCAAAGTGGTGCACTAGCCTTGATTCATTGAGTTAACTCCTCAGTACTTTTTGTTCAATCAGTTAACTCAACTAGGTGGCAGTTCACTCCCGTAACTGCCTAAGAGACTAGAATAGGTGGAAGTTCACTCCTGTAACTACTAGTGTGTGTCCAGATCACTCTAGACCAACACTATGGTGACTTAGTTCACCTCAAGTCGAACTCATTGATTTATACAGAGTATATCATGTGTAAATTATTCATTATTCATAATGGTTAATGAGAATTGTTTCCATTATTTCTCTCCTTTTTATTTTTCAATTCTCTCTGCAAATGTGTGTATCATTGTTTATCTAGATCTATTATGTGCAGGTCAACACATTTACATCATTTGTTTGATTTTGTGAAAACCCAAAATTAATATTTTTCTCCTCTCCATCAAGTTGAAGCTTCTAGAATTTTAAGATCATGTTTGAAAGCAAAATATAAACAATATTTGTTTAGAAATTATAGTTAGTTTAAATTCATTTTAATTTTATTGTTCCAGATTTTGTTTTATTCACAATTTTTAGGTTATTAATTTGGTTTCTTTTTGTTTCACATGTTTCTATTATCAATTACTTGGTACATATGGGATCATGGTTTGATTTTATTATCTAAATACGTTCAAGATAATTGATCCAAAAATAATATTGGATTGCTGCAAATAATTTATGAGCAACAACAAATAAGATTTGGAAATGCATTCAAGAACAAACAGACGATTTTGTGGGACTGATTGCAGCCAAACCGTAAAAACTCTGAAGAAACGGTTGAAAACCCATCTGCACAATGGACCCATTTATCTTACATGTGAGAAAATTCCCAAACAAATGGATGATTTGAGAGATATTGTTGTCTCTTTACGAGGAAAATGTTAGGTGGAGGAAATTATTAGTGATGCCTAGAATGTTCGTTCATGGCATAAATATATGAGAAATTTTATAGCCCTAGGGGGCCAAGAAATTGAGAGGAGGATTTGTATCCTTTCTTTTTTTTGTATATTATTTCTTTTGTAAAAATTTTTACTTTCAAATGGAGTAACGAATGGCTGGAATTTTGGGGGAATGGATGAGTACTTTCGAAGAAGAATATGAAATTTCAGATTGCTTAATGGCTTTTGTCCTATGAGTAAAATGGTTTTGTTTTCATTATAATATTTTCATATTCTTTGAATAATTGATTATGCATTGATTTAAGTTAGCTTTAGTCTTTTTTATCAATACATGGTTAATTGTTATCATTTATGTATTAATTTTTTCAATCTTTAAGAGTCCATTATTCCAATTATCTTGATCTTGGCGATTGTATTATTTTGATACAAATCTTGTATTACATTGAGTTTATTCATGTAATTAAGATTTGTAAATATATAATTTTTCAATTGAGAATTTTCTTATTGATGATTAATCTATTATATTTTCACTAAGGATCATGGTTTGAAAGTTGTTCTTTCTACATTTTAAATAAGATTTAAATTGCGATTCAAAGTGATTTTTATCCTGACACTGTCAAAATATTAGAATTATACTACCTTATGCTATAGATTTCTCTTAATAGATAGGTTGTTGGAGCAACGTTATACAAGACAACCAAAAGTTCTCTTTAAATACTAGCCAGTTACTCTTTTGCACAATTCTTCTTGGACCATCTGATGGACATATATTTTTGAAACTATATGGGAAAGTAGTCTACTCTTTGGCTTTCAACCTGTCTTCTTTTTTACATTGTCTTCTCATATAATTTATAGGTGTGAAATGTTATATGTATCGAGCTATCTTTAGTCTATTTTGCACATAATATTTTATATCATGTTTTTTTTTATGTTGTTCATTATCTTTTTGGTTCAATTTATATCTATGATTGATCATTTATTTAAGTATTTTGAGTTTACATCTGATACTATATAGTTGATAACACCATTACCGAGAATTGTAATTTCTTTCATTCTCAGTTATTGTACATTTCAAGGTCACATGATATATAATTATTTGTCTTTCTGTTTTCATAAACACACTCCAAAATATGAAACACTTCCTTGAATTTCTTCAGAAAGTATTATGCTTGCTTCTGTCATAGGTTTTCACTTGACACATGACAAGAGGAGCTCACACAAATGCAGAGAGATGAATTTAATTTATTACTGTTGATCGACTAGAGGTTAGTTAGTGTATTATTTATTTAATTTGTTTATATGTGAATGAATAGTGATTGCATTATTTAAACATTAATTTTCTTTGTCTATTTTCGTTATATCATTTACAATCATATTCATTCATTGTTTACTAGTTTGATATTTAGAATATTAGAATAATTTTGTTTATTTTTAATTTCATTTAGATCCATTATTTTAAACAATTACTTTCACAAGGCTTTGCTCAAACCTTGTAAAATGTATATAACCATTGTACATGAACACTATTAGTTAAGAATTTGTAATTAAAGTGTTTATTGATAGAGTTGTATCTTTAGTTAATCTTCATCTTTTATTTTTTTTAGGATCTTAGTTGGATAAGAGATCCATAAAACTTGCCAGAGTAGATTATACCAACCAGATTGGGTTAAATAGACAACCTATGACTGGAACTACCCTTCCCATTAAGGGTGTGCCATAAACACTCATCAACAAATGGCGCTAGAAGGAGGGCCATACTGACAATATGGCCTTGTAGGAGTCTTTGTTTTGAATGTATTTAATTCCCCATGGCTCCTCAAATCACTGTGTTGGAACATTCTTTCCACTTCTCATTACCTGATATTCCCAACAAGACAGTCTCTCACTTGTCCAAACTCACCTTTGATGGTAGGGGGGATGTATCTGCAAAAGACCATCTTAAAAAGTTTTGGTGTAAATGCATCAAGCATGATATTTATGATTTAAAGGTTTTATGCAGATTGTTCGCTTTTACTTTTAGGGGTCAGATTAAACATTGGTTTGAGTCTTTTCCAGCATATCACATTATTTATTGGTTTCAATTTGTAGAGGAATTTTTAGATGCTTTTGAAATATATGATTACAATCGAGTATGCGAAGAATTTCATGTTAATGTTTATGCCATTATTATAGTTATTTGCATTTAAATAGATAAGAGAAACATAAGAACAAGATCACTGAGAAATATACATTCACAATAGACACAACATTTATCTTGGGAAACCCTCTAGGGGAAGAAAACCCAGCAAAAACTTCCTTATCATAAATTGCCAATACAATGTTCAAGAGATAACTCAGACCAATAYAGATAGTCCTCTCCAAAATATGCGACACTCTTCTCCCTCTCTCCAACTGGTAAATTGTAGCTTGCCTCTTAATAATGAGCAAGTGAGTTGTGTGATAAAGTGAGACGCTAGCCTCTCTATATATACAAGACTAGCACGTGTGAAGGGTCTTCACTGGCAGGGCCAACCTCTAACTCTGGGTGGGTAAACCCACCTTTAATTTATTTATGGGTCTCAATAATAACTGTTGGGGCTGACTTCTTATTCTTCCTATTACAATTATCTATTGACCAATCCACAAAAGGGGATTTGGTACTAATACAATTACCGACATGATTAATCCACATGGAGATTAATCCTATGAATAAAATAATAATAAGAATAAGAATACTCTTTGCAGTTACATTATTTCAACACCCCCCCTTAACAAGAAGGGTATTCTTCAACAGCATCAGGCGAGAGAGGTCTACATCATCAGTGGCATCAGGAGGATAGTATCGTCAATATTATCTTGGAACATTGGCTGGCAAATTTATGAGTCATCGAAAGTTTTCTTCATCAACAACATCATCATTCTCGAAAGAATTCCATCATCATCTGCATCAATATGTATCAATAAAAATGATACCTCATCACAACACTAGGCTGGCACATCATAGTACTACACTGGCTCAATGTCACAACTGATAGGCTGGTAGCTCAGTGTCAGTCACATCTTGCTTTATGTCTAACAACTAGGTTAGAAACAGGGTATACATCATCTTTCTTTACGTCTAACAACGAGGTCAAAAGCAAGGAATCATCTTGCTTTACGTCTAACAACTAGGTCAGAAGAAAGGAACACATCATCATCTTGCTTTACGTCTAACAATGAGGTCAAAAGCAAGGAATCATCTTGCTTTATATCTAACAACTATGTTAGAAGCAATGAACACATCGTCATCTTACTTTACGTCTAACAATGAGGTCATAAGCAAGGAATCATCTTGCTTTACATCTAACAACTAGGTCAGAAGCAAGGAATACACATAGCGTCTTGCTTTACATATAACAACAAGGTCAGAAGCAATGACTCATCTTTCTTTACGTCTAATAGTGAGGTCAAAAGAAAGGAACACACAACATCTTTCTTTACATCTAATAGTGAGGTCAGAAGCAATGACTCATCTTGCTTTACGTCTAACAACGAGGTCAGAATCAAGGAACACACAACGTCTTGCTTTACATCTAACAACGAGATTAGAAGTAATGACTCATCTTGCTTTACGTCTAACAAGGAGGTCAAAAGAAAGGAATAAATATATACTCCCCCTTTCAGGGAGGGTCCTTTTGGACTATACCAAGCTTATCTCAAAAGTGTTCAAACTTCACATGAGATAGAATTTTGGTCAACACATTAGAAACCTGTTCATCTGTGCTAATGTATTGGAGCTTCAAGAATCCTCTCTGTACCATGTCATGGATGAAATGATAGAGGATCTCTATGTGCTTCGACCTATCATGGAATAAAGGATTCTCTGTCATCTTTATGTAGCTCTGTTTGTCACATAGAATCACAGTTGTTCTCATCTCCATATAGCTTTGCAACTAGTAGAACATGCGACAATGTACTCTGCTTCCACTGTTCTTAGAGAAATACTGGATTGCTTCCTACTCTGCCAGAAGATCATGGTTGATACAAAACTGAAAAAACATCCAAAAGTGCTTTTTCTGTCAGCAACGCTTCCTGCCCAATCTACATCAGTGTATCCTCTCAATGTGAAGTCATGATCTCCATCATAGTTGAGACCATAATCTGTTGTACCTTTAAGGTACCTCATCACATATTTTGCAGCTACTAGGTGAACACATCTAGGCTCCACCAAAAACTGAATCAAGGTGCTCACTACAAAACAAATATCTGGTCTGGTGTTCGTTAGGTACATCAGTGATCCAATAATCTATCTATCCAGTGTGGCATCTATTAATTCTGACGAAGTATCGACCAACAACTTCAGCTTCATTTCCATGGGTGTATTCATGGACTTACATTCTAGCATGCCGAATCTCTTTAAGATTTCGACTGTGTACTTCCCTTGGTTAAGGAAGATTCTTTCTAGACTCTACCATACCTCAAGACCTAAGAAGTAATGCATTAGGCCAAGGTCTTTCATTTCAAATTCTGTGGAAAGTCTCTTTTTACATTCAACGATGAGTTTTTCTTCTCCAGTTAAGAATAAGTCATCCACATATAGTAGTAATATTACTGGTTCATTATCCATAATTTTGAAGTAGATATTTGAGATTGCTTTACTCTTGTTAAAGTCTAAGCTCGTCAAGAAATTCTCTATACGACCATACCAAGCTCTGGGAGCTTACTTCAATCCGTGGACATCAAACTTCCTGTCTTCAACCTCAAATCCTTGGGGTTTCTCTATATACAGTTCCTCTTCGATAACACCATTCAAGAAAGTTGTCTTCACGTCCATGTGGTGTAGCTTCCATTTCATCTTAGCTGCAAAAGTTATGATGGTTCTGATTGAAGGGTATCTGGCCACAGGAGTGAATGTCTCTTCATAGTCAATGCCTTCCTTCTAGTAAAATCCATGAGCAAAAAATCTTTCTTTATATTTTTCAATACTTCCATCAGTAGCATGTTTTATTTTGAAGATACATTTTGATGATACCACATCCTTACTTTTTCGTATGGGAACTATTTACCATACATCATTCTTTATTATGGATTGGTATTCCTTTGTCATGGAATCTGCTCATTCCTTCTTTTGAATGACTTCTTCAAAGCATGTAGGTTCTTCATCAAGTAGACTTCACATCAAAGCCATGTAAATGGAGAATGGCTTTGGTCTTTTTACCTGTCTTGTGGTTCCTTCGGGAACACCATACTTCTCTCCATATTGAATAAGATCTCTTGCCCAAGCAGGCTTTATTTTATGGGAGAAGGTCATTTGAGGAGGTTCTTGAACTTATGTTACATCATGATCTTCAGGAGTCTCCTCATCAGGGGAAGTTACGACTTCCCTTACAGGTTCTACAGTTTTGGGAACTTCCCTCATGGATTCTGTAATCTTGGGATTTACAGGTTCCTCTTCATATGCTTCTTCAAGCTGACATCTTCTTGATTTCTTAAGTGATGCTTCTTCATCAAAGGTCACATCCCTATTGATCTCAATGTGGCAGTGACTAGGTATGTAGATTCTAAAGGCCTTGGAGACCTCACAGTATCCCACAAATATTTCTTTCTTTCCAGAGGGTTCCAGCTTGTTTCTTTTCTCTTTTGATACATGAATAAACACTGGACAACCAAATTTTTTGAGATGGATTACCTCTGGCTTCTTTCCGATGAAAATTTCTTCTAGGGTATTGAATTCAAGTGCACTATGGGATAATTAGTTCTGCACATAAACAATTGCCATTGTTGCTTCTACCCATAAGCACATAGGAAGATCTTGATCATGAATCATGGTCTTTACAGCTTCCATAATTGTTCTGTTCCTCCTTTCAGCTACACTATTTTGTTGAGGATTATAGGGAGTAGTGAGTTCCCTCTTGATCCCAAAATCCTTGCAGAAGTTTACAAACACTTTTGAGGGATATTATCCTCCATTATGTGACCTGAGTATCTTAATCTTTCTTTCATAAAGATTCTCTATCAAGGCTTTGAATTCCTTGAATTTACTGAATACTTCATCTTTACATTTCAAGAAATATATCCAGGTCTTACGAGAATAGTCATCAATAAATGATACATAGTATACATACCCGCTAATGGAAGATGATGGCATTGGGCCACACATGTATGAATGAATGAGTTCCAATACTCCTTCTGCTTTTCTATCCCTCTTTGGAAAAGGGTTCTTGATATTCTTCCCTTGCGCACATCCATTGCATATGCCTTTTTGATCACCCTTGAGTTCTGGCAAACCTGACAACTTTGCATATGTATGGTAGTGCCTTGTAGTTGATGTGGGCTAATATTCTATGCCAAAGTTTTCATGAGTTTTTGATGGCATGGATCATGGAAGTTTCCGGGTGATCCTTCAACTTATATAATCCATTCTCTTCATTTTCGATAACGATTTCTTCATTGAAGGTTTCTCCCATAGCCCACATAAGAACTTCTCCATCTATGAAGGCAACTCTCTATCCTTTCTTGTCTAAAGATGATATGGAAAGTAAGTTCTTATTTAATCCTGGTACATAGAGTACGTCCTTCATTGTTATTGAGTTTTCTGAATCTAGCTTGTAGTTTGATTCTCCTACTCCCTTGATGGGATATTGATAATCATCTCCAAGAGTCACTTTCTGAGAAAACTTCTTTTCTGAAATACAAGAGAGAGTATTTTTTTTACCCGTCATGTGTTTTGATGCACCGCTATCAATGAGTCATGTGTCCTCTCCAGGTGATAGAGATCCTGAGAGAGCTGAGATCAAGACATGGTCCTTAATCATCTTTATAGGTGGTTCTTCATCTTCGACTATGTGGGCATGTTGTCTTTTGTGCTTCCTCTTGTATTATTCTCTTATAATTGGAAAAGAATTCGCCTTATGTCCCATCTTATCACAATGATAGCATTGTATAGATGAGAGATCTCGTCCCTTGCATTGTCCTTTCTTCTGAAAATTTCTTGGATGAGATTCTTGGTTGTTGAATTTGTTTGATGGTTGAGGCTCTCTATGAGTTTCACTTTTGAAGTGGGGTTTATTCCTTCCTCCTTTTTTATGGGTAGCTAGGGATTGATCATAATCCCTTGCTAGTAATGCTTCACGGTTGGCTACCCTTGTCTCTTCTTGGATGCATTCTTCCCATAGGCTCTCAAACTGCAGTTTCTCCTTTCTGGCACATATCGTCTAGATGAAATCATACCAAGGTCTTGTGAGACCATTTAGGGTCGTCATTACAAATTTGTCTTCATCTATGGTGTCTCTAATCACTTTTAACTGTTCTTTAATTTCTGAGATCTGGTAAAAATATTCTTGAATCATTTCTTCTTTCTGCATCTTGGTATTCTTCAATTGAGATCTTAGATTCATCTTTCGGTTGATGTTCTTTCCTTCACATAGTTTTATTAGAGAGTCAAACATCTCCTTTGGATTTTTCTTGGATGATACATATGGGATCAGGTGGTCTTTTATTGAATCTCCAATGATTCTTTGAGCCCTGATTGAGTCCTTCTGATGCTTTGCTTTCTCTACAACATCTTCAGGTTCCTCCACTTCTTCTTTGATGAATTTTTCCAGGTCATTCTCTGCAAGGATCAGAACAATCCTATACTTCTAGGAATAGAAGTTGTCTATCCCTTCTAGTTTCTCAAAAATCTTTGTTCTTGCAGACATCTTGTACTTGAGGCTATGAAGAAATGACCAAAAATGAAAATGCTTAAAATCAAATTTTGATCTTACCAAGAGGTGCGCTTGACTGAGGCGAGTAGCCTGGTGTACTTGGATCGGAGAAAATCCAATTTTTACCTCTTCAAATCTGATCTACGGATTTCTGGACTGGTGCTTCTGGTACTTCTGGTACTAGTTTTCTGGTACTTCTGGTACTAGTTTTCTGGTACTTTTGTGAAACTAGGGTTTCACTTTCTGGGAGATCCAACCACTGAAAAGGTGCACTCTAAGTTCCAAAATTATCCTTGGGGGAGGGTGCAACTTTCTAGGTGGTTTTGGGGATGAAAAGATTTGCTTTTGAAAAACCCTAATTTGCAGGTACTGCAATAGTGACATTTTTCTCTTGCGAAATATTCTTCCTTCAGGTTGGCTCTGATACCATGTTAATGTTTATGCCATTATTATAGTTCTTTTCATTTCAATAGATAATTGCAACATAAGAACAAGATCACTGAGAAATACACATTCACAAGAGACACATCATTTATCCTGGGAAACCCTCTAGGGGAAGAAAACCCATCAAAAAATTCCTTATCATAAATTGCCAATACAATGTTCAAGAGATAAATCAAACCAATACAGATATTCCTCTCCAAAATATGTGCCACTCTTCTCCCTCTCTCCAACTGGTAAATTGCAGCTTGCCTCTTAAGAATGATCAAGTGAGTTGTGTGATAAAGTGAGGCACTAGCCTCTCTATATATACAAGATTGGCACGTGTGAAGGGTCTTCACTAGTAGGGCTGACCTCTCACTCTGGGTGGGTAAACCCACCTTTAATTTATTTCTGGATTTCAATAATAACTGTTGGGGCCGACTTCTTATTCTTCCTATTACAATTGTCCGTTGACCAATTCACAAAAGGGGATTTGGTCTTAATACAATTAATGACATGATTAATCCACAATGGGAATTAATCCTATGAATAAAATAACAATAATAATAAGAATACTCTTTGCAGTTACATTATTTCAACATTTCAGACTCTACTAATCAATGATGATTCATCTCCAAAAGGATTTTAAGCAAGAATCCATCATGTTCTCTATAAATTTAACCTTTATGGCATGTCACTTGTACTAAATCTCCTCTATGATGCTTGTGCTCCTTTCATCCCGTCATATTCAATCGTGAATGATGAATCAATTACAAATCCTATCACTCAATTACGAGAATAATTTTGTTTGCAGGATGAGAGGAATCCATCCAAAAATTTTGAACAAGCAAGGGAGGTAGAATCTATTGAAAGGTTCTTAGTGACAATCAAATTGGTTTTTCCTCTAAGTCATTGTATATTCAATCCTCGACCATCATGAAAGAACATTTGATGTTGGGTCAAGGTGAATGTCCATATTATTCTAACTATTTCTTTAATCAATACTTAAATTCAATTATTGAAGAACACTTAGGTGTTGAAAATGATATTAAGCATTCTAACATTCCTATAAAACTGATTAGAGATGTAAATCTGCAATTTGAAGAAAAAACCTTAAACCTTCATCCACAAATCATACCTTATCCACAAGAAAGATGAGATGTTTGTCATGGAAGTTTTGAATTGTCTATCATACATGAGGTAAATTTATATGATCGTATTGTGTTGAAGGATTTATCACCAAAACAAAGTGAAAGTTTTAAGAAAAGTAACGAGGAATGTCTTGAGAATACCATTGTTAAATATCATAGCTCAATGTATTATTTTCATGTGCTCATTTCTTATTCATTTTACCCTCTATATCTTGATCTCTTATTAGATTCTGGTGGACATGATACTTTACCCACATTATCTTAGTCTTTTCCATCATAATCAGATCCTTTCGATGTGCCAAGATTTGGTGAAATTAATTCCGAACATAACATTTATGAAGTCAAATTTGACGCTCTTTCACTTTCATCACTTGCATGGAAAAAATACATGTTGTAAGATGATTTTACACGATTTATTTTTTAAAAATACAATGCACTCATTCTTATGGAGATCAAATATTCTACATTGCATATTCATTCTTTGGTTAGTTTAAATTTTAATAATTATGCTTCACATTTTGAAATGGTCCATTTCATCAGAGGAGTTGTTCAAACCAATAATCTAATTGATGTCATGAATCCTCTTAGGATGTGTTCCCCATTGAAATATCTAGTTCATCGAAGTCATAGTTTGCATCCTAATTTTTGTGACAGGATATTAGAATGGCTTGAATATTCGTATCTAAAAAATCTTCAGAATACAGATAAATTTGTGCTTGCTTTGTTTCTACCTAAATATTTAGGGAGTAAGCATGACATGATTTTTTTAGATCCTCCATATGAATAAATTGATGAACACTTGGAGAATTGTTATAAGAATGGGGCACTTCGGGCTTGGTTGATGGTTATGTTAGGTTCCCATAATATTGACAAGTTTTCCAAACTTACTTACATTCTTCCATGCCATTATGAACCATATCAAGGCAAGATTGCAAAATGGTTGGAGGATTCATACATCAAGAAGTTTCAAAATAATGGTAAGGCCGTGCTTGCTTTGTTTTTAACTAAATATATAGGAGGTAATCATAACATATTTCTTTTGTATATGCAAATACTACATTCTTTTATTTTTATTTTCGACTTTCTATGCCTTGCAATATTGAAGATTCTCTTGTGGATGCACTGGAAATATGATTTTACTTAGCATTTTGATCTATGTAGAAGTTAGAGTAGGTGTAGGAATAGATTCGTTTCGGGTTTTTATTTCCTTTTCATTTTTTTTCCTTTGAATAATGTAGTTATGAAGGCACGTGACTATGAAAAGAGAACCATCGTTTGAATGTTGTCAGGGAATTTTTCCTTCAATTCCTTTCTTTTTCCTTTTCATAGCTGTCTTGACTAAATGTTTCTTTTTCAAAACTGAGCATCTTCATGCAATGATTTGATATATTATGAAGCATTAATGAAAAGATTAGGGTTTTTATATTTAATTCACATTAGTTTTACCCTAACAAACATAACTTACCACTGCATGTAATTGCACTGATCCTGGTTAAGGATTTTTCTATGACTTTTAATAATAAGCTTGGTCAAAATGATGTATCATGCATCACTATCTTAAGAAAATAACCTCCTTATATGCAAAACTATGAAATTTGTAGTTCTTCCTTTTGATCCTCATTCTCTATGAGAGGTTGTCCTAGTTTTGCTTTTGGTCAAATTATTTTTTTTAATTTTTCTTTTGTTTTATTTTATGTACTTCTGATTTTGAATCCCATTAATAAAATTTGATTTGGTTTGTTGTGTGTGTTTTGTTTTCTTTGATTGCTTTCAATGAGTTTTCTTCTTGTCTGTCTTTTTGAATCAATATATTTCTTATCAAAGAGATATTTTTGAAGGAAGCATTCATTTTAAGACTTGTGTTTTTCAAGAAATTCGAAATAGTTCAAAGAGATCCTGATATTAAGATATAACTCATAAAATTGATTTTTTAAGTCAGTTGTCACTTTCATATTCTCCTAAAATTTTCTTTGCAAGAGTATTACACTAGAGATGTGGTTTAAATATTTGAGAATTACGATGATCTTTAAACTTTTTAGGTCATCCATATTATTAAGGAATCACTTTTAAGTGTTTCCCCATTCTCTATATGATTTCTTAAATGAAATCTAAAATCTCTAAACCATGATAAAACTTCTAGTTTTGAAAGAAAATAAATAAAGTATTCACCTGTATTGCAATTAACCTCCAGTGTCACCCCGCTCTCTTTGTCATCAATAAATCTATATTTGTATTATTATTTAAAAGTGGCATAAGAGGGTTGAAAGAACATAAGTGAGGGAAGTGTGTGTAAACCCGTCGGGGTACTCAACAGGCTTGCTGGAAACGGGTAAATGCACACATGATACTAAGACAAATTTGTCGCGGTAATGAACATGCCTATTGGAAGCGAAGCAATGTCGGTTCGAGAGGTAGTAGGTATATTCTTTTAAAATAAATGCTATGGAAGTATACAAAATGTGGATACAACTATTGGATGGGATTAAAGCATTTGAGTGGGTTAAATGAGATCTCTATCAAGGCTATGGACGCCTGCTGGAAAAACTGGCTTTGTCAACTATATTGAAGTCCTTTTATAAACATCGTGACTCTTTTATTAAGACATTATTTCAGGTTATAATCCCCTGCAAAGAAAATTCTATTGTTTGGTTATAACATTGAGCTTATCCTAATACTATATGGTCTCAAAGTGAATTTATTTCAGGGAGTTTAATCATTTTTCAAGTCTTATTATTTTATTCCTAAGATGAAATCTCACCATATCAGAGAGAAATTCTTCTCCCAGTGAGTCACCATTTGTTGGGCCCCAACAACACCCTTCTTCATTTTTAATCAAAATCTAGGGTCCCTCGAAATTTTACTTGGACTCTTCAGGTTTGTTTTTCCCTTTGACTTGATTGGATTAGTATTGGTTTGTTTTGTTTCAAGGTTGGTTTGAGTTTAAATTATTTTCTTTTACTTGGTTTGAATTTCACAAAATTCAAATGCCATTTCATTTTTTTTTTCTACAGAGTTTTGATGTTGATGGACGAGGTTCATAATTTGGGAGTTTGTTATTACCTCTTCCTTATTGAATTCATCTGCTACGAGCATGGCTTGGTTTAAGACATGTATTAAGAACAATGCTTTTACAAGAAGAACATTTATTGCGACACATATTTTCTATAACATTTGTTCACATTTGATCAAAATTTGAATGAGGGAGAGACATACATAGAAATATTAATTTAAACAAAAACATTATTTTTTATCAATTGTTTACTTTCGTTTAAATTATGATTATGTTTTCATCGTTTCCTCATTAGCAATCTTTTTAACAAAATCATTTGCTAGGCTTAATTAATTAAATACTATTTTCACTTTGCATCTCATTTCAAAATAAAAATAAAAATAAAAAAGAATTATCTATCATTTGTTTGATTTTGTGAAAACACAAATCTAATATTTTTCTCCTCCCCATCAGCTCAAAGCTTCTAGAATTTTAATATCATATTTGAAAGGAAAATATAAACAATATCTGTTTAGAACTTATAGTTAGTTTAAATTCATTTTAATTTTATTGTTCTAGATTTTGTTTTATTCACAATTTTGAGGTTATTAATTTGGTTTATTTTTGTTTCACAAGTTTCTATTATCATTTATTTGGTACAGATCTGATCATGGATTCATTTTATTATCTAAATACGTTCAGGATAATTGATCCAAAAATAATATTGGATTGTTGCAAATAATTAATGAGCAACAACATATAAGATTTGGAAATGCATTCAAGAACATACAAATGATTTTAGGAGATTGATTGCATACAAACCGCAAGGAATCTGAAGAAACGGTTGAAAACACATCTGCATAATGGACCCATTTAGTTTACATGCAGGATTTTTCCCAAACAAATGCACGATTTGAGAGATATTGTTTTCTATTTATGAGGAAAATTTCAGGTCGTGAAAATTATTAGTAATGCCCAGACTGTTCATTCATGGCATAAATATACGAGAAAGTTCAGAGCCCTAGGGGGCCAAGAAATTGAGAGGAGGATTTTAATCCTTTATTTTTTTTGTATATTATTTATTTTATAACCGTTTTTCTTTTCAAATGGAGTAATGGATGGTTGGAATTTTGGGAGAATGGATGAGTACTTTCAAAGAAGAATATGAAATTTTAGATTTCTTAATGGCTTTTGTCCTAAGTAAAATGGTTTTGTTTTCATTATAATATCTTCATATTCTTTGAGTAATTGATTATGCATTGATTTAAATTAGATTTAGTTTGTTTTATCAATACATGGTTAATTGTTGTCATTTATGTATTAATTTTTTCAATCTTTAAGAATCCATTATTCCAATTATCTTGATCTTGGTGATCTTGTATTATATTGAGTTTATTCATGTAATTGAGATTTGTGAAGATATAATTGTTCAATTGAGATTTTTCTTATTGGTTATTAATCTATTATATATTCACTAAGGATCATGATTTGAAAGTTATTCTTTCTTCATTTTAAATAAGATTTAAATTGTCATTCAAAGTGATTTTTATCCTAACATTGTCAAAATCTTAGAATTATACAACCTTCTGCTACAGATTTCTCTTAACAAACAGGTTGTTGGAGTAGCATTATACAGGAAAACCAAAAGTTCTCTTCAAATACTGACCAATTACTCATCTGTGCAATTCCTCCTAGACCATATGTTGGACATATTGATGCAGTCCCCCTATCCCTCCTCGGGGTTGCACGACCTCCCGGTCAGGATCTCCAAATTCCATAGCCAGAACGACTCTCGTGATTCTGAACTGGAAGCTCTAACACTTAGTCCACAAACTCTTGTCTATATTTTACCTACGCAAGCTAGTTTTAAGCACGCCCCCCACTCCACGTGATCGCAGGCACGTGACCACCAAGTTTACCACAGAGTGTTTCGATATTCTCCAAGTTACGAGAGCCAAAACCATGAAGACCAAGATCTACAGTCCATATCTCCCTTCAATCAACGATGATGATCAATTTGACATTTCGCGTTTCGTGACTTCAGCCCTCACGAGGTTTGTTCATTCCTCCAAGTCACGAAAGACAAAACACTTCCCTATTGTGGATCGATGGCTCTAAGCCTCCAAGATTTGATGACCTGAATCCTTTTGGTATTTGGTAGGTCAAGAGTCCAGACTCTTACCTTTTCTATCCTCGGTCGTCAAAATCCGAAATACCCCCACATCGTGGATCAATGGTTCTAAACCTTTGAAGATCCGATGGCCTGGATCCTTTCGAGGTTTCCCGGGTCAAGAGTCCCTGCTCTCACCCCTTGTACTCTCGGTAGCAAAAAACCTAAAATGGTATCAACGATCGAAATATATTGGGGTTTGACGGCTACTATTCCCCCTAAGGGTCAAGCATTGAAAGGTCTCCCCACTAACCTACTCACAACTCCTCTCGATCCAATGGCTCATGGTATTTTGTGTCCCTCCTCGAAATCTCTCCACCATCTGTTCAGGTCCTCATGGGTCTTTCCTCTTGGGCATACGCAACGTTGAAATTTGTGTGCCTGTCTCACCTTAGATGACCACTAAATATTCACCACAATCTAATGGTCAACAATGCTCCCCCTCTTGATATTTTTAATCTTTCAGACTTAGAAGAATTTTCTATGTCCCCAAAGGTTCCAGACTTCGCTTTTCTTGGGAAATGGATTCCTGCATCTCGACAACACTTTCCCAGAGTGTTATTCCTCTTGAGCTTCGTCTGGTGCATACTTTGATTTCCCACGCACTCCTTGCGTCTAAGGGATCTCGATAACTCAGATCCAAGGGATTTATCACAGAGAAATCCCCCCTGCTCCAACCTCCTTTCCTTCCCTTCTGGCTCAATGCACACCTTGCATAGCTTTAAATGAAGAGAAACAATTGAAACTGAAAAATTAACATTCATAGTTTCCTACTCTCCCACAAAGATTCATTCACTTTCTCATAAGAACAAAAATATCAAGAAATTGCAAACACTGATCATACAATGTGTATTTGGTTCAATTTTCCTTATGTTATATTCACAAGTGTCGAAAATGGCTTTAAAATACATTCAAATTATAGTAACTCAAAAACTAAGATCTCCTGCTAACTCACAGTTCTCTCTTACAACTAATTTCTCTTTGTATTGCAACTAACCCCATCTGGGTGTACAAACTTCTACTTAACTCAAAACGATTTCTAGGGTTTCCCCTTACTACTTGCCTAGTCTAAAATTCATCCTATTCTATCTTAGTACATTCACACTCTATAGCTGTAGTGGAAACTCCGGCTCCACTTGCGATTTTCAAAACATGCCTCAAAGGGAAAAATTCATCACTAGCTCAAGTGTGCCTCCAAAGTTAAATTCTGGCGTTGAGTTAAGGTGGATTTCAAAATCAGTTGTAGCTTCTAACATTGAAGTTTTGGAAAAAATCCCACGTGTTGAGTGGTCCTGCCTTTGCGTGCTTGCCAACGATGCTCTTCCATCATACTCCCCTTGAAAAAAATTCATGGACTCCTGTCCATGAGCTCCTCTACTGATTTTCCCTACTTCTGGAGAGCAACCTCATTTTCACAAATGGAATCTTCTATTGGGTGCCCCATCCACATGACTAGATACTCAAAATAGGTCTTCCTCCTGGTCTTCTTGCCAATTCTCTGATCAACAACTTTCACCATCTGTGGCTTTTCTGTTGTGGGAATTTTCTTTTCCCACTGGATCTTCACTTGGCCTTCTGATTCTTCTTTTTCATCTTTCCTGTAAGGATACAGGTATGAGACATTGAATATGGGTGATATGCCCACATCATCTGGCAACTCGATCTCTTATCCATTTGCAATAAACTTTCTCAAGATCTTACAGGGTCCTATCTTCTTCATTTTTTAATTGTTATACGTTCCCCTAGGGAACCTTTCCTTCCTAAGATGTACCAAAACCTAATCTCTTACATTAAGTTGAATTTCCCTACGATGTTGACCAGTTCTGTGCTTATATTTATAGTTAGAATTTTGCAACTGTTCTCTAATCTGGCTATGGAGCTTCTCCATTTCTGTAGTTGTTCCAACACTCCTGATCTCACCCTGTTCCAAGTATCTCAACTCAGATACTCCCCTGGGTTGCATTCCATATAGTATTTGGAATGGAATCCTTCCAATGCTCCTGTTTGTTGAGTCATTGTATGCAAACTCTGCTTTTGGCAGAGTCTAATCCCACTGACTATGATGCTCAATGACTAAACTCCTCGATAAATTTCCCTAAATTTTGTTCACCACCTCAGTCTGTCCATCTGTGTGAGGGTGATAACCTGAGCTAAAGGAAAAATTTGTCCCCATCGTCTTCCACAACATCCTCCAAATGTGACCAACAAATTTCATGTCTCTATTTGAGACAATGCTCCTGGGTAGGCTGTGAAGTCTCACAACTTCTTTGAAAAACATATTTGCAACATGTTGTGCATCATTGGTATTCTGGAATGGGATGAAATGTGCCATATTGGAAAACCTATCCACTACCACAAATATGGAATCAAATCCCCTTTGTGTTCTTGGCAATCCCAACACAAAATCCATGCTTATTACATCCCAAGTTCTCTCTGGTATTGACAATGGTTGATACAACCCAATGTTGTATCTTTTATCCTTTTCATGTTGGTAGATTCTACATCTATTCACAAACTTTACCACCTTTGTTCTCATACCTGGCTATTAGTATGAGTTTCAAAACTATACAAACATTTTATCATGGCTGAAATGTCCAGCCAATCCTCCACTGTTCTTTTCCTTCATAAGATTATCCCTTATTGAACATTTTGGTATGCACAATTGATTTCCTCTAAACAACAACCCTTCCTGAATCATGTACCCTGTCCATTGACTTCTATCTCTCAACACAGGGTTAACACATTGACTTCTATCCCTCCTTGAAATCTGCATCATCATGATACATGCCCTTATGGTGTTCAAACCCCAAGGTCTTCACCTGGAATTCCTTCATGATCACACATCTCCTGCTTAACGCATCAACAACTTTGTCATCATTCCCAACAATATGTTTTATGAAAAAAGTAATTTTTTTCATAAATTCAACCCATTTTGCATGCCTCTGATTTAGTATTTCCTGTCAGGTTATGAAATGTAAAGCTTGGTTATCGCTATACAAGACAAACTCTTTTGGGACAAGATAATGCCTCCATTTCTTCAATGCTTGAATTATGGCATATAACACCTTGTCATATGTAGAGTATTTCTTCTTAGTCTCATTCAAATTCTCGCTGAAATAGGTAAAATGTCTGTTATCCTGACTCAAAACACGTCCTATTGCAACTCCACTTTCATCACATCTTACCTGAAATGTCTTCTCAAAATTTGGCAAGATCAGAATTGGTCGTTTTGTTATCTTCTCCTTCATTATATTGAAGCTCCTTTCAACCTCCTCTATCCATTTAAAGGACTTGTGTCTCTTCTTCATTGTATCTGTCATTGGCGCACAAATCCCACTGAAGTCTCTAATGAACTTCCTATAGAAGATCTCTAATCCATGGAAGCTACTTACCTTGAACATGCTTCTTGGTGACGACCATTCTCTGATCACTTTCACCTTCTCTGGATCCCTCTTCAGTTCATTTGAAGAGATCAAAAAAACCAAATAAATGAGTTATTTCTTCATAAAAGAGGACTTCTTCAAATTGATCAACAACTTCTCCTAGTGTAGCCTCCTCATTACTAGAGTTAGGTGCCTCAAATGCTCCTCTATAGTCCTGCTAAATATTAGTATATCGTCCAGATATACAACCACGAACTTGCCAATGAAATCTTTCAGAATTTCATTCATCAACCTCATAAAAGTACTTGGGGCATTTGTTAATTCAAATGGAATAACCAACCACTCATATAGACCTTCATTTGTCTTAAATATTTTTTTCCATTCATCACCTTCTTTGATCCTGATCTGGTGATATCGACTTTTCATATCTATCTTAGAAATAATTTTTCTCCACTTAAGAAATCCATTAAATCATCCCTTCTTGGTAAAGGAAATATGTAACTGATGGTGATCTTGTTGATGGCTCTCGAGTCTGTGCACATTCTCCATCCTCCATATTTCTTTGGGCTCAACACAGTTGGTACTATGCATGGGCTCAAACTTTCTCTGACCAAACCTTTGTCTAGCAATTCTTGGACTTGGTTCTTCACCTCCACATTATCTCGAGGTGTTAATTTGTACGCTGCTTTGTTCAACAAACTTGTTCCTGGTATCATTTAGATATGATGAATGATAATACTAATGGGCGGCAATGAGTTTGGCAGGTCATCCGCCACTATATCGACAAAATTATCCAGCAATTACTGAACTTCTTTAGGAAAATCATCCATTGATGTACTCATAAGGATGACTCTAGGATTTCTCACCACAGTGAACTTCATCTCCTGTTCTTCCTTGAATTCTTTCTGGATTTCCTTCCCACTCATGAGAAGTATGGTTGTGCTAGCTTCCTCTTTTACTCTCTTCTCCTCCATTGGCAGCAAGATATGTGTCCTACCATTCTTCTCTAATGTATATGTGTTTTTCCTCCCATCATGAATGACATTTCTGTCAAACTGCCACGGTCTTCGCAACATAATATGGAATACATCCATGGGAAATACATCACAAAGTTTTTCATCTTTATAACCTCCTATCTTAATTTCAACCAAGCGTTGTTTAGTAATTATTACCCGATGTCCTTTCTGAAACCATGAGACTTTGTATGGATTTGGGTGTGAAGTTGTCTTCATCTTCAATTTCTCCACCATCTCTATGGATACTAGGTTTTTAGTTCTCCCACTGTCAATGATCACCTTGCATACATTGTGCTTAGTCTTGCAAGTTTTCCTGAAGAGACTATTTCTCTACACTGACTCTTCGATTGCTTCCTCTGGTTTTAAGAGAAATTTTCTCAGCATCAAGGATGCTCCATCCTCTACTCCTTCTGCTTCAACATCTCTTCATTGTGCTTCTGATATGTGAGATTCTCCTCCTTCCTTCTTATTCTCAAGACATACCCAAGACATGTGCCTTGTCTTTCCATAGGCATAGCACCGTATTCCTCCTCTGCTTCTTCCTCTAGAAGAGTTACTTCCACTGTCTTGTCTTTCCCATGAACTTCATTCTCATTCTGAATGATTGTGTGGTTTCCCAGCCTCATCCTTAGAATGATATGTTATGTCATGGTTAAACCCCTTGCTCTTTCTTGGGACCGAGCTTTTACCTCTTCCTCGTTGACTTTGTTTTCTGGTCAGTTTCTCCTTTTCCTTCAACACAAACTGATAAGAATCCTCCATGGTTCTAACTGACATCATGCTAATCTCGTCCTGGATCTCATATCTCAAGCCATTTATATATATGGCAAATTTCTATTCATCACTCTCCTTTTGTCCAGTTCTGATGTTCAACTGGTAGAAATCCTCGGTGTACTCCTTAAATATCATCCCTTTCTGTCTCAGGTTCTATAACTTCCTGAACAGATTGATCTGAGAGTCTTTGGGTATGAACATATCCTTCAACTTGGCTACCATCATGTACCAATTATTTATCCTCTTCTTGCCTTCAATTCTCCACTCACCCTGCATTTCGTCCCACCACAGTGCTGCATGCTCTTTTAGCCTAGTGACTTCCTGTGTCACCTTATTCTCCTCATCAACATCTTCATAATCGAAGTGTCTATCCATGGATCTTATCCAATCCAATAGTTCTTTAGCATCTAGGTTTCCCTCATACATGGGAACCTCTATCTTAGGTCTACCTCCCAGTCTGGAAGCTACTTTCAACAAACGTTCCTCTACATTGTCTTCTCCTGCAACTTCTTCAAATTCAACCTCTTCACTTTCTTCTTCAATGACGTCTCCAGCGTCAGGTGATCTTCTCTGCCTTGCTTCCATTTTTTCCAATCTGGTGCAAATTTCTCGCATCTCCCTCGCTACAGCACGGTTGGCTAAAGGTGCCTCTCATCTCCGCGGTGACATTGTGTTGATTGCTTGTCACACACAGAGTACAACTCTGATTTTTCTGTCTTTTCATCTTTCTCTTTCTCCTAAAGTATAAAAATAAACAATAATAAGGTATGATCCCTCCTTGGGGCTGCATGCCCTCCCGGTCAAGATCTCCAAATTCCAGAGCCGGAGCGGCTCTCCTGGTTCCAAACTGGAACCTCTAACACTTAGTCCACAAAATCTTATCTATATTTTACTTGCGTAAGATATTTTTAGGCACTAACCCCACTCCATGTGACCATAGGCATATGACCACCAACTATACCATAGAGCACTTTAGGCTTCTCCAAGTTACGAGAGTCGAAACCGTGAAGACTGATATCCACAATCCAGATCTCCCTTCGATCAATGATGATAATCAATTTGGCATTTCCTGTTTCATGACTTCTCTCCTCATGATGTTTGTTCTTTACTCCATGTCACGAAAGCCAAAAAACTTCCCTATTGTGGATCGATGACTCTAAGCCTCCAAGATCCGACGGCCCGAATCCTTTCAATATTTCATAGGTCAAGAGTCCTGACTCTTACCTCTTGTACCCTCGGTCACCGAAATGTGAAATACTCTCAAGCCATGGATCAAAGGTTCTAAAGCTTCGAAGATCAGATGGCCTATATCCTTTTTGGATTTCATGGGTCAAGAGTCCCTGCTCTCACCCCTTGTACTCCTAGTAGCCAAAACCCCAAAATGGGATCAACGACCCAAATCTATTGGGGTCCGAAGGATACTATTCCCCCTAAGGGTTGAGCATTGAAAGGTCTCCCCACTAACCTACTCGCAACTCCTCTCAATCCAACAGCTCACGGGATTTCACATCCCTCCCCGAAATCTCTCCACCATCCGTTTAGGTCCTCTTGGGTCTTTCCTCTTGGGCATACACAACATTGAAATTTGTGTGTCTGTCTCACCTCAGATGACCACTGACCCTTAACCATAATCTGATGGTCAATAGTGCTCCCCCTCTCGAGATTTTTAATCTTTTAGACTTAGAATAATTTTCTAAGTCCCTGAAGGTTTCGGCCTTCGCTTATCCTAGGAAATGGATTCTTGGATCTCGACAACACTTTCCTAGAGTGTTATTCCTCTTGAGCTTCATCTGGTGCAAACTTAGATTTCTCGTTCACTCCTTGTATATAAGGGATCTCGATAACTCATATCCAAGGGATTTCTCAAAGAGAAATTTATCGTCCTCCAACTTCCTTTCATTCCCTTCTGGCTCGATGCACACCTTGCAGAGCTTTAAATAAAGAGAAACAATTGAAACTGAAAAACTAACATTCACAGTTTCCTACTCTCCCATAGAGATTCATTCACTTTCTCATAAGAACAAAAATATCAGGAAATTGCAAACACCGATCATACAACGTGTATTTGGTTCAATTTTCCTTCTGTTATATTCACAAGTGCTGAAAATGGCTACAAAATACATTCAAATGACAGTAACTCAAAAACTGAGATCTCCTGCTAACTCGCACTTGTCTCTTACAACTAATTTCTCTCTGTATTGCAGCTAACCCCATATGGGCGTACAAACTTCTACTTAACTCAAATATATTTCTAGGGTTTCCCCTAGCTACTTGCCTATTCTAAAATCCATCATATTCTATCTTAGTCCAGTCGCACTCCAGAGCCATAGTGGAAACTCCTGCTCCACTTGCAATTTAAAAAACGTGCCTCTAAGGGTAAAATTTGACACTAGCTCAAGCATGCCTCCAAAGGTAAATTCTGGTTCTGAGATAAGGCAAATTTCAAAATCGGTTGTAGCTGCTAATGTTGAAGTTCTGGAAGAACTCCCACGTGCTGAGTGATCCTGCCTCTGCATGCTTGCCGACGATGCTCTTGCATCACATATATATTTGAAACTATACGGGAAAGTAGTTTACTCTTTTTCTTTCGTCATCTGTAGACTATACAGTTTTTTTGTTTTACATTGTCTTCTCATATAATTTCTAGGTGTGAAATGTTATATGTATCAAGCTAGCTTTAGTATGTTCTGCACATAATATTTTATATCATGATTCTATTTATGTTGTTCATTATGTTTTTGGTTTAGTTCATATCTGTGACTGATCATCTATTTAAGTATTTTGAGTTTACGTCTGATGCTACATAGTTGGTAACACCATTACCAAGAATTGGAATTTCTTTCGTTCTCAATTATTGGACATTTAAAGGTCACATGATATATAATTATTTGTCTTTCTGTAGTCATAAACTCGCTCCAAAATATAAAACACTTCCTTGAATTTCTTCATAAATTATTATGTTTTCTTATGTCATAGGTTTTCACTTGACACAAGATAAGAGGAGCTCACACAAATGCAGAGAGATGAATTTAATTTATTATTGTTGATCGGCTAGAGGTTAGTTAGTGTATTATTTATTTAATTTGTTTATATGTGAATGAATAGTGATTGCATTATTTAAATGTTAATTGTATTTGTCTATTTTTGTTATATCATTTACAATCATATTCAATCTTTGTTTTCTAGTTTGATATTTAGAATATTAGAATAATTTTGTTTATATTTAATTTCATTTAGATCCATTATATTAAACAATTACTTTCACAAGGCTTTACTCAAACCTTGTAAACTGTATATAACCATTGTACATGAACACTGCTAGTTAAGTATTTCTAATTAAAGTGTTGATTGATAGAGTTGTATCTTTAGTTAATCCTCATATTTTAGTTGTTTTAGGATCTTAGTTGGCTAACAGAGCCATAAAACCCATCAGAGTAGATTATACCAAATGAATTGGGTTAAATAGACAACCCCAGACCAGATCTGCCCTTCCTATTGATGGTGTGCCATAAACGCTCGTCAACAGGTAGGTACCCAAAACATGTCTCAAAAGGAGAAAATTGAATGGAGGAGTGTAAGACTCAGTTGTAAGAATGTTGTACATAGGGTATATATTCATTCCATACTTTGGGATGCCTGTTGCAGTAGCCTTGAAGAAAAAGTACCACTATTCGGTTAACAACCTTTGTCAATCCGTCGATCCATGGATGGAAATAAGTTCTCCTCTTCAACTTGGTGACCATCATTATCCACAATATTTTCCAAAAATCCCCAAGGAATCAAGTATCTCGATCCAAGATAATGAATGTGGGTAACCCAAAGTGAACCCAAACATACTGAAAGAACATATTAGCAATCTGCTCAGCAGTGATATGATTTTTACATGGAATTATGGTACACATCTTGCTGAACCTATCCACTAAAAAATACAAATAGTCGTGACCCCTTTTTGACATTGATAAACCCCCTACAAAATCCATGAAAATACTTTCCCATGTATGGCATAGAACAGGTAGTGGTGAGTATAGCCCCAATTTTCTATTAGTGGGCTTACAAGTAGAACACATCACACACCCCTTTACATATTTAGTTATAATTGCTTTCATTTGAGGCCAGTAACAAAACCTCTACAAATGAGCCATAGTTTTCCCTACCTCAAAATTTCTAGACATAAGACAAGTGTGAGCTTCTCATATTACATGGACTCATTCACTTGCAGGAATACATAACTTTCCAATATGGTAGAGTAGTTTTTCTTGCAAAAAATAATTCTCTACCTGTGAACCATGGGTTAGCTTCTCATATACTTCTTTAAAATCTTCATCAATGGCATATTGTTCCACATAGATATCATGATATAAAGAAGTATTCTTCAAAATAATAGAAGAAATAATAGGAGGTCTAGAAAGAATATCAACTACCTTGTTACTTGTACCCTTTTTTACTTGATTACCAAATGAAATTGTTGTAGGAAACCCATCCATCTGTAATGTTGATATAGTTGCAGTTTGGTTTGTTCTTGGAGATAATGTAAGGGTTGATGATTTGTACGTATGATTATTTCCTTCCCTAACAAGTAGTGCTTCCATTTATTTACACTTTGAACTAATGCATACAACTATTTATCATATGTAGGATAGTTAACAACAAATTGGTTAAAAGTTTCAGAGTGGTAACAGATAGGCTTACGACATTGCATCAATACCGCACCCATGGCGTATTTGCTGGCATCTATCTCAATCTCAAAGTGTTGTTGAATATTTGGCAGTGTTAATATTGGTGCGGTTTTGATGTTTTCTTTCAATGTGTCGAAATATTTTTTTTTCTTTCCTACCCACTAAAAATTGTTCTTCACACAAGTTAAGGCATGAAAAGGATATTCTATAAAGAATAGGTTTTAAATGAACCTCCTTCGATATTGGAATGCACCTAAGAAGGTCCATATCTCGATTACACTTTTGGGCTCAGGACAATTTAGAATTACATCAATCTTGGAAGGACCAATTTTTAATTGTCCTCCTCCTACAATATGACCTAAGTACAGAAGTGCAGTCTTACCAAATTCACATTTGGACAATTTTACATACACATTTTCCCTTTGCAAAGTATCCAACACTTTCTTTACATGCCTCACATGTTCATCCAAAGTCTCGCTAAAAATAATAATGTCATCTAAATATACAATCACAAAATCATCTAGAAAAGGATTGAATACATCATTCATCACATGCATGAAGGTTTCCGGAGCATTACAAAGACCAAACGACATAAATAACAACTAAAAAAATCCTTGTTCGGTTTTAAAGGCAGTTTTCCATGCATCATGTTATGCAACCCTGATCTGATGGTATCCACTACGCAAATCCAACTTAGTGAAATAAACAACATTCTTTAACTGATCAACTAAAACATCTATATGAGGAAGAGGGTATCTATTTTTCACCATGATTTTATTTAAGGCTCAGTAATCAACACACATCCTCCCTATGGTATCTTTCTTTGGCACCATCACGATTGAATAACCACAAGGAGATGAGTTGGGCATGATGACCCCTTGATCCAATAAGCCTTGTACCTGTTTCTTGATCTTTTTCATCTCTACAACTGACATCATATACAATCCTACATTAGGAAGAGGATAATCATGTTGAATATGTATTTCATGTTGGATTTCCCTCTTAGGAGGTAATCCATCTAGTTCCTGGAAAATATCATCATACTTAGAAACAATATCAATTAATTGTTTCTTATGAGAAGGATCACATCCTTGGAAAGAATCAGATGTTATGACATATTTATCCCTTATGACCATGAGTACATATCTCTTATTAGTGTTTATGAGTCTCTTCATTTGACCCACACTAAGAATTGTTGTGTTTACCCTCATGCTGTGAGCTCTAAAAATATATTCCACTCCCCCCTTAGTAAGGTGATATTTGTTCTCATGAAGAAAGAAGACTATTTTTTTGTCATAAAGATAAGGACTCCCCAACACTATGCCACACACATCAAGTGATACAACATCCAAATCGAATTCATCAATAAACTTTGAAGCAATAGAAAATATGACCCTACATTTTTTGGTGACATTAAGATTTTATTTATCACATACCCAACCAAGAGGATAAGGTTTTGGATGTGGTTTCGTTTCAAGACCCATCTTTTTGACAAGTCCTTTAGATATCAAGTTTACTTGGGAACCCAGATCAAATAATGTATCTATCTTAGTGTGTTTAGATACAAATATTATGTGAAATAATTCATTCCTCCTCCATTCATCATCATGAGATTTATTATTGGAATTTAAACTAGCATGAAGAGAATCTTTACCTTGTACTCCAACTGATGTGATCTTTCCTTCTTCTCCTGAATTAGAACCAAGATCTTGTTGCACTATAGAAATAATTTTTGTCTTCCCCTTTCCACCGAAATGTTTCAGTCTCTTCTTTGGATGTATTTTCCAATAGTGTTCATCATGGTGACCACTTTTCTTGCAATGAGTGCAAGATGGATTTCCTTCTTCTCTATTTACTGTGGATGTCTTCTTGTCCTTCCTTTTAAACTTATTAAATGGCCTATGTGGGAGATTGAATAGTTTCTTTGTGGGATCTTCTTGAACATGCTTTCCCTTGTTCTCAAGATGAGTGGCTTCCACAAAAACTTTGTCAAGACTAGTGGTGTTAAACAATAGCAAAGTATGACGAATATAACTGTGAAGTGCGGAAATGCACTTCATTAAAGTTTCATAAGAATCCAAAGGAATTTTTAATGCAAGAGATTTCTTCCTAAATTCTTCTGTGAAACTTTGTACATTTTGACCTTTACTTTGTCTTAAATTTTTCCATTCCATCATTGCTTTATGTAAATAACCCAATGGATAAACTTACTTCATTATTGCTGATTTAAATTCCGACCATGAGGAAAAAAGATTACCACACTTACTTTTGTCCCGAAGTTTGCTCTCCTGCGATACGAGAGTGGTGTCTTCCAACTGAACATAAATCAGTTGCACTTTAACTTCATGTTTATCAATCTATTGAACATGACAATATACTTCAACCTATCGGATCCAATTATCTAGATTTTTAGGATTAACATATCCATTAAACATAGGTAAAGAAAATTTTACATCAAGCTTTAATAATGGTTTCTTAAAAGAGGCTTTATGGATAGAATGATGAGAATGATGAGAATTCTCAAAGGAAGAAGAACTAAAACCTGATGGTGAAGATGCAGGATTAGGAGGGTCTCCTTGTCATGTACCTCAATTTTGGCATAAAAAAAAAAAATCTATGGGACATTAACCTCCAATTTCGTCTAAAAGATTCGTAAAAAGTAAGGGATAAGTAAAGTTCACTTTGATCATATCTTTATATTCTGATGGTCATGTGAGAACAATCCTACACCAAACTAACTTAAAAACTTTATATAATGGGCTCTTCCAAAAGTTCTATCACCTTTCTGCAACACATATAATTTCTCCTTTTACATATAGATATTAAACTCATAATATTATATCCATCTATATAGAAATGTACAAATAGGATTGGAGTCCTAGTTTTCTTTTTTTTTTAATATCTGACCCTTCATGCTTGCACGCAAGTCTATGTAATTTACCTTGTAATAATGGAACACCTACAAAAATGATTGTAGAGTCAGATGTTCTACCCTTACTATAAAATACATATCATACCATTTGACCATGTCCGAGTCATTTAAACAGATTTCACTATGAATTCCTTCATAATTACTGTTCTTCTAGGCACTATGCTAAAACGGGTTTAGGAAAGGAAAAATCTCATGAAAAAGTCTAGTTCAACTAAGTCTTAACTCAACTTTATCTTATCAAAACAAAACGACGATGGTAGTTTAACTGGGACAAAGTAGTTTGTACCTAACTAGTCGTGACTAGTCGTCTCTTGACATGACTGTCATTAATTTTGCAATACTGTTATGAAGGTAGGAGGCATACTTTTCATAGGGAGTTAAGGTTATGCACCTGTGATTTATGGGGAGGTTCTTTCATGCACATTCTGATGGACCTTTCACTTGACCCCTCCTCTAATCTTGGCATGCCAGCTCTTCCCTAGCACATGGCTCCACCAGTCCTATACCTTCAACATTTACTCTGTGCAGTGTGAAGTTTTCCCCTTAAGGTTAGGCGAGTTTATTCCCTATCGTTGTGAACTCCGAAAGGCTCTGTATATTTTTTCCCTGTTAAGCGAATTTTTCCCTGGCTCAAAATAATTTGTTTCTTTCTTTCTTAGCATGGGAGGCTATCACCTTGGATATCGTTGCTCGTCAGAACAACCAGTGTTAACCACCTTCCTTATAAGTGTTCAGGGCTCTTGTGTTTAAGTAGGAGAGCGGATTCCGCTGTAGTGAAAGTTTTTATTCATTCTGTAACTCTTTTTAATCGATATTACTAGGAAATTCTTCGGGGTTATTCCTGCTTCTATTAAATGTTGAGAAGTTCTTTGGTTTTCATTTTAATACTTTCGAGGTCTCGACGCTCCATCTCCTTGCTCCACTTTCAGATGATTTCACCAGTTTAGTCTCTTGGGAAGAAGGCAACTTAGGGTTTCCTTATGTATTAATATTGATGTTCTTGCTTGCTCTCACCCTGTGGTTGCACGTCGAGGTCCAATATTGATAGCATAAAAGTTTTGTTACATTTCATTGTAACTCTGTGTGCAACTCCCTATATCACTTCTTGTTCTTTCTCTTCGTGAAGGGGTGTGTCCATTCGTTAGTGCTCTTACTCCAACTCTTAACTGGTCCTTACATCGAGAAGTTTCTTTAAGGATAAGGCATTCTTTTTTGGGTATAAAGTGACGAAATCTGCTTAAAGATCTCTCATATAATCCATAGGAACTTCCTTACAGTATATGACACTTTGAGTTGATAGTTCTATGTTTAAAAAGAAAATTTAATTTCGCAGAATGATATTCGAGTTGTAATTTTCTTACGTTAAGAATACTACAAGTGCAATGTGACCTCTCGGGTTTGGTTATGAAATCTCTGTATTGACTATTGTACTGTCATTACTTTGTGCATTTTAAATTCTGGAAGGTTTAAATTCAACAGTTAGGTATAGTATCAGTTCAGTGTGTAGGATTTATAGTGGGACTTCATACATCATGACTTATTCCATCTATAAGTTAAAGAAAAACTATCCCTGTAGACTATTTCAATTTATTTAGATTCGTTGACTATTGTAGAAAGAAAGTTCTCCATTGGTTAGTTTTATTCTATTTAAGATTGGCTATAATTCACTAATGATGGGCCTTGTTTTATGTGAGAGTACCCATCAGGGATTTACTGCACCACTCTTCCTTAGACTAGACATCCATCTAGTCAGCAAGCAGCGGGGATGAATATGACCCTGCCTGCTAAAAGATAACTGTCTCTCTGGAATATTCTATTTGTTTAACAAAACATCAATCCTTTTAATGTTTCATTATATTTCATTCATTTGCATATTGCTAATAATTATAGGGTATACTTTTGCAGGGCTTCAGTCTATGCAAGTTTCAAATAACTGCCCCTGTTCTTGGCACAAAAGGTATTCGGGTTCCAAGCCCATCCCCTCTTAGTTTTAACTCTACAGGTGATAGGAAAAGGGTGCTCGTGGCTCCATCCAATTTTTTGTTTTCAATTAGTTATGTTCCGCCCTCAGTATTGTTAGGATGAAATGTAACCCCTCTTGCATAAATGTCTTTGTTTGGTTTGAGTTTGGTCAAACTATGTAATAATTTTCTTCGTATTGAGCTACAGTCCCCGTCGAATGTACTTAGATGATATGGTAAATCATAGTGAGTTTGTCTCTTGATTATCAAGCACCAATTACTGTTAAAAATAAATATTACATCCAAGGCATTTTGACTTATGTGTCCTCAACTTGACTGTTCCAACACTAATGTATTTACCATAAATTAGCTATGGTAGTAGAGTTATTGGTACTCCTTTATTTTTTTTTGTATTCGATTTATGGTGATAAGAAATGATTTGTTGTCGTTCCTAAGGCTAGGAAAATCCAACTTGTATCATACATACGATTGTATTAAAATTCCATCTTCTCTATTTTGAAATAAATTTATTGGTCTCCTACATCCAACATTTCATTTATATAGTTCTATTTACATATCTTCAAGAATAGTCTCCCATTTACATAATATAGGAACATATCTAATATTTATACATTTTTTTGTAGGTATGCAACCTCTATTTCCTTCTGTAATGTCTACACAGATCACCAACAATAATTAGACCTATACCTTTTATATGAATATAATTATACCGTGAAATAGATAGTGTTTCAGACTAGTTTTAATTCAATTCTATGTGGAAAATGAAGGTCTTGAACAAGTAATTATGAACCTAATATTTACTTCCAAAAAATATATACACTTAGTTCCAAAGGCATTTATATGCAGGCAGTCTTGAAAAAGGAATTTTCATGCTTTGGTAGTTTATCCTACAATTACTTTTGTATAGTAAAAATCTAGTTTAAAGAAATGATCGTTTTCCATAATCTAACCATGCATAATCTTTTCAATTGGTCAAAATATTTAAAAGGTAATATCTAGAATTCATTTAGAATTTAATCCAACCGTAAGGGTCACTTACAATTAGATTTGTAGGGAATTGTGTTAGTATCTATGCTTCATACACTTGAAAGGATTTCACGTAGCTTATTGTATCAACTCATAATTAATAGATGCACTACATCAGTGATTTAATCATTCAACAGAGATGGAAAATATTCCAATTCATATTTAACAAATGCATTACATAAGATATATTAGTATTCAAAGAGAGAAGGAGTAATTTAACATATATGAACTGCTTGCAGAAAGACAAAGGGAGCAACCACGTTCCTCCCAACCATAGAATAGGGCAGCCAAATCACTTGTCCTTTTCACCCCCTAGCCTGACCATGAATCCATGAGGGTTAACTTGGAACTCATCCTCAACAACATCGTTCAATTTTAGAAAACTTCTTCTTCTGGCCTCACACTCAGTAGGGAGTGTTCATAACAGCAAGAGGTAATTCCTTTCCCAATATACTTAGCAGTGTCCTACCTCCTCTGATATGCTATATATCCAAAAATCATTTTTGCCTAGGTATTTTCCCTCCCTTGGGTGTTTTTGTAGTTTTCCAAATCCCTAATTTTCAAGGGCTGCCAATGGCCAAATCCTTGATTGGCCACTTGTAAAAATCATCCCAGAGGTAGTTCCAACATGTTCCCCTCTCATGGAGTCATGGTAAACTAATTTTAACACGGTTGTTCCATTTTTCCTCCTACAATAAATAAAACAATATTATGTTTAGATACAAGTGTCATAGTCAAATAGTTAGTTGGGTCAGATCAGGTCCCTGCCCAACAATCATAATAATTAATTAGAATTTATCAAATTCAAAATTCAGAATTGGCATAAATGGCAAAAATTTTCCAAATTCGAATTTACTAAAAACAAAATAGTTTTTCTAACA
>JZKD02S0333852.1:1243831-1263577 GCA_000966675.3 Picea glauca
ATATATATATATATATATATATATATATATATATATATATATTTGGGATGTCACATCCTTTCCCCCTTCAATAAAACATATCCTCTGTGTTCGTTCATTTCTTGGAACAAGATTGGATGAGATTTCCTCAAATCTCCCTCCAATTCCCAGGTGGCCTCCTCAGGACTAAAGTTCTTCCATTGCACCTTTACCTGAGCGACGACTCTGTTCCGAAGTGTTATTTCTCTCCGGTCTAGAATACACATGGGTTCCGCCTGGAACTCTCCTTATGGTTCCACCCGCACTAAGTTCCAATCAATCATATGAGTAGGGTCATGAACATATTTTTTTAATAAATAAACATGGAATACATTATGAATTTTTAGATTATCTGGAAGTGTAAGTTGGTATGCCACGGGTCCAATTTGAGCTAGTATATTGAAGGGCCCACAAAACCTTGATGCCAGCTTGGCACAATTTCCAAGTGCTAGTGAACTTTTTGGGGATTTGAATTTTAAGTATACATGATTCCCCACTTGAAATTCCAAGTGTCTTCTTTTCCGGTCCGCATAACTCTTCTGCCTATCCTGTGCCTCTTTTAAGTTTCGTTGTACCTTTATTACCATATTCTCCATTTCTTGGAGCATCTCTAGTTCAACCATAAGTCTATCAGCCAAGTTGTCCCGGCTAATTAGAGTCCTACACTTCTTTTCGTACAGTGCTTCGAAGGGGCTTAACTTAGTCAAAGTTTGGTACCCATTGTTATATTCAAATTCTACCAGGTGTAGATAGTCTTCCCATTTTCCCAGTTTTGTTCTTATGTACATGCAAAGCATATCTCCTATGATTTAGTTTGTCCTTTTGGTTTTTCCATCTATTTGTGGATGATAGCTCATACTGAAATTCAATTTGGTATTTATCCCTGCAAACAATTCCTTCCAAAAAGCGGACGTGAATTTTACGTCTCTATCTGAAAGTACTATTTTAGGAATACCATGCAATCTAAAAATTTCTTTCATAAGCATTTCATCAATGTGACGCAACTTGCCCCTCAGCGGACAGTCTCTCCCACCAGGACCTTCAACAACTTGGCCCAAAGAGTCAAAGCTCTTTCTACTCCCTCGGGAGTTCTTTACCCACAGTTAGTCCTTCGGCGATCTCCCTTTCACAAGTCGGGAAATCGGGTTTCGCGGGTTCGCGAACCTTGTGTGCACCTTTCGTGCAATTTTAAACTCCAAACCCCGATCCCCGAGGTCAATGGTCAATGTTTTGTTCCATCGGGGATTTCCCTATCAGAGAATCGACATACGAAAGTTCGTTAGTCACTCACCTTCCAAAACCCCGAATGCGGATGTGGGACGCCACGTGTTAATGCTCTGCATTGTTTCTGTGGGGCTCGTTGCAACTCGTGACCTCGCTATTTCTCTATGCTCCTTTCGACTTTGAAAACACCGAAGTGTCGAGTCCCGATTCCTCAGGATCTCGTGCCACCTGTCCCTCCGATGATTGATGGCTCCGATTAAATCGGGGGATCGCGACTCGCGATTTCGACGTGCATGCAACTCTTGCACTCACCAATCCCGATATGCCAATATACGATGGCAAACAGACTCCTCCGTGCACCTGCAAGTTAAACCCCTCACAACTCCTCCACGATCTGACGGTCTGCGGGGTTTCGAAAATCTGCTCAACAATTTCAAGTCATCGATTCTCTTCCTCTTGAAGATTTTTCTGCTTCACCACCTTCGTCCTGTGTGAAAGAAGCAGAGGTACTATCCCTCTTGAGATTTTCCAACTCTGACTCCTTCAGAGATTTCTCTAATATACTCCCTGTGCTCAACCTTCAACCACTCCCAACAGTGCTTGAAGTCTTCTAGGTCCTGTGCACTCGCAGTCATAGCAAACCCAGCCTTACCCTTCTCAGACTTGCTACTGAGACTTCAATCCGACCTGCACTCACCTGCACAGTTCGAATAACCCAACTCAATTCCAATAGGGGAGAATAAGAGTTTAACTGTAGAGCCCCCCCCTCAATGCACTCTATGCGGAGGAATTCAACTGCACTCTATGCAGGAATCTCCTGTCTCGAACAGAGAAACAATATGAAACTTATTCTCACCTCTCTCCCAGATTTCTAATCTCCCATGAAATTACATATACAACATATACAACGAAAGCATAACAAGAAGCAAACATGAAACAACATAATATCAACAACACACAGAGAATAATCACAGCCATGGAATTGAATCAAAGCTTTCCTATTAATTCAATATCTGTACATGGGGATTCTTCACAGGTTCTCTGCTCTGCTCTTCTTTCTCTCAATGCTTCAATAATACAATGATACAAAGGAGGGTGCCTATATTCCATTTTCCCTCTCGAATGCAAAACTGTCTAATCTAGACTTAATTAATTTATCTACTTGCATTAAATCTAATAAATGCTTCAACTACCTAAGGACGAGAGATTATCTTCTCAAGGTCCGTTACAATGTACAAGTGCGCTTCATTAAATCAATGCATTAATGTTTGGCGCAACAAATATCAGGTGTTTCCAAAATTTGGTGTTGGCGGTATCCAGTTGTTCTTTTGCCTCCACGCGCTGGCTCGCTTGATTGAGATGTGGATGCTCCTGCATCATACTCCTCGGCTTGAAAGTATTCATGGGCTCCTGTCCATGAGCTCCTGTACAGTTTTCCCATGCTTTTGTATCACTGCCTCTGTCTCCCAACTGGCATCCTCCATTGGGTGGTTCTTCCACTTCACCAGGTATTCGAAATACTGTTTCCTTCTGGTCTTTCTTCCTACTCTCTTATCCAGTATGCACTCCATCTGAGGTTTCTGTGCAACTGGCAATTGTTTCTGCCACTAGATCACTGGTTCTTCAGTTCCAGTGCTTGCTTCTTCAGCCCTGTATGGGTATAAATCCAAAATGTTGAAAATCAGAGATATCCCGATGCCCTTTGGCAACTCAAGCTCATATGCGTTCTCTCCGAACTTCTTCAGGACTCTGCACGGTCCAATTTTTTTCATTTTGAGCTTGTGGTATGTTCCCCTCGGGAACCTCTCCTTTCTTAAGTGCGCCAAAATCATGTCTCCAAATTCAAACTGAAGTTTCCTTTTCCTCTGATCAGCTTTGCGCTTGTACTCCTAATTCGACTTCATCAATCGCTGCTTCACCTGTGTGTGAAGTTCCTGCATCGCCTCAACGAACTCTTCAACTCTCGCGCTGATAGTTTCAGCCTATCCTGACTCCCTGAGCTCAGAAACTTCCCTTGGCTGTGTCCCATACAAAATTTGGAACGGGCTCTTGCCTGTACTTTGATTCACCAAATCGTTGTATGCGAATTTTGCCTGTGGTAAAATCTGGTCCCAACTACTGTGATGCTCCGTCACTAGGCTTCTCAATAAATCCCCCAGACTTTCGTTGACCACTTCGGTCTGTCCATCTGTCTACGGATGGTATGCAGAACTGAATGCCAAGTTAGTCCCCAGCTTCTTCCATAGTGTCCTCCAAAAGTGACCTATGAATTTGGTATCCCGATCCGAGACTATGCTTCTCGGCAATCCATGCAATTGCACAATCTCTTTGAAAAATAAATTGGCGATGTGGGTCGCATCGCTGGTCTTATGACACGGGATAAAATGTGCCATCTTCGAGAACCTGTCCACCACCACAAAGATGGAATCCACTCCTCTTTTTGTTCTCGACAATCCCAGAACAAAGTCCATGCTAATGGCTTCCCAAGGCCTTTCAGGTATGGGCAATGGCTGATAGAACCCTGTTTTCTGCTTTTGGCCCTTAGCATGTTGACATATCCTGCACCTGTCAACAAACCTTTTCACATATACACGCATGCCCGGCCAGAAATATGATTCGCTCGGCTTGGCGAATGTTTTGTCATGCTCGAAATGACCTGCTAAACCTCCGCTGTGCTTTTCTCTCACCAAATTATCTCTCATAGAGCAATCTGGAATGCACAGTTGATTGCCTTTGAACAACAATCCATCCTAGATTAGGTATTCCAACCATGGACTCCGATCCCTGAGAACCAGGTTCTCAACTACCTCATACGCTTCTCCGAAGTCTGCATCACCTGCATACATATCTTTCATATCTTCAAAACCCAAGGTTTTGACTCTAAACTCCTGCAGCAATAAACATTTCCTGCTCAAGGTGTCAGCTACCTTGTTAGCAGTCCTCGAAATGTGCTTTATCACAAATGTAAAATTTTGCATATATTCCACCCACTTTGCATGCTTCTGATTCAGCTTCTCTTGCTGACTCACGAACTACAACGCATGATTATCGCTATACAACACAAATTCTTTGGGTATGAGATAATGCCTCCACTTCTTCAATGCCTGTATGATGGCATAGAACTCTTTGTCATAAGTGGAGTACTTTAATTTTGCATCATCCATCTTCTCGTTGTAGTACGCCACAGGTCTGTCATCTTGACTCAGAACCCCTCCAACAGCATACCCGTTGGCATCACATTTCACTTGAAATGTTTTCTGAAAATCTGGTAGCACCAGAATTGGTTTCTCGGTAATCTTTCGCTTCAACAGATTGAAGCTTCTTTCAGCCTCGACTGTCCACCAAAAAAATTTATGCCGCTTCTTCACAGTATCCATCATTGCGGTGCTAATTCCACTGAAATTCCGAATGAACTTCTTGTAGAAACTAGCCAATCCATGGAAACTCCTCACCTCAAAAACATTCCTCGACGATGGCCAATTCCTGATTACTTCAACCTTCTCAGGATCCATCTTCAATTCATTCGCTGAGATTACAAAACCCAAGTAAATGAGCTCTGTCTGCATGAATGAGCATTTCTTCAAATTTATCAGCAGCTTCTCCTATTGTAGCCTTCTCATCACAATGGCCAAATGTCTCAAGTGTTCAGTCTTGGTCTTGCTGAAGATCAGTATATCGTCTAAGTACACGACCACAAATTTGCCAATGAATTCCCGCAGGACTTCATTCATCAGCCTCATAAATGTGCTCGACGCATTTGTCAACCCAAACGGAATGACCATCCATTCATACAAACCCTCATTTGTTTTGAATGTTGTTTTTCATTCATCTCCCTGTCTCATTCGGATTTGATGATATCCGCTCTTGAGATCAATTTTCGAAAAATAATTTGCCCCACTCAGGCAATCCATCAAGTCGTCCATTCTCGGCAGTGGAAACCTATACCTGATGGTAATCTTGTTTATTTCCCTGGAGTCTGTACACATTCTCCAACCTCCATCCTTCTTTGGACTTAGTACCGTTGGAACGACACATGGACTCAGACTCTCTCTGACCAATCCTTTATCCAGCAGATCCTGTACCTGCCTTTTGACCTCCTCGTTCTCCTGAGGTGTCAACCTGTACGCTACCTTATTTGGTAAACTTGCTCTGGGTATGAGGTCAATGTGATGACTCACACTCCTCACCGGTGGAAATGAACGAGGTAGTTCGTCCACGATGATATCAGCGAACTCTCGCAGCAGTTCCTGAATCTCTTCTGGCAAGTCATCCACTCTTGTGCTTGTCAGGAAAATTCTCGGCTTCCTAACAATAAAGAACTATGGATCTTCATTCTTCTCCAGCTCTGTGAGAAGCTATTTCCCACTCATGAGAAGTATCGTGCTGCTCACTTCCGGCTTCACCTCCTTATCTTTTATCGGCATCAATTTATGGGTTCTCCCATCCTTCTCCAAGGTGTATGTGTTCATCCTCCCGTCATGAACAACATTTTTGTCATACTGCCATGGTCTACCCAGCAATATATGACACACATCCATGGGTATAACATCACACAGAATTTCATCGTGATAATTCCCAATCTTAAATTTAACTAAGCATTGTTTCATAACACTTACCTGGTGTCCTTTTTGCAGCCATGACACTTTATATGGACTCGGGTGCTTAGTCGTCTCCAGCTCTAATTTCTCCACCATCTCAGTTGAAACGAGATTATCTGTGCTTCCACTATCCACGATGACCTTGCATTTCCTATCCTTGGCTGTACAAGCCATTTTGAACAGTCTGCTCCTCTGCACTGAGCTTTCCACCTCTTTCTCAGGTGCTAGAAGAATCTTATGCATCCCAAGTGATCTTTCGCTGTCTGCATCTTCACTCTCAGCATCACGCCTCTACGCCTCTGCGATGTGAGCTTTTCCTCTGTCCATTTTCCCATCTAGACAATCCATGGCTTTATGTCCATCCTTTCCACATGTAAAACATGTGATAACTCCTCCGCGACCTCTTCCTCTACCTCAGGTACGAGGAAATGTGTAGGCATCAACATATCCTCCTTGCTGATCATCTTGTTGTCTCCTCGGCTCAGAAATTTGCTGCCTTTGCTATGAGGTTCCACCTCTTTCAGCTTTACCCTGAGGCTTCTTCCAATCCTCCTTGGGCTTCTGAGTTTTTTCTTGGGCAACTGCTTTTCCTCTGGGTTGGCTCCTGCCTCGCCCTCGCTGTCCCTGCTTGCGGCTCAGCTTCTCCTCAGCTTTTAGAGCCATCTGGTATGCATCCTCAAATGTGTGGATGGTAACCATGCTCAATTCATCCTGAATGTTGTACCTCAACCCATTCAGGTATCTCACCACCTTTTCGTCATCACTTTCCCGATGACCAGCTCGAATGTTGAGCCTGTAGAATTCCTCAGTGTACTCTTTCACCGTCATCAGCTTCTGCCTCGAGTTTTGCATCCGCCTAAACAGAGTGATCTGGTAGTCTCTAGGGATGAACTTCTCCTTCATCTTAGCGATCATCCTATCCTAGCTTTTGATTTTCTATTTACCTTTGCAGCGCCTATCAGCCTGCAATTCATCCCACCATAAGTCTGCATGTCCCTTCAGCTTCGTAACAACATGCCTTACCTTCTTGTCCTCTTCGATGTCTTCGTAATCAAAGTAGGTGTCGAGTGCTCGGATCCAATCCAGTAACTCTTCTGCATTTAGACTCCCCTCATAGACGGGAATATCCATCTTGGTCTTCGAGCTCATCCTCGAAATGGCTCTAATCAACCTCTCTATTGATGCATCTTTTGCTGAGATGTCTTCGGGATCATGTCTAGCCTCCTCCTCCACTTCAGAATCACTGAACTCTACTGCAGCAGCTCCATGTCTCTATGCAGTCTCCATCTCCTCGAGTCTGGCTCAAAAATCTCGCATCTGTCGCTCCATCTCAGTATTACCTGCTGGTCTGCCTCTCCTTCGGGCGTCCATGTCTTCACGATCAGGTGATTGCCTCTCCCTTCTCGGCGGCATGGTAAAATCTGCTTCTCTCTGCTACCTGAACAAAGAGATCTCAATCCGGCTCTGATACCACACTGACGCAAGTCATGTGTATCAGAGTGTCTTCCGTTTCTCCTTCACTCCCCTCACCTGAGATACACAAACAAGATTCCAGGCTCTGATACCACACTGACGCAAATTGCCCCTCAACGAATGGTCACTCCCACTAGGACCTTCAACAACTCGGCCCGAAGAGTCAAAGCTCTTTCTACTCCCTTGGGAGTTCTTTACCCACAGTTAGTCCTTCGGCGATCTCCCTTTCACAAGTTGGGAAATCGGGTTTCGCGGGTTCGCGAACCTTGTGTGCACCTTCCGTGCAATTTTAAACTCTGAACCCCGATCCCCGAGGTAAACGGTCAATGTTTTGTTCCATCAGGGATTTCCCTATCGAAGAATTGGCATATGAAAGGTCATTAGTCACTCACCTTCCAAAACCCCGAATGCCGATGCGCGACGCCACGTGTTAACGCCCTGCACTATTTTTGTGGGGCCCGTCGCAACTTGCGACCTCGCTATTTCTCCATGCTCCTTTCGAATTTGAAAATGCCGAAGTGTCGAGTCCTGAGTCCTCGGGATCTCGTACCACCTGTCCCTCCGATGATTGACAGCTCCGATTAAATCGGGGAATCGTGACTCGCGATTTCGACGTGCATGCAACTCTTGCACTCGCCAATCCCGATATGTCGATATACGATGGCAAACAAACTCCTCCATGCGCTTGCGAGTTAAACCCCTCGCAACTCCTCCACAATCTGACGGTCTGCAGGGTTTCAAAAATCTGCTCAACAATTTCAAGTCATCGATTCTCTTCCTCTTGAAGAGTTCTCTTCTTCACCACGTTCGTCCTATGTGAACGAAGAAGAGGTACTATCCCTCCTGAGATTTTCCAACTCTGACTCCTTCAGAGATTTCTCGAACACGCTCCCTGTGCTCAACCTTCAACCACTCCCAACAGTGCTTGAAGTCTTCAAGGTCCTGTGAACTCACAGTCACAGCAAACCCGGCCTTACCCTTCTCAGACTTGCTACTAAGAGTTCAATCCGACCTGCACTCACCTGCACGGTTCGAATAACCCAACTCAATTCTGATAGGGGAGAATAAGAGTTTAACTGTAGAGCCCCCCCCCTCAATGCACTCTATGTGGAGGAATTCAACTGCACTCTATGCAGGAATCTCCTGGCTCGAACAGAGAAACAATATGAAACTTATTCTCGCCTCTCTCCCAGATTTCTAATCTTCCATGAAATTACATATACAACATATACAATGAAAGCATAACAAGAAGCAAACATGCAACAACATAATATCAACAACACACAGAGAATAATCACAACCATAGAATTGAATCAAAGCTTTCCTATTAATTCAATATCTGTACATGGGGATTCTTCACAGGTTCTATGCTCTACTCTTCTTTCTCTCAATGCTTCAATAATACAATGATACAAAGGAGGGTGCCTATATTCCGTTTTCCCTCTCAAACGCAAAACTGTCTAATCTAGACTTAATTAATTTATCTACTTGCATTAAATCTAATAAATGCTTCAACTACCTAAGGACGAGAGCTTATCTTCTCAAGGTCCGTTACAATGTACAAGTGCGCTTCATTACATCAACGCATTAATGTTTGGCGCAACAAATATCAGGTGTTTCCAAAATTTGGTGCTGGCGCTGTCCAGCTGTTCTTTTGCCTCCACGCACTGGCTCGCTTGATTGAGATGTGGATGCTCCTGCATCACAATGTTTATATCTTTAAAAGTAGACTTTATTGGAATAAAGTGTGTAGACTTACTGAGTTTATCGATTACAACCATGATAGAGTCATTATGTTTCTGATTTTTGGGCAAACCTATAATAAAGTCCAATGATATGGTCTCCCATTTCCATTCTGGTACTGGTAAGGGTTGTAATAGGTCAGCTGGATGCTGGTGTTTGGCCTTTACCTATTGACAGTCTTGGCACCTAGCCAAGTATTCTGCTATTTCTCCCTTTATATTATGCCAATATAAAACTTTCCTAAGTGTTGTTATCATTTTTTGGTATCCTAGATGACTAGAATATGGTTTCTTATGCACTTCATCAAGAACTGTTATCTTTAACTCTGTTAAATTGGGTATGTAAAGTTTGTTTTTAAAATGTAGTAACCCATCTTTATCGATACTTAGGTCTCATTCGTGTGAGTTTGTTGTAGTGTCATGTAATTCTACCACTAACTTAGTGTAATTTTTGTCATTAATACCTGTCATCCTTATTCTTTGTTCTAGATTGCTTTTTGCCCTGCTGACATTTATCTCAAATATCCCGTGGACTCTTTTGCTTAAAGAATATACTACATTATTTTCCTTACCTTTGATATGTCTTACCTCAAAGTTGAACTCGCTAAAAAAGGCTAGCTACCTTTCTTGCCTTGCGTTAAGATCTGGTTGGTTGAACATGTATTTCACCCCGCTGTTATCTGTCAATAGTAGAAACTTTATGCCCATTATGTAGTGCTTCCACATTTTTAAGACATGTATTACTACTTCCAATTCTAAATCATGAGTGACGTAGTTTCACTCATGTTCCTTTAACTTTCGGGACTCATAGAAAATAATGTTTCCTTCTTGAGTCGGGACACCACCCAGTCCTTCTTTACTTGCATCAACACAGACCATGAAGTCTTTATCTAGGTCTGCTACCTTTAGAATGGGTGTGGTCGTTAATAATTCCTTCAACTTATTAAAACGATCTTGGCACTTTTGTGACTAGTTAAACTTGGTCCCTTTCTTTTGTAACGATATGATGGGGTAGGGGAAAATCCCTCTATAAACCTGAGATAATATCTGGTGATTCCAATGAATGACGAGATGTCCACTACATCCTTCAGTATTGACCATTCTATAATGACTCTTACTTTCTCAGGGTCGACTGCAATGCCTTCTGCAGAAATGACATGTCCTAGGTATTGTATCTTCTTCTTATAAGAATCACACTTATTGAATTTAGCATACAGTTGGTGATTCCTCAAAATTTGTAGGACGATTCTTAAGTGTTTTTCGTGTTCTTCTTCTGTTTTTGAATATACCAGTATATCATCAATAAACACCAACATGAATTTGTCCAAGTATTGACTAAAAATACTATTCATTAAGAACATGAATGTGGCTAGCACGTTAGTGAGTATGAAAGGTATGACCAAAAATTATTAATGTCCATATCTTGTTCGAAAAGTTGTCTTGCTTATGTACTCATCTTTTATCCTAACTTGATGATATCCAGATCATAAATCCAACTTCGAAAATATCTTTGCCCCACCTACTTGATCGAACAAATCATTTATCCTAGGTAAAGGGAACTTTTTTTTAATAGTCACTTTTTTCAATTGTCTATAATCAATACATATTCTTAGAGTACTGTCTTTCTTCTTCACAAAGAGGATGGGTGCTCCCCAAGGTGAAACACTCGGTCTGATATACTCTTTGTCCAATAACTCCTGCAGTTGGATTTTCAATTCCGTCAATTCTGGTATACTCATTTGGTAAGGTGCTTTTGAGATAGGGGTTGAACCAGGTAGTAGTTTTGTGGAGAAGTCTATTTTTCTTCTAGGGGGTAATTCAGGTATTTCATCAACGAATACGTCTCTAAAATCATGTAAAAAAATAATGTCTTCCAAGTTAGGTTTTTCTTTCTTTTTTAATAGGTTTGTTACTTGGATGGCATAAAATTAACATCCCTTTCTCATGCATTTCTTGAATTACATCGCGGAAACTTGTCTAACTGATACAGGTTTTGGTACACCTTGGGTTGTGCTAGTAGTGTCATAATCATTTTTATAGTTAAGTGTCTTTGTATAAAAATTGAGTACTACCTTGTTCTTTTCCAACCAATCCATTCTGATAATCATATCATAAGATCCTAGGGGTAGAATGTCTAGATTTGTCCTTATGTTCTGACCATCTAAGATGAACTTAAAATCAGAAATAAATTCAACTACTTTCCTTTTAGTTCTGGTAGCTAGTTCTACCAACCATGATTTTGCATGCTTCAGTTTCTTACATTTATTTGACTCTACTATACCAAGAGTAATATAATTTAACATAGGTCCAGGGTCAATTAAAACAAAAATTCAAGTGTCATTGATTTTACCTTCGATTTATACCACAGAGGACTGGTGGTAAACTTGTCGACCATCTATTGCTGCATTTATTTGATGCAGGCTTCTACCCACATCACTGACAGTCAAGGATTCCTGCAAGTTATGAACAACAATTTGGTTTGCTAAAACTAAACATGGATAGTTCCTCCTTAGGTGAGGTTCTCCACATTCCCAGCACTTTAACAGTTCATGGGGGATTTCCCCAAACTTCTTCCTTCCCATATTTACCGCTTTATTGCTTTACCATTGCCTTGAATATTTAGATGGTTGGAGTGAAAATCCTTTCTAGGAAATATCTTTTGTTGCATTTTGGTAAGGAGCTGGCTGGTAGCCCTTCTTCTACTGGTTCGTTCAATCTTGTTTCTTATCCTTTCGAGCTTTGGGAAACTCTGTTCATTGTTTATATTGGTTGTAGCACATTTCTTCTTTCTTGAATACTTCACTCAAGGATTTGGGATTGTCAAACTCAATTCTGTCCCTGTAGGATTGTGGTAAACATCTTAAGAATCATAAGATTTTCACCTTATCCTCTCAGATGTAAGGTATGAACCTTAGTAATTCCAGGAATTTATTTATAAGGTCTTTCATTGTCATCTGTCCAAGTCTTAACTTGTAAAATTATTTTGTTTTCCTTTCATATTAGCTTTCAGATAGGTACTATTTTTTGAAATATTTTTTGAAGTAGGACCATTCCATCTGTTTTTCTTTTAAGCCCTTTGCCAATTTTAGATCTTGCCACTAGATGTTGGCCTTTTCTTTCAGGTTGTAAATGGCCATTCTGACTTTCATATTGCTGGAATAGTTGTATATTTGGAAAAAAAAATTGATATCTAATAACCATGCCTTAGCTTCCTCACCTGTTCTGGATTCCCCGTCAAATGTAGTAGGTTTAATTTTATTGAATTCCCCTTCAAGATGATCTACTTGTTTTCTTTTTCTGTCTGGTTTTTCTTTATCTTCATCTGAAGGGGTACCCTCATATGAGTTGTCCTCTTTTTCTACTTCAGGACCGAAGTTCTTGGAGTCCCTCTTACTGACCTCTTCTTCATGATTATCATCCTTTGGGATCTTCTTGGTTACTATGCTATGCAACAGGACTTCATTTATCTCCTGCTTCTCTTGTTGTGTTTTCTTTAGTTTCTCATTGTCTACTTTGAAAACTTGTAGTTCAACAATAAGATTCCTCATTGTTTCCAGTACTTCCGTAGGTGAGCTTCTATCACTATTCTGTCTTGAATATATCGGAGTTCCTTTCTCTGGATCCCCTTCCATTCTAATTTCTACATCATCCTGAGATGCCATAATTCACACAAAACAAAAAGGGTTTTTTTTTTTTTCTAACAAAAAGTTTTATTAGTTTTTCTTAAATCAAATATATATAAAGAAATTACAATGGCCCTGTTTAGTTCTAGTGTTGTAACCTTTGATATGATACCATATGTAATGTACCTTAATTTTGGCATAAAAAAAAAAAAGTTCTATGGGACATTAACCTCCAATTTCGTCTAAAAGATTTGTAAAAGGTAAGGGATAGGTAAAGTTCACTCTGATCATATATTTATATTCTGTTGGTCATGTGAGAACAATCCTACACCAAACTAACTTAAAAAATTTATATAAGTGGCTCTTCCAAAAGTTCTAGCACCTTTCTACAACACATATAATTTCTCCTTTTACATATAGATATTAAACTCATAATAGTATATCCATCTATATAGTAATGTACAAATAGGATTGGAGTCCTAGTTTTTTGTTTTTTTTAATATCTGACCCTTCATGCTTGCACGCAAGTCTATGTAATTGACCTTGTAATAATGGAACACCTACCAAAATGAAAGTAGCATTGGATGTTCTACCCTTAGTATAAAATACATAACATATCATACCATTTGACCATGTCTGAGTCATTTAAATGGATTTCACTGTGAATTCCTTTGTATTTACAGTTCTTCTAGTCACTATGCTAAAACGGGTTTTGGTAAGGAAAAATATTGTGTGAAAGTCTTGTTCAACTAAGTATTAACTCAAATTTATCTTATCAAAACAAAAATAAGATGTTATTTTAACTAGGATGAAGAAGTTTGTACCTAACTAGTAGTGACTAGTCGTCTCTCGACATGACTGTCATTAATTTCGCAATACTGTTATTAAGGTAGGAGGTGTACCTGTTAGTGGGAGTTAAGGTTCTGCACCCATGATTAATGGGGAGGTTCTTTCATGCACATTTCGATGGCCCTTTCACATTACCCCTCATCTAATCCTATCGTGCCAGCTCTACCCTAGCACATGGCTCCACCAGTCCTGTATGTTCAAATTTTACTCTGTGCAGTGTGAAGCTTTCCTCTTAGGGTTAGGTGAGTTTATTCCCTGTCATTGCAAACTTGGAAAACCTTTGTGTGTTGTTTCCCTATTAAGGAAATTTTTCCCTGGTCCGAAAGACTTTGTATGTTTCTTTCTCACCATGGGAGGCTATCACCTTCGAGATCGTTGCTCGCCAGAACAACCAATGTTAACCTCTTTCCTGGTAAGTTTTCGAGAATCTTTTTTTTAAGTAGGAGAGTGGATTCCATTGTAGTGAAAGTATTTCTTCATTCTATAACTCTTTTAATCGATATTACTAGGAAATTCTTTGGGGTTGTTCCCACTTCTTTTAAAATTTGAGAAGTTCTTTGGTTCCTATTTTAATAGTTTTGAGGTCTCGGCGCTCCATCACCTCACTCCACTTTAAGATGATTTTACCAGTTTAGTATTCTGAGAAGAAGGTAACTTAGGGTTTCCTTATGTCTTAATACTAATGTTCTTGCTTGATCTTACCCTGTGGTTGTGCGTCGAGGTCCAGTATTGAAAGCATAGAAATTTTGTTAGATTTGATTGTAACTCTGTGTGCAACTCCCTATATCACTTCTTGTTCTTTCTCTTTGTGAAGGGGTGTGTCCACCTGTTAGTGCTCTTACTCTAAATCTTAATTGGTCCTTACACCGGTAAGTTTCTTTAAGGATAAGGCATTCTTGTTTGGGTATAAAATAACGAAATCTTCTTAAAGTGCTCTGGTATAATCCATAGGAACTTCCTTACAGTATATGACACTTTGAGTTGATAGGTCTATGTTTAAATATAATATTTAATTTTGTAGAATGATATTCGAGTTGTAATTTTCTTAAGATAAAAATACTACTAGTGCAATACGACCTCTCGGGTCTGGTTATGAAATATTTGTATTGACTGTTGTACTATCATTATTTTCTGCATTTTAAATTCTGGAAGGTTTAATTTTGATAGTTAGGTATAGTATCAGTTTAGTGTGTAGGATTTATAGTGGGACTTTGTACATAATGACGTATTTCATCTATAAGTTAAAGCAAGACTAGCCCTATAGACTATTTCAATTTATTTAGATTCGTTGACTGTTGTAGAAAGAATGTTTTCCACTGGTTAGTTTTGTTCTTTTTAAGATTGGCTATAATTCACTAATGATGGGCCTTGTTTTATGTGAGGGTACCCATTAGGGAGTTACTGCACCACTCTCCCTTAGCCCAGACATCCATCCAGTTAGCAAGTGGTAGGGACAAATATGACCCTGCCTGCCAAAAGATAAGTGTTTCTCTGGAATATTCTATTTGTTTAACAAAACATCAATCCTTTTAATGTTTCATTACCTTTCATTCATTTACATATTGCTAATAATTATAGGATATACTTTTGTAGGGCTTCAATCTGTGCAAGTTTCGGAAAACCGCCCCTATTCTTGGCACAAAAGGTATTCGGGTTCCAAGACCATCTTCTCTCAGTTTTAACTCTACAGGTGATAGGAAACTATTGCTCGTGGCTCCATCCAATTTTCCATTTTCAATTAGTTCTATTCTTCCCTCAATATTGTTAGAATGAAATGTAACCCCTCTTGCATAAAGGTCTGTGTTTGATTTGAGTTTGGTCAAACTATGTAATAATTTTCTTCATATTGAGCTATAGTCCCTGTCAAATGTACTTAGATGATATGGTAAATCATAGTGAGTTTGTCTCTTGATTATCGACCACCAATTACTATTAAAAATAAATATTACATCCAAGGCATTTCGACTTATGTGTCCTTAACTTGACTGTTCTGGCACTAATGTTTTTACCATAAATTAGCTATGGTAATAGAGTTAATGGTACTCCTTTATTTTTTTTTGTATTTGATTTATGGTGATAAGAAATGAGTTTTTGTCATGCCTAGGGCTAGGAAAATCCAACTTGTATCATACTTATGAATGTATTAAAATTCCATCTTCTCTATTTCAGAAAAATTTTATTGGTCTCCTACATCCAACATTTCATTTATATAGTTCTATTTACATATCTTCCAGAATAATCTTTCATTTACATAATATAAGAACATATCTAATATTTATAAATTTTGTTGTAGGTATGCAACCTCTGTTTTATTTTGTAATGTCTACACAGATCGCCAACAATAATTAGACCTACATCTTTTATATGAATATAATTATACCGTGAAATAGATAGTGTTTCACACTAGTTTTAATTCAATTCTATGTGAAAAATGAAGGTCTCGAATAAGTAATTATGAACCTAAGATTTACTTGCAGAAATATAAACTTAGTTCCAAAGGAATTTATACATAGGTAGTCTTGAAAAAGGAATTTTGATGCTTTGGTAGTTTATCCTACAATTACTTTCGTATAGTAAAAATCTAGTTTAAAGAAATGATTGTTTTCCAGAATCTAACCATGCATAATATTTTCAATCTGTCAAAATCTTTAAAAGGTAAGATCTAGAATTAATTTAGAATTTAATTCAACCATAAGAGTCACTCAGAATTAGATTTGTAGAGCATTCTGTTAGTATCTATGCTTCATACACTTGAACAGATTTCACCCATGTTATTGTATCAACTCAGAATTAATATATGCACTACATCAGTGATTTAATCATTCAACAGAGATGGAAAATATTCCAATTCAGATTTAACAAATGCATTACATCAGATATATAAGTATTCAAAGAGATAAGGAGTAATTTAACACATCTGGACCACTTGCGGAAAGACAAAGGGAACAACCACATTCCTCCCAACCGTAGAATAGGGTAGCCAAATCACTTGTTCTATTGACCCCCCTAGCCTAACCATGAATCCATGAGGTTTAACTTGGAACTCCTCCTCAACAACGTTGTTCAATTTCATAAAACGTCTTCTTCTTGCCTCACACTCAGCAGGGACTGTTCATAACAACAAGAGGTAATTCCTTTCCCAACATACTTAGCAACACCCTGCCTCCTCTCATATGATATATATCGAAAAATCATTTTTGGCTAGGTCTTTTCCCTCCCTTGGGAATTTTCACATATTTCGAAATCCCTAATTTTCAGGGGCTGCCAATGGCCAAATCCTTGATTGGCCACTTGTAAAAATTAGCTGAGAGGTAGTTCCAACATGTTCCCCTCTCATGGAGTCATGGTTAGCTAAATTTAACATGGATGTTCCATTTTTCCTCCTATAATAAATAAATAAATATTTTTTTTACATACAAGTGTGACAGTCAAATAGTTAGTTGGGTCAGATCACGTCTTTGCCCAACAATCATAATAATTAATTACAATTTATCAAATTCAAAATTTGAAATTGCCATAAATGGCAAAAAATTTCCAAATTTGAATTTACTAAAAACAGAATAGTTTTTCTAACAAATTTTGACTTTCGAAAATACTTAACTTTTTTGGGGGGGCATGTCACACTCCTCCAACCCCTTGATTTACCAAGGCATCATCATCAACTTGTGCTTCCTTTTTCTTCTGTCTCTTCTTCACCTTGTTCTCGTAGTCTCCATACATTAGTTCGACCATTTTAGACATGCGATAAAAGGCCATATGGAAGTTTTTCTCATCTTCATCACATTTGTCCTCTTATTCCATTTGCTTCCTTTGAGATGCACGACCAACTTCAGGATTGAAATTATTAAGAGTTACTTCACCCTGTTTATGCTTGGCCCTAGTAATAATTCACACTCAACAATTCACGTCAATTATGACTTCTCTGATACCAACATGATCCAGGATATTTTCAGCGAAGTGACTTATAAAGAATTGTATTAAATGAGCATAAATTAAAGTGCACCATTAAAGAAGGAAAATCTCAATAATGAAGATACATAAGCATCAAATCTAAACAAAAAACTTGATAACGGAGTTCATCCCTGGTGGACTACATCTCCGGGTCGTGCTCTCAAATGGGTAGGCCTTTTTATTAGCATAATAAATGAATTTGGAAAAATACATAAGTATACCTCATTGTGGAATTAATCTATAGAATATTTTCTCAGATCAAAAAATAGACTACACCATTGAATTTGTGGCATCAAATAACCCAAAAATGATTGTCTCCATGCCTCAATATGAATCTGGCACTCCCAGGGCCCAGTGAATTTTTTTCTCAGTTTTTGTTCCCTAAAACATATAATTAATTCCCCAAAATTCCTCGTAAACCATGCACGATTGTACTATCGTGTGCCTCCTCCCCCTGCACTTGTGGATTTAAATTTAAAAAAAAATGTTGGTGTTGTAACCAATGTGGCTATTTGTCCTATTGGGTGGTGGAGCTATAGTTAAGGTGTATACAATGAGGGATGTCTGAGGGTCAAGCCCGCGAGCCTTCCCTTTTTGGTGTTTGTTATAACTTATATATATAATTGTATATGGTGGTTCCTCCAACTTGGATGTAGTTTAGATATATTCGTTGGGTTGCCATATCTGGCGGGGTTCTGCCAGATTTGGAAGAACCAACATTTTTATTTTTAGAATTTGGTTCTTGGGCCCTCATTAGGCATTTTCCCACTACCACGTGGCAGTCCATGACAGGGCCAGGTGGCAACCAACCATTCGGCCATGCCAATCACCTGTACAGTCACCTTCCATGTCAGCGTACGATATGCCAACTTAACTACCATATCAGCCTACCACGCCATCCTTCCATGTCACTGTACAGTCTTCCACATGGTGTTTTTTCATTGGTCCATGGTTCGACTTGAAAATCCAAAAACGAGTGACATGTGGCAACCTTTGGTGTTGCCATGTCACGATGATGAAATCAACATGACACATGCCACCTCCTGCGTGTTCCACATACACTGTATGGATGCTGACATCATTTGTACTGACACCGACATCAACAGTATGAAGGCTGACTCATCCCCTGTTGGTTGGGCTAGGTTGACCAAACTTTGACCATTAATATCATTCGATTTACAAATCTATTTGATGAGCCATTTTCACCGTTGGAAATATTGTTACATGATCTTTGTGACGATTCCACTTTCACTGAGTCTTGAGGACTTTGAATTTTTTCCCTTTATCTGTTTGCTGAGGAAATTTTGAGTTTCCCGAGATGCTTCTGCGAGTTTTGAGATGTCATTAGTCTTCTCTAGATCCTTTTTGGATCATTGGATGTGAGGCATACATGTTGTATATAAAGTTGAGGATAGACGCAGAGTTAGGTCATTTGTTCCATAAGGAGTTTACTCTCTTAGTTCTACCATGAGGTTATCTTGTTGCAAATTCTATGATTCATATCACAAAACAATCGATCCCTTGTTATATCCCATACAAATCTTAGAAATATCTACAAAAAAAACATTATTTCAATTCTTTAAGAAATAGATGAGCATCTTCCTTAACCACTTATATTTCTTCAAACTATAGTCTTATTTCCATTTCAAAACCTAGTTCCACATAGCACAAGGAACTACCTCCTATCAAACCACAACAAGTTTATAAACTCAAATAGTTGCATTATCTCTGATAATCTTTCATAAAAGTCCATTCTGTAAATATTTCATTTACCTATGATAATGAGTTGATCCATATCAATCCAATTGACAAAAATCTAATTAATTAGGATAAAAAAGAAGGATATCTTTATGCACATTTTCGGGAAAAATCCATTAATTAGACAATATCTTCCAATGTGTTCTCTTTGCTGTTTCATAGACACATGTCACAACAAATTTTATGATTTTTTTTTAAGATTCCAAGCTTGCTTGTGAGATGGACATGGATTTGCTACTATTTATCTAAAATATGTAGTTTTCTTAGATGATCCTTATATATAATGTTCTTAAGGCTTATATTCTTCTAGCAAGATTTGATATGAACTCACATTCCCAAATAATCCAATTCAAATGTATGGTCATACGATTTAACAATGACACATTACCCCTTTACAGAAAAATGTATTTACCACTTCATATTTGCATAACATGGCAGAAAAAGATACCTTAAAAAATTCCAATAAATAATATTCAATTGGACATATATATATATATATATATATATATA